>JAGKQL010000026.1:2413143-2428327 GCA_018398635.1 Cyprinodon brontotheroides
CAACCAGATCATCCAGTCAGATTGATTCAAAGTTTTCTATCTAAGGAAAACCAGCTGATTGCATCGACTCATTGACTCTTCAGCAATCCCTCACACTAAGCATGCTTGTAGCGACAGTGGAGAGGAAAAACTCCCTTGAACAGGAAGAAACCTCCAGCAGAAACAGCTCAGTGTGAGCCACATCTGCTGAGTATTCACTGGGGTTCAAGGGAGACAGAAGCAGACATAGAAAAGAAGCATAGATACAAAAGGCAACTGTCAACCAGCTCCACAGGCGCCCCGCCCAGGCAGATGAGCTCAGCCAGGCAGACCAGCTCCCAGCCAGCTCCCATGTCAGAGGATGAAGAGAGCACATCCCAGTTAGTCACAGTCAGAGAAACAGGACTACACTGGAAAAACAGGCCAAGCTCCAACATTATGACACATCTAAAAGAAAACATGACAGTTACCAAAAAACAAAACAAACTGAATAGTTAGATAATCATCATCACACTACCAATATCACCATCATCATCATCATCATCATCGCCATCATCATCATCATCATCATCATCATCAATAATATCATATCATCATCAGCCACCTGCCTCCATCTTGTTTCTTTTTGTTACGCTCCGCAGCGGGTTCCTCTGAATGACTCGGCGTTGCTGAAAAGCCTGGATGAGGCGGATTGTCTGAACCCGAGTCCTCAGCGGCAGAAGATGGCCGCTGCTGTGTTTCTGTATTCAGCCTGAGACGGTCAGAGACGGTCGTCTGGGTCAGAGTATCAGATAAAAACCATCGAAATGATTTTAAAGAAGTCTTAAATGACTTGGAAGACCGTAACTGTAAATGACCCGGTGGATTCTTCTGCTCTGCAGTAAACGATCATCCTCTCTGTGTTCTGGTTCCGATCCGCTCTCCTCCTCAGGACGGCTGCTCTGAAATGGACCATGAGTTGCAAACAAATAGAGTAAAAGTGCTTTTTCTTACTGAGCACCCTTGGAGGTGGAAGAATCTACAGAAAGAGCTAAAGTTAGAAACCCTCGTGTCTCTGATGACATGAAATCTCCTGTAAAGAACACTGGATGATGGAGACATCTTTTATTCAGAGTCTCCTTCTGGTTTTTTACATTTTGTTCTTCTTTCATAATAAAAATGTTACTTGATGTTTGTTCTGCTTTGTATTTGTTGAGATTTGGCTGCTGCCTCGGCCAGGTCTGCTGATCTTTTCAGGTACAGAGTAGTAATGTTGTCATTTCATCCATTTAGAGGAGAAAATGACTGAATGAGTGAGAATGAGCTGCAGCCGATGCTGGAACTGTCTGTAGCTCTCAGTGGCTGGGAGGGTCCTAACTCTCTCTCTCTGCAGCGTTACAATACACCAAAAAATATAAAATATATTTAGATTTTTTAACCTCAGTATATTAACTTCAATAATATCTGAACATTTGAGTCCATTTTAAACTCAAAGCTGTGCTCAGACAGCAAGTCTTGGACTCCAGTCACTTTCTATTCAGTCTGACAGAGCAGAGCGACGCAGACAATGAGAGGAAGACTAAAGAAAAAGGACAGGCAGAAAGCTGCAGCCAGCAGAGCTGCTTTAAGCTGCTTCTGGACCATCAGATGCATTTTTTATCAGCCTCCACATTCTTGGGGGGGTTGGGCTAAAAGCATCCTGCCTGTGCCCCCGTCCTGTCTTCATATTCATGCACAGACCAGCTAAAACGATAAAGAGGTGAACAGAGAGGGACTGTCGCATGTCTCCAGTGTGAGAGGACGCTTGTCCGTCTCCCAACAGAGGAGGTTCCGCTTACAAACATATGCTAATGAATTCATCACTAACTGTGAGCTGCAGGGCATTTCCTGAGCTCCGAGCTACACTTTGGTCCCAGAGAGGACCTGACAGAGAAATGAAACGCTAACAGCAAACAGAAGAGGCGAGGAGAAGCAGGAATACAGCAGAAGCTCCTTCTGAAGGACAATTATTCATCTAATCCAACTTATTTATCATAAGAATGAATTAATCCCAACATTAGAGCAGAAACAGAGTTAATCTAGCAGGAGACGTCTGTCACAGTAACCCTGAATCATTTCTGCTCATCTAATGTTTCAGTCCTGCAAAGAAAACACGTTTCCTGTGTTCATGAACAGATGCTTTAAAGACGTTAGTGTTGTGACTCGTCATCAGGATTACAGGAGAAGTCAAGCAGCTCCAGCGAAGGAAGGACTTCTCTGATTTTCCAGAACAAACGTTCCACCCTGATAAAGAAACGGCTCCAAGTTTGTCATCAGTTTGGTTCTGTGCAGAGAATAGAGGTAGATAATGATTGTCAGCAGATTTAGAGAACGTTCCTCAGCTACGTTGTCATCATAAACCAACAGCTAGCATCTCTGATGCTAACCCCAGTGGCTATAGTAGAGAGAGGCCTCAGTGATGGTGTCTCTCTGCCGCCAGCGCTGTTCAGAACTTACTGATGATCACTTCCTGATTATCCCTTCAGAGAAGAAGCTTTCTTTGAAGTCTGAAGGAAGTCCGCCGTACCTGATAGCTTCGGCCCAGCAGGTCGGGCGGCGCGCGCTAGCTCAGGCCCCGCTGCCATAACCACAGGCTCCACCGGAGCAGAACATCTGCTGCCTCTAAGAGGAGGAACCGTGCCTGAGCAGGTTTATTTAGAAATAGTTTTAATGCTGATATTTGCAGCAGATGGATCGTGCTCTAACGTTCTGCTGGATGTTTTATTATCTGATGTAAACAGATTATTTCAGACTCTTTTCTTCTTTGTCTCTCTCTCTGTTTTGGACCTTGAGTGTTGATTGACTAGAGATAACAGAACATTTGAACATAAATCCTCCAAATTATGCTGTTTATTTCTACTATTGTTCTTTTGGTGTTCATCTGTCCTGCTTTGTTCCAGGAAGGAAAACCATGGAGTGGACCATGGATATCTCTTCAGGAGCATAAAGAAGGCTGGCAGTCACACTGTAGCTCCTGCATCACCTAATCCACCAGGACTTTATATGGAAGCTGTTCCTCACCTACAGAACTGCAGAAGGTGCGAGAAGAACACCACCCGCTCCATCTACAGATGAAGGAGCCACTGGGATTTAAACCATCAGGCTCTTGGCCTCCTGAGGGAAAGCAGTTCATCATTCATGGTGGATTGGATCCATCTTCACTGAACCTCATAGAAAGCGACTCTAGCAAATCGAGGACCAGCAGTTTTCTAGTTCTTTAATCTTCTCTTCCCCTTTTAGCGCGGCAGGCGGGTTTCTCCTCCTCTGAGGCTCTACAGGTGGATGTTGGGAGTTAACTGTGGGAAGCATAGAGAGGAATGGTGCTGCAGCTGTTCCTGGACGGGTTGAACGGCTGAGGTTTGAAGAGGCGTTCATGTTTCTTCAGTGATTGACAACCTCTGACTGCTCAGCATCCCTGCTCACTGATTGGCTAGCTGGCACACCCACACATTGAATGGCAGCAGGATAACCTGATTATCAGAGTAACAGTTGCTGCTGAGCTGCCAGATTACCTGGTTGGTTGTCAAGGCTGCAGGTTGTCTGACTGACTGATTGGCTGACTGACTGACTGACTAAAGAGGAAGGCAGTAATTATAACAGAGAAACAGCAGAAGTCGTCTTCCACTGATGACATTCTGATTGCAATCATAACTGGGAGCGTAGAGATGCACACAGAGTCACAGAGTCACAGAGTTCAGAGTCACAGAGTCACAGAGTCACAGAAAACACCAGAGCTTGCTACATGAGTCATGACAGAGTCACAGAGATCACAGAAAACAACAAAGCTTCTGCACTGGTGTCAGACAGCATGAGAGAGAAACTACTGAATCTCACTGAAGCCCCCTCACTGCTGCCCCTCACTGTTGCCCTCACTGCTGCCCCTCACTGCTGCCCCTCACAGCTGCCCCTCACTGCTGCCCCCTGACAGCTGCCCCACTGTTCCACTGCTGCCCCTCACTGTTGCCCCTCACTGCTGCCCCTCACTGCCCCTCACTGCTGCCCCTCACTGCTGCCCCCTCACTGCTGCCCCCTCACTGCTGCCCCTCACAGCTGCCCCCCTCACTGCTGCCCCCCTGGACAGCTGCCCCTCACTGCTGCCCCTCACTGCTGCCCCTCACTGCTGCCCCTCACTGCTGCCCCCTCACTGCTGCCCCTCACTGCTGCCCCTCACTGCTGCCCCCTCACTGCTGCCCCCTCACTGCTGCCCCTGTTGCCCCCCACTGCTGTGCCATCCTCTCCAGAAGTCTGTAGTTTGCTAACAAAGCCATCGCTCTTTAGCGCGGATTACGAGTCCGCCGCGTCAGACCACCCAGTATCTGAAACCATCAGGGAGCCTCAGACGTTGTCTGTAGCTCATAGCCCCCCCCCATGCTGATCTCACCACTCACAGAGGTTGAAAATAGTCATTTTTCACATTTCTGCTCTTTCATTTTTGGGTTTGTCTCCAGATTTCTTCACTGAATCTTTTCTCTCCCTTCAGTGGGAGATTGCTGCTCCCTGAATGCAGGAGCAACCGACTGCTGAACTCCTTTGCTCCTCACGCTATCAAGCTGTACAACCTCCTCACTGGGGGGGGAAGGAGGTGACAGGGAAGAGGGACAACGGTCCCCCACCCCCTCCCCCCTCCTCCTGCTTGGGACACCTGATGCTAAACATGTACAATATGTCCCTCTCTGTGCAATAATTCATGGCAGCTGCTGTGCAATAACTTCCCTCAGCTCTCTACTCTGCAGATATTTTTATATCTATGGGAAACATATTCCAGGACATTACAACTTTTTTAGTTTTAATGCTTTTCTTTACTATATTCACTCTTTTTATAGTGTCTGTTGTATTCTTATCTTTAACAGCATCTTGCTTTAACTGTTTGTGCTCCATAGAAGCTACTGGAAGCAGAATTTCCCTGAAGGAGTAAATAAACGGAGAAATAAAGCTGAGTTCATGTCTAAAGAAAGCAGCCAGGATTTCTCCCACTCTGCACTTTTAACAGCCTCTCTTGCAGCGCTGATAATCTGAGCTGACCGCTCTCCTGCTGCTGCGTTAACCTTCCTCGCCGCATCACATCCTCTGCTCAGACGAGCTGCTCCGTGTCAGTGTGTTAACCTGCCTCAGCTGCTTGATCAGGTCATTACTCCCTCTGCCTTCGACATCACTGACCTTCATCACCATCATCCTTTCATTACCAGGGAGCTGCTCTGCAGGGGGCCTTTCCAGAGTGAGAAGGTGTGGGGGCCATCGTAACAGCATCCCTGCCTCTGGATTTATGTATTTATTCACCAGCTGGGAAGCTGCTTTTTAAAAGGTCAGGCAATTTTCCAGGTCACTGCCCAAACCCACACAGAGAAGGTGTGAGCATCCAGAGGACGGCAGACATGACAGATACCGGCTGAAGCACCGAGGCTACAGGAGATATTGGCAGGTAGACACTCAGTGCATGTGAGCACGAGCGCAGCCCACGCTCCAGCATTGTGCATGTGCTAATGGTGCATGAGGGAAGGTGAGTGTTTGTGTTGGTGGCTGTCTGCACAACGGCTGCTGTGGTTAATGAGTTTGAAAGGTCAAACGTTTCCTGGAAAGATTAATGGGCTTCCCTGGTTTACGATCCGCAGACGGACACAGCTCCAACACCGCCATCATTAGCATGGCAGAGAGCGCGCCGCGCAGCAAGAGGACAGCATGCAGCTACAGCAACGGCACAGCCGGGTGAACAGGAGGACGTCACCTTCAGACAAAACCAGTCGGACATTAAAACAGAACGTTCTAAACAATCTGCAGTTTCTGTTTTACACTGAGCCTCAGATAAACTAACCAGCAAACATTTGTCATTCTAACTTTTTGAATCTGCATTAAACTGGCCTCCATTTCGAAGCAAAGGTCCCTGATGACCAGGAAAGGTCCTAGTCAAAGCAGATCCTTACACTAGCAGTACGTTGCTGTGATAGAGAAGAGGAACATTGATCCTCAGATCATCCTGGAACATCTCCTGGTTCCAGTAATCCTTCCCCTCATCGTCGTTCACCAAAGATCCAGAAAACGAAATCAGACCCAATGCCACAGGCGGCCATCTTCAACAGACAGCTGGTTAACATCTGATAAAATCATCACAACTTTAAATGGTGATAAGAGCTGAAGAAGAAAGCATCATGGAGGCTACAGACAGAGAAAGAACGTTTAACGATGCCGTCTTCCTTCACAGAATCCCTGCCATGTTGAAAGGTCAAAGTTCACCTTATCTCAGTGGGTGTTCATCTTCAGTTTCATGTCAGTTTTTGGTAGTTCCCATAATTACAATGCTACCTGAAGGCAGCATTAAACACCCAGTTAAAATAATTTGTGGAATTCCATCTTTTTATATTTGCAGTATCAGACATATTTAATCCCAGGGGGATGGAGAACTAATCCATGCAAGACTGAACCTCTGACTTTCATTACAGTTGGAAAAAAACAGGCCTCTGGAATGACGCCTGAAAACATCCAAATAAAACATCTTCCTTGTGTTTCTCTTGTTTGAGCTCCCATACCTCCTCTTCCTCCCTCCTCTTCCTCTCGTTCCTCTTCCTCCCAATGGTCCACAGTAGAAATCAGCTTGTTGGGAGCTGGGTCGGTTTCAGGTTTTTTCTGGTTTGCCTGCTGCTTTCACCTTCATCCAGTAGATGGAGACTAGAGGCTTCACCTGCAGGGGTTGCGCCCGTTGGCTCTGCCTGCACACCTGTTACTCACCACCATCATCCTGGAGCTTTAGCCTGCCAGCACCTGTTGCCTGACTGCTGGCCAGTTATGGTACAGAGACTCTCTGAGACAAACTTTCAGTGATTGACTCTCGTTGTCTTCCTTCTCTCAGGTGTTTCCTCGTGACGCCATGGATCCTCCTTATGAGGACCTTGCTCTTGTTTTCTAGATTCTCTCTCCTCGTGACGCCGTTGATTGTTTCCCACCGGTTGCCAGAGTTCCTCCATCGACAACCTCAAACTCATCCTCTCCCATTTTCTGCTCAGTACTGAGCAGACGACTCCCTGAGCCCTCCCTCCAAGGACCTATACCATTTACTGAATCATTCCTACTGCTTAAATAAACTTCATTTATCGGGTTACCTGTTCTCCTGTGGTTCTGCATGTGGATTAAGAGACTGGAAACCAACATGACCCATCTGTGCTGAATCCAGACATCCTTCAGGCTTATAGACATCATCCCGTGACGGAGACACACACAGATGATGCTTATCAAACGATGCCTTCAGCCTCCTGGTAAAAAGCCACGAAAACAAGTTTTATCCCGATGTGGCGAATGTCTGAAGTTCCACTGAAACCTCTCTGCTCTGGATGAAGTTATCTTACTGATTTAAGGTATTTAGACTGATCTTCTCATGTCAGCTAATGTTGTGAACCTGACCACCCCTCTCCACCAAACGTCCTGAATGACAGCAGAGACTGTGGATCCTTAGAGGTTTATATATTTTAGTTTAGCCCACTGATGGACACAATGAGGGGAAAACTGGAACTGGACTTAGTGGATGCTTATGGGCCAGATGCACAACCCTTTAAACCTCCACTTACTCTCCCTCCTCTCACATTGTTCCAAACAAGAACTTGAAGCTTTCACAGTTAAAAAGATGTTCAGTTGCCCCTAGAACCGTCCCCTCCCCCAGAATAATGCACCCGCTGTTTACCCTGACAGGAAGACACCCAGAACACAGCATCCTGTCAGAATCACAGCTCTGCAAACTAAACATGGAATCTGAACCTGGTTTAGACTGCTTTGATCCAGTTGAACTTTCAGAGTTAGCAAAACTATTGTCTTCATCTAAGCCTTCAACTTGGATGTTAGATCCAGTTCCATCCCATCCATCCCTCCATCTATTTTCCATCACACGCTTATCCCAGCTGGGGTAGCAAGGGGTGCTGGTGCCTAACTGCAGCTGTCTACGGGCGAGAGGCGGGGTCCACCCTGGACAAAGGCAACATGGACACAAACAGGACAGACAACCATTCACACACACACTCACATCTAAGGAGAATTTAGAGAAGCCAATAAACCTAACAGTCATGTTGTTGGACTATGGGAGGAAGCGGGAGTACCCGGAGAGAACCATCACCTGCTCAGGCATGGCAGCAGTGCTACCCACTGATCCACTGAGCAACCAGATCCAGTTCCAACCAGGTTATTTAAGGAGGTATTCCTTTTGATCTCCTCCTCCATTTTAGATGTGATTAATCTATCTCTGTTACAGGGATATGTACCTAAAAGCTTTTAAGGTTGCTGGAATTAAACCTCTTAAGAAACCGTCTCTTGACCCAGATGACTTGGTTAATTATAGACCTATATCCAATCTTCCTTTCTGATCTAAAATCCTTGAAAGTAGTTGCCAAACAAGTTTGCGATCACTTCCACCATAATGAACTTTTGAAGAGTTTCAGTCTGGCTTTAGAGCTCATCATGTCGTCAATGAGTCGATGCAATCAGCTGGTTTTCCTTAGATAGAAAACTTTTGAATCAATCTGACTGGATGATCTGGTTGGTCTGGATCTATAAAAAAGTGACCTGAGATGACATGATGTGAATCTATAGAAATAAACTGAATAGAATTGAATTAAACTTCTGACATTAATCAAATTGAGAGAAAACTCTGCTGGAAAAGACATCCAGCAACCAGAGAACAGGAAGGAGGAGGAGCTTATCATTGTTTAACTCCTGTAACTTTACCAGAAGCTGGAGATGTTTCCGTCTTCCCTTTATTACTGGACTAAAAAGCAGGATATTATAGACTGAGGACCAATGATCATGCTGGTATTTAACATGGCCGCTGGGACAATAAAATATCATAACTACACATTATTATCATTATTAATATTCATAGTAAATGGAGCAAATAAATGCTGCTGAATCCAGAAGAACGGACCGCTCTTCTTCAGCTTTTTTTGGGTTGATTTAAATGTTTCACATAAATCAAAGTTTTTCCTCCTTTTCTGATCAAAATATTGTTTTTCCTATTCCACAGTTAGACGAGTCAGTGGGACACATCTAAACGACTAAAAGCCGTCTCCTTCATCCTCAGCAGACTCATCTATCAGATTTAAACATCCATGCTGGTGATCTAAAAGCAACACAAAGAAACTTAATCACTTTCTGAATCATTGCTGAGTGACGTGAGCAACATGCTGATGGAGAAAGCTGACTGATGGCTCTGACTTCCCAGCTCCTCTGTTTGGATCTCTTCCTCTTCATTATTTCTAGTGTTGCTCCGATGCCATTTTTTGGCCCAGATACCGATAGCCGATACCTGGCTGTCAGTATCAGCAGATACCATCTGCTTGAAATTGTTCTGTGTGTATCTATGAAGAACTGCATCCTACCTGGATGTAAAATAATCGCCATCATGGCTTCAAGCTGCTGCCTTCCTTTGTGAAGCAGGAAAAAGACTAAAAACACAATGGAATCCAGTAGAACTTTTTATTTCCAAACTGGAATGGGTGACAATAGTTGAAGAAACTTTTGGCTCTGAAGATGGTATCCGTGCCCTATTGGTTGGTACTCACCGATACCGATACCACCATCTTAGAGAGCTGGATTGGAGCCCCACCAGATTACTGGTATCAGTGCAAAACTATTTATTACCTAACTTCTAGATTCTGTTTATCTGGGTTCAGTCATGGAGTGACAGGATTTTTCTTTTCCTGATCCAACCTGAAGCAGCAGCAGGATCATTCTAATTGACCTGAAAAACAAGTGAATTAAAGCAAAAAGCAACAAAACAACAAACTGAGGAAATTTTCAACAGCTAGTGAATCACAGAGTGGCCTGAGATATTCGGTGAGGCATCTAATGAGGCATTCAGTGAGGCATCTGATGAGGCATCTGATGAGGCATAGAGTGAGGCATCTAATGAGGCATTTAGTGAGGCATCTGATGAGGCATTCAGTGAGGCATCTGATGAGGCATCTGATGAGGCATAGAGTGAGGCATCTAATGAGGCATTCAGTGAGGCATCTAATGAGGCATTCAGTGAGGCATCTGATGAGGCATCTGATGAGGCATAGAGTGAGGCATCTAATAAGGCATTCAGTGAGGCATCTGATGAGGCATTCAGTGAGGCATCTGATGAGGCATCTGATGAGGCATAGAGTGAGGCATCTAATGAGGCATTCAGTGAGGCATCTAATGAGGCATTCAGTGAGGCATCTGATGAGGCATCTGATGAGGCATAGAGTGAGGCATCTAATGAGGCATTCAGTGAGGCATCTGATGAGGCATTCAGTGAGGCATCTGATGAGGCATCTGATGAGGCATAGAGTGAGGCATCTAATGAGGCATAGAGTGAGGCATCTAATGAGGCATCTGATGAGGCATAGAGTGAGGCATCTAATAAGGCATTCAGTGAGGCATCTGATGAAGTGAGGCATGAGGCATCTGATAAGGCAGGTGAGGCATCTGATGAGGCATAGAGTGAGGCATCTAATAAGGCATTCAGTGAGGCATCTGATGAGGCATAGAGTGAGGCATCTAATGAGGCATTCAGTGAGGCATCTGATGAGGCATTCAGTGAGGCATCTGATGAGGCATAGAGTGAGGCATCTAATGAGGCATTCAGTGAGGCATCTAATGAGGCATGATGAGGCTAATGAAGCATTGAGTGAGGCATCTGATGCGAGTGCTACAGTGAGGCACCTAATGAGGTACCCAGTGAGGCATCTGATGAGGCATAGAGTGAGGTATCTGATGAGGCATACAGTGAGGCATCTGATGAGGCATTCAGTGAGGCATCTAATGAGGCATTGAGTGAGGCATCTGATGAGGCATAGAGTGATGCATCTAATGAGGCATACAGTGAGGCATCTGATGAGGCATTTAATGTAGCATCTAATGAGGCATTTAATGAGGCATTGTTTGACGATATGTTTTCACAATACTTGGGTCATAATACAATATTATCATGATATTGCAATACCACTGTATACTCTGCGATATATCATGAAGTCCTCTGAGCCTCATCAGGTGGAAGCAGAGTGAATAGAGGGGAATATTTCATTGCTCTGGTTCAGCAACAGGAGGAGGAGGGGAAGTCTTTGTTCTGCTCTAATCCTTTCTGCTCCTGAGACACGTTTTTCCTGGAGGACATCTCCCTCCCTTCATTTCCTCACCCCTTTTCCTTTGACCTTCCGCTGCCTCTCTCTCTCACGCTTATCGCTGCCCAAAGTGATGGAGTCTCTGTGGCCTTGACAGGTGAATGCTGCAGCGCTTTGTTTGCCACGTCCACAAATCACTCAGGTCTGTGAGGTCATGAACATGTGATCTAAGCCAGACGACTGAAGCATTCGTCCAACACATCAAACAGTCCTGTGAGATTCTCAGGCAGCAGGCAGACAGCTGGCTGGTTAACTCCACTCAAATATTAAATGCAGTCTTTTTGTCCACTTCTGTTTGCATCTTAAGATCTTTATAAATCAGAACCAAAGTTTGAACAAACTTTAAAAAGACTCATCAGAATCCCTGGTCAGTAAAAGCAAAATAATAAGCTGAGACCGGCCCTGATCCACCATGAAGAGCATTGCTCAGAGATAAAACCTGTTGGTCTTCTTTCAGAGGCTGGATTGTCCCTCCTAGGCACCCATAGGAAGGACAGCCTTAGAGGTAGAATCATCTGAGTCCTCATTAAAGGTTCTCATTTCATTCATGTTTCTGGATATTCTTTGGATCCAGCAACATAGAACAACAATAATAAATCTGGACTTTATCCACAGAAGCCCCTCCCAGTTGCTTTGGGACCTTCTCTGTGTCTAATGTGCTTAAAATGTTTATAATGTTTATGGTTAGTAGATATGGGACCTCCAGGCATTAAGACCTTCTGTTTGAAGACCTTGTTCAAGTAAACCTCCTCTGACTTCGCCTCAGGATCAATGCAGACAAACTGAAATCAATCAGAAAATAAAGTCCACAGATTTCAAACATATTTAAAGAACGAGACGAACTCCAAGCTGCAAACATCTCAGAGTCTGAGCAGGAAACCTGCTACCTGAGGACCGACGGCGCTTCGCTCAGGATTCAAATAAAAAAAAAAAATGTTTCTCTGATTCCCGATAAAATTCCCAAGAAACAGTTCTTCAAAATTTAAATAAAATTATACTGAGCCCGTACGCCCCATCCCCCCCAATATTGTTTAGCTGCTATGAGCCTGAGCTGCAGGTGAGGATGAGGATGTAATGGAATGAAGAAAATAAAAAAACAGGTTCTGTGACCCCTCAGCCTGCAGGGGAGGGGCTGAGGGAGGGGGAGGCGCGGGAGTAAATGAGATCCCGATGAGATGTCAAGGTGTGTTAGAGCTGAGGAGCAGGCAATGAGGGGAGAGAGGGTGGAGGAGGTAAGGTGGACACCCTCCACCCAGAAAGATGTGTGCTAAGTCAGCTCTGAGGAGGAAGAGGAGGAAGATGAAGAGATGGAACAAAGAAAACAGGAAGGAGGAGAAAAAAGGATCTTCTAGCGTCTGATTGGGCATCAGGTCACCATCCAGTTTACCTGGAGCTTCATTAATCACAAAAAACCAGAAGATGGAGGAAGAACTTCCTCTCTGTCACAACATGAACTAAAGACCCGATAGCATCTAAGTCTGAAAGATCCAGGAGTCCAGGAGCTGCAGCCACCTTCTGGAGCTGCAGCCACCGTCTGGAGCTGCAGCCACCTTCTGGAGCTGCAGCCACCTTCTGGAGCTGAAGATATCACCGGTTCCCCTGCCTGAGAAGAACCTGAGTCTGAGCCGCAGCAACCATCAGGCTGGAAGGAGAACATGTGAGTAGAATCCACTCTGGTCCAACCCTGAGCCAACCAGCCTCCCCTTCATCACAGCAGCCTGCCTCACTGATCAGCATCTGGCTGCAGAACCTCCAGGTTCCTCACATCTCCGAGCAGATCAGCAATAATTGATGGAGCCAGAAGCAGAGATCTGCTGCTCCGCATCCTCAGCATCAGGACCTCAGAGAAACTAAGTCCAGAACAGAAGAAGACTTCCTGTTCCTCTGAGCCTTCAGCCTGTCAGCATCAGAAGATCTGGTTTATTTCTACAGACATGGACCAGAACCTCCAGAACCTGACGGAACCGAGTCCATCAGAACCCAGAAGCAGCAGCACCGGATCGGAGCCAAACTCCGCTCCGAGCTGCGCGCTGAGGAGCCTCAGCCTACCTTCCTCTCCTCGGCAGTCTTGGATCCGCTTCAGGAATAAAATCCACAGCAGCACCGTCAGGGTTCTACAGGGATCCATGGTCTGTGGCTCCGCTCTGCGGGGTTCTGCTCATTTCTGTCCGCCTGTCGCAGCAGAGACGCGCCGTCTGGATGCTGCGCTGCGCAGCCACCGTCTGGATGACGGAGCCGGTCAGCTCGCGGGGATACTTCTATACTCGGGGGCGGGGTCAGGACGGCGAGTGACGCGCAGATGAGCCAATGGCAGGAGGCGTGGGGCCGCGAGCGAGGGAAGGCCGACCAATCAGCGAGCTGCACACCTGGCGGCCCAGAGTGTGATGAGGAGCAGCTCTATGTAAAATGTCTGTGCTGAGAGGAGCTGGAGGAGCTCAGATCAAAGCTTTAACCCCTGATGGATCAACATCCATCCTTCTAGTCCCTGAAGCTGCAGGGTCAGCCATGTTCTCTGCATGTTCCTCTCATCTCCTCCACCTTTCCTCAAGCAGCTTTCTGCAGGTCATGAGTGAAGATCTGCTGAAAGCTGCAGGATGAGAAATGAGAGGATTCCAGGCAGCAGAACTTTATTCTGTCTTTATTCAAACATGTTTTTTTCATATTGGTTCATCACAGCGCCAACCCCCCCCTGAACTACAGATCTATAGATGTATTAAAACAAGAGAAACTCTGTCATTTCAGGGGTTTGCATCACTGCATCTGAACTACAGATCTATAGAATGTCTGCAAAGAAAGTCGAAGCCCCAAAATCATCGCTGACAAAGGCTGTGATCCGCCCTCCTCCCCTGGAGGAGTAAGGGCTTCCCCTGCTGGAGGCTGTTTAGCGCCTCAAAACTTCCAAAGAAGTTGTTCAGATTATTCTGGAATTCAGCATCAGATGCATCTACGGGGTGGGGGGGTATGGTGGGTGCAGTCTGTGATCAGCTGAATGCCTTTCCACATCCTCCTGGTGTTGCTGTCGTCATGGAAAAGATCCTGGTTCTTCTGACTGTGGTTCTTCTTAAGCTGATCTGATGGTTTAAGTCGCCATGCGCTGTCCTCAGAGCCTCTTTATCTCCAGCTGAGTTCGGTGCTTCTAGAGATTTCCGAACCTCTCCATTTATCCAGGCTTTGCTGAACCTCAGAAATATCCAAAACATGCAGAGCAGGAAGCCTTGAGGACAGGATTGAAAAAAAAACTGCTCTAAAGGTTAGGGTTTATTATCCGATTTATATCAGGATGGAAAACAATAAGTTTAGGGTTAAGAGAAGAAAGGAATCCTCTCCTCCTCAATTCAGTTTATTTCTATAGCTCCAATTCACATCATGTCATCTCAGGTCACTTTATAGATCCAGGTCAACCAGATCATCCAGTCAGATTGATTCAAAGTTTTCTATCTAAGGAAAACCAGCTGATTGCATCGACTCATTGACTCTTCAGCAATCCCTCACACTAAGCATGCTTGTAGCGACAGTGGAGAGGAAAAACTCCCTTTGAACAGGAAGAAACCTCCAGCAGAACCAGGCTCAGTGTGAGCGGCCATCTGCTGAGGCCCACTGGGGTTCAAGGAGACAGAAGCAGACATAGAAAAAGAAGCATAGATACAAAAGGCAACTGTCAACCAGCTCCACAGGCGGCCCCGTCCAGGAAACACACAGCCAGGCAGACGAGCTCCGAGCCAGCTCCCATGTCAGAGGATGAAGAGAGCACATCCAGTTAGTCACAGTCAGAGAAACAGGACTACACTGGAAAACAGGCCAAGCTCCAACATCTAGAAACAAAGGTGTTGATGGCAGCAGCACAGCTGATATTTCTCTCCAGGATGGAGTCACAGCCAAACAGGAACACCCGCTCCATCATCATCATCATCATCATCATCATCATCATCATCATCATCATCATCATCATCATCATCATCATCGTCATCGTCATCATCATCATCATCATCATCATCATCATCGGCGTTGCTGAAAAGCCTGGATGAGGCGGATTGTCTGAACCCGAGTCCTCAGCGGCAGAAGATGGC
>JAGKQL010000026.1:2451733-2454233 GCA_018398635.1 Cyprinodon brontotheroides
GAGGGTGATGATGGTGGCAGGAGCAGCAGACCAGTTGGATAATTTGATTTGGATTAGAGTTGCTTGGAGGAATGACACAAATTCTGCAGGGATTAATCCGGCTTTAATTCAATCTGTCCTCTGCAGCCTGAAATAGCCCGGCTCAGTTCCGCCACACCTCATCTGGATCCAGGCTGATCCGTCGGCTGCTTTCAGGTTACGTTGGAGGAACGTTTTTAGACAGAACCACAACATATTCAGGTGGATCAAAGTTGGGTTGAAGCTGCAGACTCAATCAAAAGACTTGATCTTGTTATGTTTTGGCTCACAGCAGAAACACGACTTGGACAGATGAGATGAAATGAAATTCCAAAAAAAGGAAAAAAAAAAACAATCCACTGGACTTTGTTTCCATGCATCGGCGTCGCCAGACCCCATTTACTGCGGCACGTGCCCCAGTATAAATGAGCTGTGCCCCAGTATAAATCTCAGGAACAGCAGGGAACGTTGGTGGGTTTTCCTCATCAGGAACAGCAGGGGACGCACGTGCGGTGGGTTTTCCTCATCAGGAACAGCAGGGAGACGTCGGTGGGTTTTCCTCATCAGGAACAGCAGGGAGGAGCGTTGGTGGGTTTTCCTCATCAGGAACACGGTGGGTTTCCTCATCCAGGGAGCGTCGGTGGGTTTTCCTCATCAGGAACAGCAGGGGACGTTGAGTTTTCCTCATCAGGAACAGCAGAGCGTCGGTGGGTTTCCTCATCAGGAACAGCAGAACGTTGGTGGGTTTTCCTCATCAGGAACAGGGAACGTTGGTGGATTTTCCTCATCAGGAACAGCAGGGGAGCGTCGGTGGGTTTTCCTCATCAGGAACAGGGGAGCGTTGGTGGGTTTTCCTCATCAGGAACAGCAGGGAACATTGGTGGGTTTTCCTCATAAGGAACAGCAGGGAGCGTCGGTGGGTTTTCCTCATCAGGAACAGCAGGGAACGTCCCGGTGGGTTTTCCTCATCAGGAACAGCAGGGGGCGTCGGTGGGTTTTTCCTCATCAGGAACAGCAGGGAGCGTCGGTGGGTTTTCCTCATCAGGAACAGCAGGGAGCGTCGGTGGGTTTTCCTCATCAGGAACTGCAGGGAACATTGGTGGGTTTTCCTCATCAGGAACAGCAGGGAACGTTGGTGGGTTTTTCCTCATCCCAGGAACAGCGAAAGGGAACATTGAGGTGGGTTTTTCCTCATCAGGAACAGGGAGCGTTGGTGGGTTTTCCTCATCAGGAACAGCAGCAGGGAACATTGGTGGGTTTTCCTCATCAGGAACAGCAGGGAGCGTCGGTGGGTTTTCCTCATCAGGAACAGCAGGGGAGCGTTGGTGGGTTTTCCTCATCCCAGGAACAGCAGGGGAATGTGGGTGGGCGTTTTCCACATCAGAACAGCAGGGAGCGTTGGTGGGTTTTCCTCATCAGGAACAGCAGGGAACATTGGTGGGTTTTCCTCATCAGGAACAGCAGGGAACGTTGGTGGGTTTTCCTCATCAGGAACAGCAGGGAACATAGGGGCGCAGCAATTTCTCTGTGTCGTGCTCCATGATGATGAGGGTGATGATGGTGGCAGGAGCAGCAGACCAGTTGGATAATTTGATTTGGATTAGAGTTGCTTGGAGGAATGACACAAATTCTGCAGGGATTAATCCGGCTTTAATTCAATCTGTCCTCTGCAGCCTGAAATAGCCCGGCTCAGTTCCGCCACACCTCATCTGGATCCAGGCTGATCCGTCGGCTGCTTTCAGGTTACGTTGGAGGAACGTTTTTAGACAGAACCACAACATATTCAGGTGGATCAAAGTTGGGTTGAAGCTGCAGACTCAATCAAAGGACTTTATCTTGTTATGTTTTGGCTCACAGCAGAAACACAACTTGGACAGATGAGTTTATATAAAATTCCAGAAAAAGTGAAAAAAAAAACAATCCACTGGACTTTTTTGTTTTCATGTTTGAAGAGCGTTTCTCTTCCCATCAAGAAGTTTTAAATTCCAAATGTCAGAAATAGCGTTGAGTTCCAGGCTTTATAAAGTGTGGACCAAAAACAAAGACTTGTTTTGGTTTAGAAAACAGTCAAACTGAACAGAAAGAACATGTCCACCACTTGTGGATTTGAGCTCTTTGTTAGCCTGCAAATCTAATACTGGTCTATGCCTCTGACAGGGGGAAGTCATTAGAAGGAAATTGTTGGCCAGGCTGACCAGGCGAGATGTTTTCCCCTGCATGTGGTGGTGTGGTGGTGGTGGGGGGCAATCATATGGCGGGGAAGGAAGCAGCTCTATGGCTGCATTGCAGGGATTTTGAAAGCTGGCATCTGAGGATCTGTCTGTCTTCCTAAATTCATGCTGCAGAACTCATTCATGAATCAGAACTTGAGGACACTAAGGACGTTGGTCCGAGGACAGTGGGGAGGTTGGTCCGGAGGACACTAAGGACGTTGGTCCGAGGACAGTGGGGAGGTTGGTCCGAGGACACTAAGGACATTGGT
>JAGKQL010000026.1:2461733-2481336 GCA_018398635.1 Cyprinodon brontotheroides
GGAAGGAGCCTTTTAGCCTTTTAAGCTCAGAAACCACATCTTGTTTAAAATGAAAGGATTCATGAAAACGGAACATTAGAGGCTAGAAGAAAGATTTCCCTACGTGTCAGAGAGCAGTCTTCCTTTCTTCATTACTGCTGTAGGTCTTCTGGTTTAGATTCTAGTTTAGATTCTGGTTTAGATTCTGGTTTAGATTCTGGTTTAGATTCTGGTTTGGAATTCTGGTTTGGATTCTGGTTTAGATTTGATTTAGGTTCTGGTTTGGATTCTGGTTTGGATTCTGGTTTAGATTCTGCTTTAGATTCTGCTGTAGATTCTGCTTTAGATTCTGCTTTAGATTCTGCTTTAGATTCTGGTTTACCTCTCAAGAAAGATGGTCCACAGGTGTCTGTAGACCTCTGTCCATCGAGGAAAGATGGTCCACAGGTGTCTGTAGACCTCTGTCCATCGAGGAAAGATGGTCCACAGATGTCTGTAGACCTCTGTCCATCGAGGAAAGATGGTCCACAGGTGTCTGTAGACCTCTGTCCATCGAGGAAAGATGGTCCACAGGTGTCTGTAGACCTCTGTCCATCGAGGAAAGATGGTCCACAGATGTCTGTAGACCTCTGTCCATCGAGGAAAGATGGTCCACAGGTGTCTGTAGACCTCTGTCCATCGAGGAAAGATGGTCCAGAGGTGTCTGTAGACCTCTGTCCATCGAGGAAAGATGGTCCACAGATGTCTGTAGACCTCTGTCCATCGAGGAAAGATGGTCCACAGGTGTCTGTAGACCTCTGTTATGTTCCTAAAAGGTCTTTGGAAGTAGGTGTAATCTAAGACCCACTCCTCTGCTGAGAGGTTAACAAAGATGGCTTCCTTAACCCCTCACTCATACCATCAGCTTTTAACAAACTGAGTCAGTTGTAGCTGGGTCTATATTAAAACAGTACAGGACATCTCTGCCTAACTCAGCGTTTAAGGACAAAGGGAGGAGATAGGCTCAGAATTTAGGACCCAGAATTCAGGCGATACAAACAGTGATATAATAAAAGTGTTAATTGAATAAGCGTGCGGCTGCTCGTCTGCTGCGGCAGGCTCACTGGATTCTCTGCAGGAGTAGATGCTCAGGTCAGTGACCTTAAAGTTTAAACGAGGAACAAGAATGAGAATGAAAGCCACAAACATCAGTCTGAGCCCAGAAGAGGGAGTGAAGTCCAGAGGAGCAGAACTCCATTGTTTGCTACTGAGCTGTTATCTCTGCACCACCAGCTGCTCCACCTCCCTCTCTGTAGTCAGGGTTAGGGTTAGACAGCTTCACCTCCCAGACGGCTTCACCTCCCAGACGGCTCCACCTCCCAGACGGCTCCACCTCCCAGACGGCTCCACCTCCCAGACGGCTCCACCTCCCAGGCGGCTCCACCTCCCAGACGGCTCCACCTCCCAGACGGCTCCACCTCCCAGACGGCTCCACCTCCCAGACGGCTCCACCTCCCAGACGGCTCCACCTCCCAGACGGCTCCACCTCCCAGACGGCTTCACCTCCCAGACGGCTCCACCTCCCAAACGGCTCCACCTCCCAGACGGCTCCACCTCCCAAACGGCTCCACCTCCCAAACGGCTCCACCTTCCAGACGGCTCCACCTCCCAGACGGCTCCACCTCCCAGACGGCTCCACCTCCCAGACGGCTCCACCTCCCAGACGGCTCCACCTCCCAGACGGCTCCACCTCCCAGACGGCTCCACCTCCCAGACGGCTCCACCTCCCAGACGGCTCCACCTCCCAGACGGCTCCACCTCCCAGACGGCTCCACCTCCCAGACGGCTCCACCTCCCAGACGGCTCCACCTCCCAGACGGCTCCACCTCCCAGAAGTCAGCTGGAGCTCTGTTTGATTTGTTATTTTCTTCCTTCACTTTTTATTGCAAAACTCATAAAAATGTTCAAAATGAAGCTGACCTTGTTTATGAATGAATCATTATCAATCTTTCCTATTTTCCATCTATACATTATTACGCCTGTTAGCATTAGCATTAGCATGCTCATACACATAGTTTACATTTATTACATCAGAAGCTGCTTTATTTATTCTGCAGAAAACTATCAAATTAAAAGCTGTTTGCTCAACAATGATTTTATTCATGTAAATAAATTAAATCCTTCACCATTTCTGCAGACTTTTAAGTTTTGCTTGTCTTGATTATTAATGTTCTGTTTCCGGCCAAACATCTTAACCATGATTGTTTTATAATAAGTCATTTGTCATTGAGCTGCTTTTCTCTGGCAGTTTCAGTTTAACACAGAAAGTAAGAGCAAATAAATTCACCATAAATCCAACTAATAAATAACACAGAGGGTTTCTTCTGTCCACAGATTTTAATAAAGATGCATGTCAGAGAATGTATGAAATGTATTTAGAGTTTATGGAGAGAGAACGCTCCTTGGTTCACAGGGAACATTTCTCCCATCATCCAGAAATGGGATTTCTTATCTGAAATCTGTTCGTGGTTTTCCTGTAAAGGCCCAGGCTGTGTGGGTGTGTCAGACTCTCCTCCACATGAGTCCAGATCACCAATCTGATCAGATTAAAGCTGAATCAGATCCATGATTGATGCAGTAACCTGCAGTAATCCCTCACTTCAGCCCTGCTGAGTTCTGCAGGAGGGGAGGGAGCATTTCTGCAGGTAGGAACACATGCATCCTGCATCCTG
Source organism: Cyprinodon brontotheroides (assembly GCA_018398635.1). Taxonomy (NCBI): domain Eukaryota; kingdom Metazoa; phylum Chordata; class Actinopteri; order Cyprinodontiformes; family Cyprinodontidae; genus Cyprinodon; species Cyprinodon brontotheroides. Next base: position 2,464,424 of record JAGKQL010000026.1, read on the forward strand.
CAAAACAATACAGACTTCATGAATAATACAGGAGTATATAGGCAGACAGCAAATATGAAAGGCTGCGGGGTCGGGGTGTGTGTGTGTGTGTGTGTGTTGAAGTGTGTGTGTGTTGAAGGGGGTGGGGGTGTGTGTGTGGGGGGGTTGCTATTTTGATCCTCACGCCACCAAAATGTGTCCTCATGTCCTCTGAATTCATCTCTTCTGGTGTTCATGAAGCAAACGTCCAGAGACAGATCCTGAAAGGGTTCTCAGGGTCCATTTCTTTCTTTCTTTCAAAAAAAAGGAGACCTGACTTTGTTAAAAAACTGGAGACCAGTTGCCCTCCTTTGTGTTGATTACAAATTATTTTCTAAAGCACTTTCAAATAGGCTGAAGAGCATCCTTGAATCTATTATTCACAATGATCAATCATATTGTGTACCTGAAAGATCTATCATGGATAATCTTTTTCTTTTGAGAGACCTGATTGATATCTGTAAACGATATGAAATCGATGTTGGAATTATCTCCTTGGACCAGGAAAAAGCTTTTGACAGGGTTGATCACTGTTTTCTGTTTTCTACTCTTCTCATGATTGGTTCTCAGAGAAGCCCAATATGCAGAACACCACGGAAACAGATGGAAAGTTTTACAATGTTTATTTAAAACACAAGCACATAAATCATGTGAACTGGAACTGGTTCTGGCCGGGGACAGGTTCACTGGAGTCTGTGAGGATGACAGTTCAGTTAGCGTTGGCACTGAGGAGTTTGCGTTTGGAAGTTTCAGAAGATTACCTTGAGGAGTCCGGGTTTCTCTTTGAGGAAGGAACTGTTGGGTCCAGAGACTGATTTGTTCAGCAGAGTTCAATAACCGCTTCAGCGTCTTACTTCTGACTTGAATGCAGACCTTGGGTTTTGATTTCCAGCTCTTAGCCAAGAGCAGCAGAGGAATCCAGAGGAGAGTCTTCATGTTTGGCTCTGAGGCAAACATGGCAGGTTAAACTCATCCAGAGCTTCCAAGGGAACAGGTTTCCTGTGAAGCATAGACAACGAAAGTTAGAAGAGAGACTGATCACTAGGGAGATCACTAGAGATTCTCAGGAGGTTCTAGGCTTAGGTGCTAACCAAACTGGATCAACACTGCGGCATTGAGGCAAGGTCTGAAGGCCGGTTATATACCGCAGGTCCTCCTGATGAAGAGATGCGCCTCAGGTGTGATAGAGGCTCAGCTTCAGGAGGATCCACGGCGCACTCTGCTGGAGACGGATGGTACCGCTCTAGATCCCAACAACTCTGAGGGCTTTTGGTTTTGGTGACGGATTTATTTCTTTATTGGGTTTATTGTATAATGAAGTGGTTTGTGTTGTTAAAATTGGGGGAGGATTAAGTTGTCCTGTTGATGTTCAGAGAGGTATTAGACAAGGGTGTCCTATTTCCGGACAACTGTATTCTATTGTAATTGAACCCCTTTTACACAAACTGCACTCTGCTTTAACAGGTGTTATTCTTCCAGGCATCCCAAATCCTTTGGGTTTAGTCGTCTCTGCTTATGCTGATGATATAAACATTTTTATTAGAAATCAGAATGATGTAAGGGGTCTTCAGCACTGTTTGGAGCTTTATGAAAAAGCCTCTTCAGCTAAAGTTAACTGGGATAAAAGCTCTGCATTAAAGTTGGCCCATGGACTGATAATCTGCCTGCTTTACCAGGTAATATTCACTGGGAAAACCAAGGTTTAAAATTTTTGGGTGTTTTTTTAGGGACAGATACTTTTATGGAAAAAAATTGGGAGGGTGTCATGGAGAGAGTGTGTGTCAGACTATCCAAATGGAAATGGCTGCTGCCTCAGCTGTCTTACAGGGGAAGAGTTCTGGTTGTTAATAACTTGGTTGCTTCGGCTCTCTGGCATAAACTGACTGTGTTAACACCACCGGCATCTCTCATTCAACGTCTTCAAAGGACTCTAGTGGATTTCTTCTGGTCTGGACGTCACTGGGTGAGAGCTGCTGTCCTGTACTTACCAGTGGAGGAGGGAGGACAAGGACTCATAGACATCACCTCACGGATTGCAACTTTCAGACTTCAAACAGCGCAGAAACTGTTATATGGTACTGGATTACCATGGTTGGACACTGCACGTCTTCTTTTAAGGAAGGCAGGATCTTTTGGATATGATAAACATCTCTTTCTGTTACGACAAGGATCCTTGGACTTATCTGGTCTTACTCCATTTTACCATTCGGTGTTAAATGCCTGGCAGATTTTCAGTTTTGAGAGGACGGCTGATACATCACCAGGGATGTGGATCTTTGAAGAACCTCTGTTTGGAAACGATTTCATCTCATCACAGCTATTGTCATCTGGTACTTTAAGGTCTAAGTTGAGAGAAGCCGGATGTGTGAAGCTGGGTCATCTGATGAAGCTATCTGTGTCCAACCTAACTGAGCGTCTTGATATGCGTTCCAACAGGCTTATGTTGAGGATGAAAGTGGAAGCCTGTGCTTCTCTACCAGACCATGTCAGAGCATTTGCTGCTGATAATACTCGTTTTAACCAATGGGATGATGAGTATGAATATGTATTTCCCTCAATTAGTGTCTCTCCTGCAGTGGATCAATGGCGTAACGACCCAGAAAAACTGTTGTCCTTCCAAGTTTCACCACTAGGACATTTTAAAGGCTTGGGGAAGAAGGCCTTGTACACTAGCTGTGTGAAGGTTCTGAACATACGTTCTCTGGCAGATGTGAGGGTGTCGAGGTGGACTGAGTTTTTTGGCACCAGCTCTACCCCAAGAGGCTGTTGGCGGTCCCTGTACAAACCCCCGATTGAAAAACGGGTGGGTGACCTCCAGTGGAGGATTGTACATGGGGCAATAGCTACAAACAGGTATCTGGCACACCTTAATCCTGGCGCTAGTGTTAACTGTCCTTTTTGTTTACAGGAGGAAACATTGTATCATCTTTTTGTTGAATGCTTAAGATTGAATCCTCTTTTTGTTCTTTTGGATCGTTTGTTTAGTGGTTTTGGTGTTCAGTCCTCCAGCTGTATTTTTATTTATGGTCCTCGGTATTGTGCAAACAAGAGATCTGTTCATGTGCTTTTAAATTTCATTTCTGGAATGGCAAAACTAGCAATATGGATATCAAGAAAGAACAAAATTAATGGTCGTCAAACGGAAGATGCCTGTGTGTTATTTAAGAGACTGGTCATTGCTCGTGTTCGGGTAGAATTTGAGTTTTTTAAGTTGACAAAGAGTATAAATGTTTTTGTAAATAAGTGGGGCATTAATGGTGCTCTATGTTCAGTAGATGAAGAATCTTTAGTTTTTGCATTTTGATGTTTTTATTTTATTAACTTTGTTTTGTTTTATTGATTGCTGGATTGTGTAATAAAGGCAATTTTAAACTCAAACTCTTTCTTTCTTTCTTTCTTTCTTTCTTTCTTTCTTTCTTTCTTTCTTTCTTTCTTTCTTTCTTTCTTTCTTTCTTTCTTTCTTTCTTTCTTTCTTTCTTTCTTTCTTTCTTTCTTTCTTTCTTTTCTTTCTTTCTTTCTCATTCCATCTTTTTGATCCATTCTCATATTAATATCTGCTGCGGCTGCTTACTGGAAATGTTTCCATGGAGGTTTAAAGCTATATGAGCTTATTTCTTATCTTCTAAGACTCCCTCCCTCCTTCCTCCCTCCCTCCCTCCCTCCCTCTCCTCCTGTGTCTTCATCGCCTCCCTCCGTTTGTTCCTTTCTCCACGCTGCAGAAAAGGGATTTCAGTTTTTCGAGTTCACTCAGAGGCCAACGAGTCTTGAGGACTAAAAGTTTCAGTCCCAGTTTGGAGAAGTTGAACCAATCCCACTCACCGCCTGGAGAAACAGGTTATAATAAGAAGGCTGCTGCATATCTGATCACTACGGCGCTGCAGAGGAGGACAGCCTGCGCTGACTGACGCAACACAACTTTATTTTACAGATTCATCTATGAAGCTCTTTGTTTTCCTGCTCTGACTCCCACGCTCCTCCATCCTCTGTGGCTCCTCTTTAGAGAGAACGGCTCATCAGGATGGAGCCGACTGACCAACAATGAGGGAGGAAATGATGAGCTGCAGGAGGAATTTATGTTTCCAGTGGAAAACGATTCTATCCTATTCCACCTGATCCTGTTCTGTTCTTTTTAATATTAAATTCTATTCAGTAGCACAGACCTGAAAAACGCTAACATCTACTTCCAGCGCCACCAACAGGAGGGGAAAACCCTGGAGAGGCGAGTGGGCCTGAGGCAGCTGCTGCTGGGGGACTTTATAGATCCAGATGACCAGTGATGGGAGTAACAGTGTTGAAAGTAGCACGGCGTTACTAACAGCCCGTTACCTTTTTAGTAATGAGTAATCTAACTAAATACTCTAACTGTAACTACTAACGCAGTTTACTATTGCCAACACCCCGTTACTGCTTGGCGTTACTCAGATGAAGCTCAATGAACCTTTTCATGATAGGACACCGTGCTTGTACGCCTTGTCATGAGAGGGGGAGGATGAGAATGGCTGATGTATATATGAGATTCCGTCTGTCAGTTGGTAGGTGGGTGTTTCTGCTGGCCAATTGTTAGCGTACAGCACACACAGAAGATGGAAGTGAGGAGGACTCCAACAGCAAAACTTAGCGTTTTTCCACATGGAAATACGCGATTATTCACGTCCAGCCTGCGTTTCCCATCAGAATCACGGTTTCCCGGCATCTCCGCTGCAAGCGCAGGAGCCGCGATTCACAGCGCGCCAAGTGACAGGAAGCAGCGCATGCTAGCTAAAGCGGCATCAGCTGCCCTGTGCTGGCAGCGCCACAGGGAGAACTATGGAAGCGAAAGATCATTAGCCTATATGGAGAATATCTGGATGGATTGGATGGATGGATGGATGGATGGATGATGGATGGATGGATGGATGGATGGATGGATGGATGGATGATGGATGGATGATGGATGGATGGATGGATGATGGATGATGGATGGATGGATGGATGGATGATGGATGATGGATGGATGGATGTTGCAGCATCTCTAACAACCCAAACACACAGGATTTCTGAATTAAACATCCCCAGTTATTAATTTCATTCACTCACCAGATCTAAATGTCCAGTTAAAAAACTTCACCCCCATGAGTAGAGGTAATACAGCCTGATGATATTTACACCGCATCAGATAGCCCCCCCATGTTAAGAGGAGGGGGAACGCTATCTGACGGGCCTATAAAACCCCGTCGCCAGATAGCGTTCCCCATGTTAAGGAGGGGGAACGCTGATCGATCTTTACCCGTCAGATAGCATTCTCCCCATGTTGGGAGGGAACGCTATCTGACGAACTACGTCAGTTACGTTCCCCTGATGTCATTTATTTTTGAGTTGCACAAATGCAAAACTCTCTGCAGGTTCTTGTCTTTGTCGTCCGCTCTATTCAGCTGGCTTTGGAAACACACGGCGAGAAGGTGGGGGCTGGGTGGGGAGGGTTACGGGGGCCAGAAATGCATAAAGTAACGCAATAGTTACTTTCACTAGTAACTAGTTACTTTTATTGTGGAGTAACTCAGTTACTAACTTAGTTACTTTTTGGGAGAAGTAACTAGTAACTAATAATTTTTTTCAAAGTAACCGGCCCAAGGCACTTGCAGTTCACCAGATCATCCAGTCAAAAGATTGATTCCAAAGTTTTCTATCTAAGGAAAACCAGCTGATTGAAATGGGATTTAAATGACAGGTCCTGATCAAAAACTAACACCAAGATTTTTTACTTTATTATCTGAAATCAGTTTAATCCCATCCAAATGAAGTGACTGACTAATCAGCTTCTTTTTCAGAGACTCTGGTCCAAAGACTATAACTTCATGTTTTGTCTGCATTCAGAAGCAGAAAGTTAAGAGTCATCCAGGTTTTTTCTGTCTTCAGACATGCCTGTAATCTATGTAATGGAGTTAGCTTCATCTGGATTATAGACAGATATAGCTGGAATTATCATCAGCATAACAGTGGAAATTAATCCCATGCTGTCTAACCAACTCTACCAATTGGGAGCATGTATAAAGTGTAAAGAGAATTGGTCCTAGGGAGACTGATCCCCTGTGGTACCTTCCACAGGTAACCTTGAGAGTTAGCTGAGAGGAAGATCTTATATCATTAACAACATGGAACAAACCGAAATTGACTGGATAGTTAAGATTTGTTATTTATTCATTTTATTATTTTATTTTTAACAGCAGTCCTGTCTAGTAAAAGTGTCAATAAAGAATAAATTGTCTTGGATGCCAAAAAGAGAGTCCGAACAGATTTTACTTTGGCCAGGTGGAGCAGCACGCGGCTATCATACGGCTAATGTTCATAGCTTTGATTTATGGGTATAAATAGCTTTATTTATAATTCATGCAGGGAGCTTACAGATTATATGGACACTGCAATGTTAGTAGAACAGGAAAGGAAGAATGGAAACAAAAGAAGAAAGAGATGAAAGAAAGAGGAGATAAAAGGGAGATACTTGATAAAACATTTTCAGTCTGCTTCATCATCTGCAAAAGAGATGGAAACAGAACAGAACAAACCAACGGATATAAGAGATACAATAAAGTAACACCTAGATACTATCGCTGAAGTTTATAAGTATTATTATTTAATCTTGCCATGTATCTACTATTGTAGATATATAGACTTGAATCGTATACAGATACATATTAAGATAGAAATTTTTGATTTAGCTCAGTTTAGTGTTTTGCAACCAGATTTCAGTGAAAAAGCACTAAGTGTGAAGAATATATACTTATTAAGGTAAGAGTGAAGATGTGTAATTATATGGTCTGTGATATTAGCCTCCCTGTATGGTTCTACTGTCCCTCTGCTGAATCCCGCTGACCCTGCTAGGATGTAACGCCCATTAGCGCTGCTGAACTCAGCCTCTGTGACTCTGAGTTTATTCCTAGCCTCCATCTGACCCCTGAGGCTGAAAGGTTCCTAGCCTCCATCTAACCCCTGAGGCTGAAAGGTTCCTAGCCTCCATCTGACCCCTGAGGCTGAAAGGTTCCTAGCCTCCATCTGACCCCTGAGGCTGGAGAGTCGAGCTGACGCCTGTGAAGGCTCAGCTTTTCAGCGGGCAGCTGAAGGATCATTGAATGCAAAGAGAACAGAATCAGAACCAGAACTGTTTTCATCACTTAATTCAACACATTCTCATGGTCCACTTGGAAATGTTCCGGAAATATTTTCTGTTGATCCTAAAAAACTGTCCTGAAAGGTTCCCTTCACCTAACACTGAATAAGGTTCTCAGAACCGGAACACGCTTCTGGTATGAACCAAGCAGAGGTCTACTCCTGCTGTCCTGCAGTATTGGACCATCAGAACTAGGGATGGGAATCGAAAACCGGTTCCTGGTCGGAACCGGTTCTGTGTGTTCCAATTCCATGGCAACATTTGGCAGCTCGCCTAACGGTTCTCTTTAATGCTTCCAGGCAGTACGACGTGACCAGGCTGTAAGTCTAGAAAAGCAAAACAAAAGTGGTCAAACCGATCAAAAGTTGGAAGAGAAAGATGGCAACAAGGCGCTTTGCAATCATTGCAATAACATCTGCGGGAGGAAATGCATCCAACATGCAGAAACACCTGCGCTCACTACATGGCGTAGATCTTAACGAATGCCGTGTTTCTGATGCTTCCGGACAGAAGCTAAAGTTACGACCAGCATGGAAGGAAACCTCTGGTGGTAAGCAGCTAGTTTTCTCCTCACTGGCTGAGCTTTAATGTGGTTCCTAGTAAATCAGAGGCCATTTCTGGAAATAAACCAGTTTCCTTCCTCTCTTTGGGGTCATTAAGAGAGGGTGCCTTTCCTCGTTAATCCAGCCCTTCATTTCCAGCATGTTTAATTAGAACTACTGGTAGCTGGAATTCTTACATGATTCTATCTATTGCAATGGATGCAATGAAACATGCTACCAAGTTCCTCTGCAGCTCAGGGAGTCAGAGAAAGGTGGCGCTCATGTATTTAAATCAGGGGGAGGTGAGTTTATTTCCAGAAATTTAAAGTAATGCTTTTCCATTAAACAGAAGCCTTCTCCATTAGAATTAGACGACTGTGAGGAGACGGGCAGCCTGGCTGGATCAGAGGCTGCAGCTCCCGTTCACTGCCTTCGGTTTTTACCATCCAGAACCAGATGTTTTCTCTTCTGGTACAGAGCAGGTTGAAGCCGGAAAGATCTTTTCTAGAAATGTTGATTCCTGAAGAAGCAAGATGATCCTGCCTGCTCCTCCTCTCCACAGGGGAACTCAGGACCAACAGAAGATCATCCACCCCAAAGCCTGGAAGAGAAAATTCCTCCAGGCAAAAGTCAGGAAGGATGAAACACCATACAGTTGGAACCTGCTCAGGTTCCAAGGATGTCAAGCGGCACTCGACCAATCAGTGAGGGTTTCATTGATGGACCAATGAGAGGAGAGTCTTCATCCTCTCATGTTGTGTTGGTCAATGGCGTAACGACACAACAATAGGCCCCTAAGCAACATTATCTGGGTGGGCCCTAGATGAAGTTCAACACAATGAATGTAGAGTAAAGCGCTTTGGTCAAGTCTCCTGACTATAAGATAAGTACAGGCCATTTACCATTTACCACGTGTTGCGGTATAAACACGATTACTATCATCACTTAGACGATCTGTATTCAGGTTTTGTGTGTTTGAACAAAACAACATTTCCTTTAGTACAGCTCTATGACATTTTCATTCCTTAAAGTGCAGCAGTGATCAAATGTAAACAGTGTCAGAGAAAAAAAAAACATGGTGCAAAAACTGCACTGATGTGGTCAGTCTGATGCAGAGAATCTGTCGTGTGATTTAGAGGTTTTTTAACACTCACTTGTCTTTTTTCAGTTTTTTCTCATCAGTTCATCAGTGTGTATTTGGCTGTGGGGGAAGAAGCTGCTGCAGAACCCGCTGGGTAGGTGCATTGAATGCTGGGAAGCCTCTTCCCAGAGGGCAGCCGGGAGAACAGTCCATGGTGGGGGGGTGGGAGGGGTCATTGATGATGTCTCGGGACATGAATGCAGTAGCTGGGATGAAATGTCTTTAATGGAGGGAAGAGGAGCCCCCATGATCCTCTCTGCTTTATAACCCAACACAAGTAATTAGCTCTTTGTCTTTTCTCATTTATTAATAAAAGCTGAACACAGATCATGGTTAAATCAAACCTGGCTTAGTTTAGGAGCAAACTGCAAATGGCAGTGGTGAAGTCTGGGCTCACGTTATATTTTTCCTTCTCACACCAAACGCTCTGCTGTTCAGTCCTGGTTCCCATGGATTCAGCTGCTGTTGGAGTGAAGGCCTGAAAAGTTCAGCTGAGAGCCTCTTCTGAGGGTCTGACTCAGCAGCCTGTTGGAAGCAGAGAATGTAACCCAGCAGTGATCAGCTGGAGGACAGGTGGTCGCATCAGAAACCAGAGAAACACAGAAAAATAAAACGACAACTAAAAAATCTGAGGAATGAAACTAAAAGATTGATAGAGGAGATAAAAAGCTGAACCAAACGGAACGAAACAAAGTTAAAGCCCAGATTCTGAAGCAGTCAGCAGCTGCAGGTTCTGCCAAAAGAGCTGAAGCTGTAGGTGTTCAGTGAGCACATTTAGCTGCTCAGTGGAAGGAAGCGAGCCCCTGCTGCGCTGCAGAGCCCCCGTTTAAAGAGCAGTGAAGTGGAAATGCCACAGGATGTTGTTAGCTCCTGATAGCACCAGTGGCACCTATAATTCAGGCGCCCAGACGAGCCTGAAAGCCTCCTGCAAAGGAAAGGAGGCGATTCTGTGCTGACACCTTCCATCCATATCTCAGCCTGCAGTTTAATGAGGGCATTAAAAGGCCTATTAATCTGTGCTAATGATGCTGCCTGGTTATCGCTCACAGAGCAGCCAGCCTTTCAGCACTAAACAAATCATCTTTATTGTCAGCTGCCACGCTGATGTGGGGCATTTTGTTAACATTTAGAAATTACTCTCAAGTTGATGGAGACGGTATCCATGGCAACGACACACAGCAGATATGAAGAGAAACAGGAAATGCCAGTTTCTAAAGTAGGAGTCCTCTCAACCAGCTGTAGGAGGACATCCTGCTCTGCTTGATGATGGACAGACTGCACAAAAGAACCAGGAAGGATGGACCTGCTGTCTCCGTCCCCGGTCCATTTCCTGACCCCGTCTCTCAGGAGCCACCAGGAACCCGGCCTGAAAGGGTTCAGGCTGTGATGCAACAATAGAAACACAAGTAAAGTATTTCATGAGAGTATAAATTGTTTGTTTGCAAATGATGACGCTGTAACCATCAGCCATGATGTCTGGCTGGATAAACACATGACCTCTGACCCCTGAATGAACCAAGAACCTGATGGAGTGAAAAGGTTCCTGACCTTAAAGCTCCTCGTGGTCTCTGTTGGCACATCAGGCCGCATGTGCTTCTGCAGACAGATTATGAATATTAATATTCAGGGAAGTTGTTTCTCACTCGTCCTCCACCTTCCACCTTCATTCTGCTCCCTCAGCGTTTGATCAGGCTCCCAGCAGGAGGTTATTGGCTGATAATGACGCTCCTTCCTTCCTCATAGACTCACACGGCTTCATGTTTGCCTCTCTGATTATGCTGCAGGGAGTGCTTTGCATGCCCGCCAGCAGCCTCGCCGTATTTTTAGAAAGGGAGCAGAGGACCCAGGTGCAGAGAAGGTATTGGAGGAGGCTCTCATGGAGCCACTTCAAATTAAACATGGTTTAGGGAGCGTCATTCTGTCAGGACTGTTCCATCAGCACCACTTCAAGGAGCCTCAGACTCCCACAGGCCTCATTATTCCCATCTTAGCAAAGACTGGAGCTTTTAGATAATTTCATGATGTTTTCTATTAAAGTAAACTACTCGGCTCAGTTTCATCCAGTTTGATAAAAAGGCAGCATCCAGTTTGCAGCAAGAAGCCGGTCAGTAAAGCGGTCTCTGATTTTAAAGATTTAAGATTTTACAGTCTTTTCTTTGAGCTAAAGGGAGCCAGTGGAAGGACCTCAGAACCGGGCGGATGTGATCTTGTCAGACCTCAGAAGCTTGGACCCAGAATTTAGTTAGACAGAGAGTGGGGCCCACCCCCAGGCTTAGGCTCAGGTTATAGATGTAGTTGAGGACCTCACAGAGGTTATCAGCACAGTTCCTCAGCAGCCTTGGAGGAATGCCATCCGATCCAGAGGTTTTCCTCTGTGTCAGTCTCTTCAGCTGGACTCTCACCTCCACCATCCAGAGTGGGATGGATGCCGTCTCTCCGAATCAGACCAGGCTTTCCCCAAAAGGATTGCCAGTTATTAATGTAGCCCACGTTGTTTTCAGGACGCCACCTAGACAACCAGCGTGTTGAATGAGACTTAGCATGCGGGCAAAATATGCCGTCAGTCGTGACTGTGGAGGGGACCAGACAGTACCACGAGTCCCATTTTGCAACCACACACCGGGCAACACTAATTTTCAGTGACCTCCATCATGCAACGCGTCATTACACCAGCGTGAATGTAATCTTGGCTGTATGCACCCATTCCCAGTTGCAGTTGGTGTGATTTGATGCCGCCCGCTCTGGCCCTCGGATAATATTTAACTGGCGGTCCCTGCGTGCCTCTAATGCCAAGCTTTCTGACTCAAGTGGAGCAAGCAATCAACAGAGTGGGGCTTCTGTGCGGGGGGGGTCACTGAAAGTGGGAAAACCTGTTAGAAAACGCGGGAACGGGGTTGGTGGTGACCAGTGGGCAGAGATCCACGCACTACGCTTTCGGCGTATAGTTACTCAATCGACTGGCTGTTCAGGTACTTTTGAAGTGACACAAGCACGCGGGGCCTACTTTAACCCCTGGATGTTCAACAGCCCGGGAAGCCTCCGGGTATTCTAACCCCTGGACCAAAACAGCTGAAAGCCAAGCAAAAATACTACACACTTCTGGTCACACATCCTAATAATACTAAAAGGAGGCAGAGGACAATCTCGAACATTCGACACAGAGAAAGCAGGGAGAGAGGAGAGGAAGAAGGAAGAGCTGGAAAAGAAATGGCGAGTGAGAGAGCAGCCACAGCAATGCCAAGCCAGCCAGCCTAGCTGGGGCTACCTTGCTATCAGAAATAAAACAGTGTGTGAAACTGACAAGTGCTCAGTAGAATAGTGCAGAAGAAGGTGCTAGTGCTCTTAAAAGTAGTCAAGTTAGAGATATCAAGCAGAGAAAAATAATTCTAACTTCAGGTGGAAGTTCCTCTGACGCCAGCTGCAACAGCCGTAACACCGTGCCGGAATCCAAACAGCATCCATCCATCCATCCATCCATCCATCCATCCATCCATCCATCATCCATCATCCATCATCCATCCATATCCATCATCCATCCATCCATTCACCCATCTATCTATCTATCTATCTATCTATCTATCTATCTATCTATCTATCTATCTATCTATTATCTATCTATCTATCTATCTATCTATCTATTCATCTATATCTATCTATCTATCTATCTATCTATCTATCTATCATCTATCTATCTATCTATCTATCTATCTATCTATCTATCATCTATCTATCTATTATCTATCTATCTATCTATCTATCTATCTATCTATCTATCTATTCTATCTATCTATCTATCTATCTATCTATCTATCTATCTATCTATCTATCTATCTATCTATCTATCTATCTATCTATCTATATCTATCTATCTATCTATCATCTATCTATCTATCATCTATCTATCTATCTATTATCTATCTATCTATCTATCTATCTATCTATCTATCTATCTATCTATCTATCTATCATCTATCTATCTATCTATCTATCTATCTATCTATCTATTCATCTATCTATCTATCTATCTATCTATCTATCTATCTATCTATCTATCTATCTATCTATCTATCTATCTATCTATCTATCTATCTATCTATCTATCTATCTATCTATCTATCTATCTATCTATCTATCTATCTATCTATCTATCTATCTATCTATCTATCTATCTATCTATCTATCTATCTATCTATCTATCTATCTATCTATATCTATCTATCTATCTATCTATCTATCTATCTATCTATCTATCTATCTATCTATCATCTATCTATCTATCTATCTATCTATCTATCTCTATCATATCATCTATCTATCTATCTATCTATCATCTATCTATCTATCTATCTATCTATCTATCTATCTATCTATCTATCTATCTATCTATCTATCTATCTATCTATCTATCTATCTATCTATATCTATCTATCTATCTATCTATCATTCATCTATCTATATATCTATCTATCTATCTATCTATCTATCTAATATCTATCTATCTATCTATCTATCTATCTATCTATCTATCTATCTATCTATCTATCTATATCATCTATCTATCTATCTATCTATATCTATCTATCTATCTATCTATCTATCTATCTATCTATCTATCATCTATATCAAATGTCTTTGCAATTTCTGATTCCTGCATTAAATGATAGTTAGGTTGTTTGTATGAGTTTGAAACGGATGGTCAAATGTAGTTTTTACAGAGACTTAGTTTTTGTTAAGGAGAAAAACAGACCTATATGCTACTTATAGGCTTGGAATTCCTGTTATGCTGTTTATCTATCCTGACATTGTATTAATTACAACCAACCTTAAATATCTAAATAAATACAGGAAAGGTTCAGGCTGTCAAAGACAGTGGCCAACTGACGCATACCACACAAGGTTAACACTCTGGCATCCTCCAGCTGAAAAGACACTAGGATTTAGGGCACCTTTGGGACCCAAACGACCCCCATTCCAAAGAGACAGACCCATTTGTTTGGTTTGATTTGCATGTTTTCTAAGCCAAAACAAGGCTTTGTTTTGGGTGCACTTTAAGCTAATAAAACCTCGAACTCAAAGCTATTTTTGTTCTGATCTGTTTGCCTGACCTGTTTTTGGACTCCTGCTGGATTCTGTCTGTTAACCAAGTCTGGAACTGATTCCTGTCACCGACCTGGACTTCCCTTGGGAGCCTCTTCTGACCTCTGATTTCTGTTTCTGAATCCTGAGCACTTCCTCGACACTGGCTTTGGCTTCGTTCTCTGGATTTTCTTTCCTTCTTTCATCTGCTACGACCTGGTTTCCTGCTTGTTCCATCCTCCGGGGCGGCGCCCAAAACATCCAGAGGAAGCAGGTGGGCAGGATCCAGAGAACATGGCGCAGCTTCTTCCCCACCATCTGATGGCAGAATCTGCTGGACCTGCATCAAATGGGACTTAGGGTTAGGGGGCGGGGTGGGGGCGGGGAGCTGCTCTGAATGCATCTTTGATGGTAGAGTAGGCTAAATCTAAAATCTAAAATATTTTTTCTCCCAAGTTGCAAAGTCCACATGTTGGTAGAAATGATGGAAAACAGTCTTCCAGTCAGCCTGGTTAAAATCCCCAGCAATGATGGAAACAGCCTCTGTGTGCAGATTGGAGCTCAGAGTTAGCCTGGTGTAGAGTCTTTAGTGTTAGCGCTGGGGAAAGTCAGAATGAAAGGATCCATTTTCAGTCATGTAAGCTTGTAGGGAAGTAAACATCTGCAAAATTAATACATTCATTGTAAGCAGTCCAATGCTGTTGGTCCACCAAAACTTGCTCAGTCCCAAGAACAAGCAGAGCCCAGTTAGACAGCCTGTTTCTGAAGCTTCCACATATCATCATCCTTCAGATCAACATGGATTCTTCACAGCCGTTAAAGTCAGATTTCTGGTAAAACATCTGAATTATCACCTGAGCTGTGTCCTCTCTTTGCAGCATCCTGGGGTCTCAGCTGATGAAGCTTCTCAGGCATTGATTCAGGTGTTGATCTGCTCTGTGGGGATGAAGGAGCTTAGAGTCTGTCCTCCAATCCTCCGCTCTGGTCCAGACTCACTTTGCTCTCTTCTGACCATAATGTGGAAACAACAGAGCAGGACTTCAGTTTGTCGCATGAAAGGAAGAGATGAAGAGCTTTGGTCTGCAGGTAGAGGGCCTTCTGTGCAGCTGCAGGAAAGAAAGACGCAGCGATTTGCAGCTGACACCGTCATTCTGGACAGACCCCCCACCCCACTCCTGCTCTCTTGTATGCTCGGCCTTTCTAGGAGACCGCTAAAGATAACAATGGGCCAATTACTGCCTAATTGCTACAGATAACTGCTTCAATAAATTCCTCAGCTGCAGTTCCCTTTTATTCATCCAAATCAGATTCAATTAGATGTTGTTGGTGCGGTTAGAATGGAGGCTCTCACCCCACAGGCTCCTTTAGTAACTCCCAACATCCCACATGTGGTTCCCTGCATGCATGAATGAAACACGCTCTGCTCTTTACATGCAGTCATCTGATCCCTGAGGTTATTCAGCAGGAAGGTTTCCTTCTTGCTCCTTCAGATGGAAATAGGTTCCTTCTCAGACGGCTTGTCTTGATCCAAGAGGAACCATCAAAACCTTCAGAGGACACCCTGAATACTCACAGACTGCAATGAATAAAATAAAGCAGGCATGCTTTCCAGCGGGTGCTGTTTTTTTATAGTGCACCATTAGCTGCCCCAGTTAGAGCGCTCTGGTACCAGTATGTATGGGAGCGCCGTCTCCCCCTCCCTCTGTTTTCCAGAGGATTCCTCCTCATGGTTTGGGCTTCATGACCAAAACCAAAATAGACCGAAAGCAGGAGAAAGATCCCAAAAAATGAAGCAACTGGCAATTTAAATCAGTCGTCTTCATAATAACCGCTTGCTGGTCGTGGCAGGTGTAGATCTAGTTTACATAGATCATTTTATCAATAGTATTTTTATGATTCTGTGTAGGATGCAGTCCCAACCAAGCAAAATGGCGACCACTACAGTCACTAGTTTGTCAGCTCTGAGCTGCCGTAGCACAAAGATGTCTGCCTCCTGTGTGGACTCACCCCCCCCATGTAATTATAAATAGTTTTTTCTACTATAGTTGATAATAAATAACATAGAAATAGATTACCTAAACCATTTATTTTATAAAATCCCTGTAATTATGAGACGCTGCAGCTTTGATGGGCGGAGCTGCTAGAGGTCAGATAAAGGCTAAATTTTCCAGGAAAAGTTCTTGCATTAATGAGATGATGGGAAGGATCAGCTGAAGGTTCTCAGGCTGAACTTTTCCAAACTCCAAAATGCAGGAACACTTTTCTTTGCTAAACGCATCTAAATGATCTTTATTACTATTATTAATCGAATAATAAAAGAAAATCAGCAAAATCCGATTTTGTGCACTAAGTAGAAAATTTTCTTCATAGTGGTATGCATTATGGATGGGAACTAGAGAAAGATTTTCCGTTTTGTCAGCAGCTGCTAACGTCACCTGAGGGATACTGTAATACCAACCAGGACAGAAGGAAATGAAACCGTTTCTGTTGTTAACCTCCAGAAGAGATGCAGCTTTAGATTAAACCCTTTGCTCCTTTCTCCACATCTCAGCTCTGCTGTGCGCCGCGGTTGTGATAAAGGAGACGGCTAATTAAAAGCTCTCAGATGGTTCTCTGTTGCCTTTTTAAATCCCCCTCCAGGTTTAGTGTTTGTAGCTCTGCTCCACCTGTTCATCGTCCATCTGCTCCATCCAAACACGCCATCATCACCCGCTGTCCTCCATCTTTTCTCTGCTGCTGGTCTCCGTCTGAGTGGAGTTCAGTTTTTATACACTCTGTGTGCAAAACGACAATAAATGTTGCCTAAGTCTAACCAAAAAGATTATAGAAAAAATGGTCCCAAATGAGGACCTAAGAAAAGTTTATAAGAAGAATAGTGAAGAGTTAAAAAAAAAAACAACTGAAATACTTTACTGTGAAGCGTTTTAACAAAATAAAACTGTGCACCTCTGACATGGGAGCTGGCTCGGAGCTCGTCTGCCTGGCTGTGTGT
>JAGKQL010000026.1:2481836-2514754 GCA_018398635.1 Cyprinodon brontotheroides
TCTGTGAAACCAATGGGACGCTGATTGTTGCAGCAAACAGCTCCATGGTAGGTAGGAGATGATGTCCATGCTTAGTAGCATCACATATATTTAATGGTGAACGGGCCGAAGATAACAGGTATCACTGAAAGAAACATTTTCCTGGGTTTTAACCAGGAAGAATTTAGATGTATTTATTTATTTGACAGGGACGGCGTACATTAATGAGCATTCCTGCAAAGGCTATTTTTTATCTGTTCTCTGTGGGCAGATCTTAGAAATGTCTACCTAAAAAAATACAACAGTAAGAATTTTATAAGTGAAAAAATATAAATATATATAGCAAAAAAACAGCTAAAATCCTTCACATATTAGAGTCATTAAGCCAAAAAATAGAACAAAACATTCAAATAAAAATAATTATACTATTTTTAAGATTTGAGATGCACTGAGGAGTCAATTACACTATATATATATATATATCATATATATGCCGCAGATATATATATATATCTATATATATCCACTGTAACATAACACTGTAACATTAATAGAAAAACTCCAAATTGATTTTTTTAAATGTTGTGTCTGAAGGCCAATTTATGCTTCTGCACCGTCAAATCTTTCTCTGTGCACGACCACGCCCCCTGTGCGAAGGTTCTGCAACCGTAATCGCGCACCTCAAAAAACTCCTGACTTTGTATCAGAAGGTCGCAAACACGCGCAGACCTCAAGCGGAAGTGCGCAGAGAAAAAGCAGCTGTGATTGGTCCTTGGTATGCCTTAACGGCTGTCTGTGGGGTCGTCCTTCTCGATTCGGTGTCAGGGGGGCGCCATATTTAGAAACCGAGGAACAATAGACAACCACGACGAAACGTTAACCAGTATATTTGCAAAGTCCATTAAAAGAACCTGTTCCTCTTCGATGTCTAGCAACTCTAGATCCATCTCTGTGACCGTGATATCTTGCAGACACGCCATTGTTTTTTTTAGAAAATAAACACTCCCGCCAGCGCCGCCAGAGTTCTTGTGAGTTCTCCAATGGGCTTCCCCTTGCGCTTTGGCAGGAAACTGCTGTGCGTCCCTGGAAATTCCAGAACGACGGTGCAGAAAGATACCAGCAAAACTGGTTTGTAACCAGACCCAAGCGACATTTGATGTGTGCGGTTGCAGAAGTATAATCTGCCCTTTATTCTAAAGTTATAAAACCTTAAGTACTTAGAATAATTCCTGATGTTGCTGATTTTTATGTCTTAGTTATCTGTAAATATTGTGTTGAATATTTACAGTCAATCTAACCTGTAACTGATTAATGTCATGAAACTCGTCCGTGTTGAATTTATGTTGATAATAAAGTGATCTTCTGTCTTTTCCAGAATACTGGACACATAGAGAGCCATACTTTTGCCACAAGCACGCTCACACAGTTCTGCATCCTCTTTAAGAGAACCTTGATAACTATATGTCGAGATCAGGTAGGTGACCGTACTCTGCCATCAGATTCAATTGCCTAAAGGCCAGAACACACCGAATCGTGCCTAAGAGGTCGTGGTGTTTAGCATCAACTGAAATTAAGTGGGGATGATTTCCTGCAGGGGGCAGCGTAGCTCTGACTGATAGAGCCCAGGTCTGTTTTAGTCAGACTACGCAGCAATTCAGCAGCAATTTCATGGGTCTGACAGGAAGAGAGACGCAGTTACAAAGTAAAACACATCCGCTTTGGGGGAAAATCCCCCCAAAAAATCTGTTAATCTGTCGGGCAAAGAGTCAGTCTGGAGTCGCACATCGCGTTTATAGTTAGCAGGACAGACTGGAGCAAAAACATTGAATAAAACATTAAAATAGAAACTTTCCCCATGATGGGAGTTCAGGAGGACAGGAAAGCGGATAAAGTAGTGATCCTCTTTGAGCCTCACAGAAACCAGAATAAGGAGGAGCAGACAGAGCAGGTCAGCGCAGCGGATCTCTCTCACCTCTTTATGGAAAAAAGAAAGAAAAACTTCCCAGATCTCTCTGAGAATCACCTCTCTGCCTCAGTCACCATGGAAAACGTCCCACAGAGTTTATTGCTGAAATTTTTTCTTTTCTTTAGACGTAGATCTCCTTATGTGTTTAATAGATGAACATTCTCTATCTGTTCTGGTTCTAGATGCTGCACAGACTCGTTATGTAGAGCTTCAATGTTAATTATCATAATCTGTCCAAATCAAATGTGGGAAATTGTTTTACTTCTTGTATAGCACAGAGATGAGAAGTGTAAAAAATCTATGCAGATCTGCTCACCCTGCCTAGTCGGAGCCTCTCTATATGCAGTCAGTGTGACATGGAAGAAAATTGGAAATTTAAAAGTCGTTCAGAGGCGGTGTGTTCAGGCCTTTATCTAAAGCAGTTAGGTAGTGACTCCATGTGATATGATTCTGAAACTGCAAGAGTTTTCTGCCGTTGCTCTTGTTTCAGGTTTTGACCCACCTTAGACTGATCTCCCACATCACCATCGGCATAATAATAGGTTTGCTCTATTTGAACATTGGCAACGATGCCAGCAAAGTGTTTAACAACACTGGATTCCTCTTCTTCTCTATGCTGTTCCTCATGTTTGGAGCTCTCATGCCGACCGTGCTGACCTGTGAGTATTACTATGAGGCTGTTTCACAGCAGTCCATAGAAGTTGCTGTAGTTGCCTGTGTGTAAAGCTCCAATCATTCACCCAACAGTTCCTCTGGAGATGTCCGTTTTCCTGCGGGAACATCTGAACTACTGGTACAGCCTTAAGGCTTACTACCTGGCTAAAACCATGGCTGATATTCCCTTCCAGGTAATCTAGCAGCTTGTATAAGGCTAAACCGTTTAACTGTTGAACAAGTTTACCGTTAACACAAAGTGAAGCTCAATAATGACCTCTAGTGTTGGTTGCGGGCATTGGTTTTCTGCTCCTCGTGTACTCGTGACACGTCATCAGCCTCAGCCCGAGTACCGTTCCAATTCTCGAGAACGCCAGATCGAGAACGCATCAAATCCCGGATGTTGTTCTCACCCGCCCTCTTTATCGAGCATGCATCAGAGCAGACTTCGTGCGTTCTTCAGACTGACCGCTTCCCCAGAATGCCCCGCTCGCCGCAGCTTGATTCGAGACAGCGCTCACAGTGTTAAGTTAAACATTCTCTTTTTCTGCTGCTGTTGTTCTTCAAAAGTACGTTTTGAAATCGCTTTGGCGATAACATTATACATTGAAGCCTCCTGTGTGGCCTGTTTACAGAGTTAGGCTGAAATTTACAAAAAGTCCGGCCGTTGTTCAGAGCGGACCAGAGTGACCCATGCAGACCTCCGGAGCATAACCGCAGCCAACGGGGCCAAGTTTCACCGCCTGTAGTGCACTCCTGCCGGTCTAGTTATGTGTGTGGAACTACCGCTCGTTCTGCACAACTCCCAACAAAGAAATTCCCGCCATTGCTGGTTTTATACCCACGGTTCGGTAATTTTTTTAAATGTTTTTAAGCTTTAAAAATTAAAAATATTGTTTTCAAAATGTTTTGTGTAGGGAATAAATAGTTTTGACTGTTAAAGAAATGCTAAAGAACGTTGCATGTGATGACGCCACGAAAGTACGCTTCTGTTCCCAATACACATCGCAAGTTCGCGTTCGCATGTTCTCGCCAAGTCCGATCTTCCTGCATTCTCGCCAAGAGCGGACTTTGGCGAAGCCGCCGAGTATCGCGATCTCGCGATTCTCGCCGTATTGAGAAACGCCATAGTGTCTACGAAGTGAATAAGAATAAAAAAGGCCTCCGAAGAGTCAGATGTATCCGAGAATGCTTTGCGCCGAGAGCTCTACTCGCTAGTAATAACAAAGATGGCGCCAGGCACCCGCGCGGTGGAGGGAGGAGTTACATGGTCAACGGAGCTAAAAGCAGTGATCATCTGTCTGAATGGTCAGTTAACTGAGTTCACTATAAAGTTCACTATATAGTCTCCGCTGGATGTGGACACAGTTAGCTTCTATGAACCGTTGTCATAATGGGTCTAATATTTTTTGCCCACATGTAGAAACACTCACAGAGAGATTGTAAAAGTTTGAATGTTTATTTTAAGACAAGCAAAAAAAAACAGGAACCAGGTTAACACAGCTTGGTGGGACCAAGAATCCTGGTGTGACTGCATATAAGGAGGGAAAGAAATGATGAGTTGGTGGGGAAAATGCAGAAGACTGAGGCTCTGTTCTTACTTGATCTAGCTGCCAGAGTCTGGGGGTTGTACGTGATTCCAGTTGTGGGGGCTTTGGCTGGTTGATGGTGGACGAGACGTTGGAGGGCGGACAGGTTAGTTTATGGTAGCACAGAGGAGCAGCGGAGCAGACTGTCAACTTTGATGTTGTCTGAGCTCAGAGGGGAGGAGTTGTGGAACTCTCGGCGTCTCGAGAGGATTTCTTCCAGGGCTGGAAGGACTCAAAAAATCCCAAAGAGTCTGAAAGGTTTCCTGCTGAAGATTCACGAGAAACGCTCTGGCATAAAGTTGACATTCAGCTGCTCATATACTCCTCTGAAGTGATGATGATTGATTGCAGGTGTGGGTAGTTGAAACGTGTAGGCAAGCCCTCCAGGACAGAGTAACCAGATGGCACCATCTGGTGGACAAACGGTGGAACTGAAAAGGAAAACAAGCTAACCCCACAAACTGGAACCCAACTACTATGAGAACAGCAGATTTTAAACAGTATGTGCACGAGGAGAAATGGGCTCGTGCACGCTCTTGCACATGCATTTTTTTTTTTAAGTGGAGAGGGCGGGTCTTTTAAAAAGATTCTCCACAACATCTTTAAATCTTGCTGTGTTTTCCTGTGAGAACGTTCTTTATGCAGGGGGTGGGTTTGTTCCCTTGGGGGAGTCTGTGTGTGTTGGGATATTTGAAAGGTATAAATGTATGTACTAAGATTGTCTCAGTCAGAGTCTATTTCTCCGTCTGAGGACGTTATATAAATCAGAACCTTATTTCTTGCAAGAAATGCCTCACTAACTAACTAAAAATCAGATTAAGAGCAATTATTTCCTTTTTCCCATTGTCGCAGGTAATCTGCCCCATCATGTACTGCAGCATTGTGTACTGGATGACAGAGCAGCCTCCAGAGGCCACCCGCTACCTGCTCTTCATAGCCCTGTCCATCTGTACTGCCCTAGTGGCCCAGTCTTTAGGCCTGCTGGTTGGTGCTGCTTCCACATCTCTTCAGGTGAGATGAATCCCTATCCTCAGTGAAATGTAGGACCCCTCACGGTGCCCATATGACATGTTTTGTCCTCTGCATGGATCTACAGGTAGCTACATTCATTGGACCGGTCACAGCAATCCCAGTACTGCTTTTCTCTGGTTTCTTTGTGAACTTCGACACCATCCCTAATTATCTGCAATGGAGCTCCTATGTGTCGTACGTCAGGTGTGTGAATCTAAGTAGCATCATGGTCATCTGAACCACAGTTTTCAGATTATCAGACAAGGTGCTAACCTCCAAGTATTTATATGCAATATTTTTTTTTATGTCTTGTTATTCTATGTTAAAATGCTGATGTTTTTAACTACCTGTCAATTATTTAATCACTCATAGAAAAATAAGTGAGCAAATATAGAATAGATTTTTATTTTAAAAATTCTTACTTATCTAAAGGTCACATCTAATTTACTTGTGGAGACGTGCAAATTTCAAAGCTTATAAAATCTCACCTTTTGACAGGATGCAAATTAGGTTTGCGTCTGTAAAATTCTCAAAAGGGCAGGCTAAAAATAAATGTATGCAGAAAATATGCTGATCATCAGAACATGCATATTAGAGGATGGGGATGTATAAAGATTATTACTGTTTGACAGTCAGGTCTGCTTCAGTCTCTTCAGATGGTGGCTTAGTGGCACACAAAAAAAAAAGAAAAGATTTCATCCATCTTATCCGGGATCGGGTTATGGGGGTAGCAGCTTCATTAGGGAGGCCCAGACGTCCCTCTCCTCAGCCACTTGGTCCAGCTCCTCCGGGGAATCCCAAGGCGCCTCACGCTAGCCGAGAAACATAGTCCCCCCATCGTGCCCTGGGTCTCCCCCTGGGCCTCCTCCCAGTGGGACGTGCCTGGAACACCTCACCAGCGGGACATCCAGGAGGCATCCCCTAACCAGATGCCTGAGCCACCTCAGTGGCTCCTCTTGATGTGGGAGAGCAGCGGCTCTACTCACGAGTCCTCCCGGATGACCCGAGCTCCTCCCCTATCTCGGGTAAGGGAGGGAAGCCCAGAACACACTAGAGATGAGGTAGGAACGTAAATCGACCGGTAAATCATAGAGCTTTGCTTTTGGCTCAGCTCTCTTCACCACAACAGACCAGTACGGGACACGCCACAGCAGACGCCGCACCAATCCGCCTATTGATCTCCCGCTCCATCTTTTCCCTCATTCTTGAACAAAACCCCAAGACACTTAAACTCCTCCACTAGGGGCAGTACATCCTCCCCAACCTGGAGAAGGCACTCTACCCTTTTCCGGCTCAACACCATGGTCTCGGATTTGAGGCACTGATTCTCATCGGCCGCTTCACACTCGGCTGCGAACCGCTCCAGTAAGAGCTGTAGATCACGCCCTGATGAAGCTAATAGAACCACATCATCTGCACGAATAACAGACTGCAATCCTAAGGCCACCAAGACAGATCCCCCTCAACACCTTGGCTGCACCTAGAAATTATCTCCATAAAAGGTATGGGGAATTGCTGGCCGGTACAGAAGACAGAAGCTCCCGCCTGTTCAGTAAGGCCAACAATTCCCACAACAACTGCTCAGACGCTTAGACAGGTATGGGGCATTGCAGGCTAACAAAGAAGCCAAGCGACCCCATTCCAAGGGGTGGACCCGTTCATCTGTTTCCTGTTTGCATGTTTTCTAAACTAAAAACCAAGGCTTTGTTGAACTGCTGGATAAAACCTGGAACTAGCGCTATTTCTGATTGGAATTGAAAAGCTTCCTGGATGGAAGAGAAGCAAGTCCAGTGGATTGTTTTGTTGTTGTTTTTTTATCTGGGGCAAAAGCTTCACTGAATCTTTAGAAAGTCAGTGTGGTTAGTATCCAATTTTTCCCATTTTTTTCAGTATATTGTGTACTTTTTTGTTGACCACATTCACAAAAAGCTCTTCCCTCTATGAGAACAGAAGCTTTATTGTCAACTTCTTACTGTCTGTATCCCTTCAACAGGTACAGCTTTGAAGGTGTGCTGCTCTCTATCTATGGGATGAACCGCTCAGAGCTGCAGTGTCCTGGGAAGGTGTGTAAATTCCAACAGCCTGAGGAGGTCCTGCAGTTATTAGATGTGGAAGACGCAAAGCTCTACATTGATTTCATTGTCTTGGGTATCTTCTTCATCATCCTTCGACTGACGACTTACCTCGTACTGCGCTATAAGGTCAAGTCTGAGAGATAGCATATCCTGTCTTTTTCATTGGACGTCTTCTTGTGCACAGATTATGGGATGTCATATCGTTTGATTACTTAATGTTCTCTGATTGCTGCTTAATGAACAGAACGCAAATTCTGGTCTCCAGTCAAACAATAACTGCGGTCAAGGTGCTTAGAGGTCATCAAATAAATCACCAGCTTTACCTCATGGAAACTGATGGATCCACAAAGGCACTTGGCATCCAGACTGAACCATCTTCACAAGCATCGCCGTCTGGCAAATGTTCTTAAATAGGACAGAGATGTTTTCTTAAAGTGAAATAAGGTGTAAATATTCACTCAAAGTGAAAACATCCTCATCATGAAGATGCCTACCAACATCTGAACACACTTAGAAGTAGGGCTGTCGCGGTTGAGGAATTCCACCTGCACCATTATTGCACCATCTTTTTTTCTTTATTCTAATCTATTTCGTAAATGTGTTTGTATATTGTTGAATTATCATCTACATGGCTACATTTCCTTTGAAACATGGTGCTTAAACATTAAAAAAAGGTTATAAAAAAAGGCATGGCAATTTTATAAACTTTATGCAGATCAAAGGGCAGTGATGGCACAGATATCCCTCATTTCTCGGACGGAACTTAAGAAAATTCAGAAGAAGGCTGAACTTTTAAAGGCAAATTTGACTTAAGCATCCTTAATAAAAAATAAAAAAACAAGTTCCTGTTTTGTTATTTTTTTATTTAAGTGTGCCTATACAAAATTAAATGTAACAGGCGCCATAATTCTTAATTCACACACAAACAAGATGGTGATTTAAAGCTCAGCCATGTCCCTTCGTTGTGTTACAAATGGCCTCATTTAAATTGTCAGGATCCCCCTTTTTCATTTGGCTGAAAACCGAAATGCTCCCAAAGTGGAGAACAAACATTTGGTTTGATATCAGTGTAGCTGCCATTATGTCCTTCTCAACTGTTGTCCCAAGATGGCTGGTTTTGTAGAGCAGTGAGCTTCTTGATATCGCGATATTTCATTTATGTGGTTATTGTGATAGCCCTACTTAGAAGTTAAATGATTAGTCAGATAAGCTAACAAACAGGCCTTGTTGCTGTTATGTCTGAGTACACACATCATGATGATTGGCTAATCTGAAATACACATGAAAATACCTCCAAAGACATATATTGTTTGGAAGGTACAACGGCATATTAGGGCCATTCAAACACAGTAAAAAATGGAATTTACATTTTGGAATTTAAAGTCACATTTTTATAAGAATAAACACAAAAACATTTACAAAATTAAAATATATAATTATAAGACAAAAAGTAGAAAATTGATAAAAAGAAAGCATGCAAATTTAGAAGAAAAAAGTAGCAATTTTGTGGAACAATGCAAGATTATGCTACACGTTAATGAAGGCTACATGAAGCACATGCAACATTATTTCTTTCTTTATGGAATGAGATGGAACAATGGCCACTCATGGATAATACAATAAATTTGCATGTTTATTCTTGTATATTTGTTACATTTTTCTTCTAAATTTGCATTCTTAAAATCTTGTAAATATGCATGTTTTTTTCTGGTAAATTTGTGTTTTAGTCTCATTAATTTTCTACATTTTCCTTCTAAATTTGTGTGTTTATAATCTTGTAAATTTGAGTGTGTTAATTTGTAAATTTGCGTGTTTATTCTCGTAGATATGCCACTTTAAATTCAATTTTTTATATGTCTTTGAATGGTCCTAAGGAGGTATCCCGTAGTAGGAAGCTATATACATATGTGATGAATATTTTCATGGCATTTGAGTATTCTGCCTTTTCTACCTCCGCAGAAATGTACTGGGTATTTCAGGCCTCCAAACAAAAACAAACTACCCTTCAAACCTTGATTAAAAATTCCTCTATTTTCCCTCTTACTTAGGATGGTGCTTCCATTAATTACATTTATTACCTTTAATCTCAGCCGCTTCTACTTTACTCTCTCCACTCTTTCATTTACAAGCATTGACTTTGCAATTTTAAAAGCAAAATAAAAACGTCCACATATTTATTCTACACATTTCTGCTTCTTGGCCGATTTCGAGTTGCCAGCATTGCCTTTTCTACAGTGTAAAGATAAAGGATGAAAAATGTCTTTAATGTAAGAACTCACAAAAAATATTTTTCCTGAAGCAAGACAAGAGATCTGTGTCTTTATAGCAGCATCCATGTCAGCAAGTTAAGTTCAATGTGGTATTTCACAATACGCCTACACAGATTTGTTCTTGCCCCCATTTATATATCAGCGCCAAAATATCAAGGTGAAAGTCATAAGTAGTACAGACCCAACTCCCAAACCACTGTGGGAATAAATCAAGGGCGATATTTTTTCTATGGCCGGTGGCCAAATGCGGCACACGTCGGCATGTTATGGCACGACTCTGTGAGAGTAGGGAGTACCAAGATGGCGGCAAGTGACTTCAGGTTTTCCTGAATTGGATATCCAGTGAATCAATAGAGATCAATGCTCAGCGTCCCCATGCAGCCAAACACCAATCATTGCAACAGTCCAGCCAACCGCCCAAGTGCAGAAGTAGCTATTAGAGAGGCTGAGGCTGCAGCAGGCCGAGGACCAAAGAGACAAGATTTGAAGCCAGTCCGCTCAGTGGCCCAGATGCCACACCAACCCCCAGCATCAAGCAGTGGAGATGCTGACAAAGTTAGGAAACAGCCTTGTGGTCATGTTCTCTTGGGTTTTTACCTCTAATCCGAACAACGCACATAACAGATGGCCCCACCCCCTTCAGAGTAGAGTCCAGCACAGGTCGAGTTTTACCAACCCGCACCCGCCCGAAACCCGTTAGGATGACTACCGAACCCGACCCGTCACCCGCGGATATCTTCAATTCAAATCCGAACCCGACCCGTTAACACATCAAGTAATAGGCTATAGTACCCGTTGGGGACCCGCGGGTACCCGACCCGTTGCAGGACTCTACTTCAGAGTGTTGTTAACAAAAGAAGCCAAACGACCCCCATTCCAAAAGGGTGGACCCCTTCGTCCGTTTCAATTTGCATGTTTTCTAAACCAAAACAAGGCTTTGTTGGGCTGCTGGATAAAACCTGGAACATTTTGAATTGAAAAATCTTCCTGGATGGAAGAGAAACGTCTTCAGACTCGGAAAGAAAGTCCGGTGGATTGTTTTTAACTTTATTTTTTTTTACCTTAAGAGTGTTGCATGGGTTTCCAAGTCAAGTAAGATGAGGGAGTAGTGCAGTTAAACTTAAGATTTAGGGTGCTGACAAGTCCTTTTTTTTTTGTTGTTGAAAAGATAGCTGGAATACTTTTTTACTTTTTTATCTACCACAGTCAGTCACTGCAGTGAACTACACTTCCCATCTTCCAGTGAAAGTGACTTGAGTTGACAGAGTAATTTCCATCAATCCCACTGGATTTTTACTTCCGCAGGTTTGGGATTAGTTGTTTGTATACAGGAAGGCACAATGCAAATTTCAATTCTTGCTTATTGGTTGGATTAATCTCACCACTTGAGGCCCTAAAGCTATATTTAAGCTATCAAATATCACCAGAAAGCAGTTTTCCATCTTCAAACTCACTTATTAAATACGGTTCAACCTGAAAAACTAATTAAAGATTTTTTTATGCCTTTGAGCTCAATGAATTTTATTATATGCATGAGTTCCTGGATGAGAACAGGGATGAAGCTCCCCCAAGCTTAAAACTGGTGGTGAAATGGAGATGGTATGAAGATGTTTGTCAGCTGGAACAAGGCGCAGGTTAGTATGAAGTCCATGAGGAGAAAGCATAGAGCAACAGTGGAGAGAAAAAACTCCCCTTTGGGAAGAAATCTCTGGCTGAACCAGGCTTAACATGGCAGTTTTCTGCTGGGGGTGCCTCGTGAAAGCAGTACGAGTCTAAAGGATGACTTCAATAGGGGCAAGGCAGCAGCATGGAGAAGGAGCCAGAGGAGCTTGAAAGGATGGTGGAGAAGGAGATGGAGGAGGGTTGAATGTCTGACATGCGGTCCAACTCAAATGCTTGTTGCTGGCAGGTTGAGCTGTTGAAGTCTTAAGCAGGACGCTGTTGGATTATGAGCAGGTGTGGTTGATTGCTAATTGGATGCTTCGCAGATGGATGACCCTCTGACTGCAGACAGTTTATTTAGTTGAACTTCTGCCTGGGCTTCATTTGATAATACTTTCATAACTTTGCCAATGTAACAGTTACTGTTCCTAGATCTTAGATCTTCTAGTTCTTAGATCTTCCAGCCACTGAGCCTGTGGGATGCCTCCTTCTCCCATATGTTTCTCCAGTACTGTTCAGTCTCAGCCCTGGGTGGATCTAATCTTGAATTACCCTGCCACTGTGAGTTCACTTCGGATGGGTTGGTGGAGAACACCTGGTTTATTCTCCTGGCTTCTGCTTCTCCCTTGTATCTCTTTTAGGCGGGTGGCCAGGGCGGCGAGTCTTTGTTTGGCAGTTTCTAGAGCCTCAGGAATCGACAGCTTGTTGTACTTAGGTAACCTCTTCCCTTCACCTTTCTGCAGTTCTGAGAGCTGACTAACCTCTCTTCATGTTGCCTTGATCTTGGCTTCCAGCCTTCTCCTCCATGGCTCCTCTGGTGTTGCTGCCCTATTCCCTTCTGGGAAGGGTGCATGTATTGAGCCATGTGCCTATTCATCTTAGCCGCTATGATGCTGGACAGGAGCTTCCATGTTGTACATAGGCAAGTTATTGGCTGATAGGTTACGGGATGGGGTTGTTCCCTTCTGGGGATCGTTCATGATCAAGATTGTCCGTCCTTGGGTTAACCATTCTGGGTGGGTCCAAATTCATCAGCAATTGGTTCATTTGTGCTATGAGGCGTGCATGAAGTGGTAAGTTAGCTTGACTCTATGCCACAGCTAGGGATCACTGTAGCTGTGGCGTAGGTCAGCTTGTTGGTCTCAGTTATGTCTTTAGTAGGGATAGTACGTAGTGCTGCATTTACATCTTCTAGAAGACTTTCAGAGGGTACTCTTGTCACTCTGTCTTGGTCGTCGTACTATATATATCTATGGTATACTACAGTAAGTCTATATATATCTATATATCTATTATATATATGATATATATGGATACTATATATAGATATTTAGAGTGATAGTTTAAGCTCGAGTTAATCCGGTGATAAGAAAATTCAGCTTGACAGTGGTTACAAATAAAGTCTTGCTTTTTCCTTTCCTGGTTTCACATCAGCCAGCTCTGCCCTATTCTTCTTCTGTATGAAACTGACAGCCAGGTCATTGGCGCATTATCGCTGCCTCCTGCTCTGGAGTATGAGTCAAACCCTAAAACGCAGCAGTCAGCAACAGACTTTCACAAAATAAAAGAAACATGCGTTAATGCAAGATGAAGTAAATATTGCCGTTAATAGTCTAAGTAATCAACGTGAAATTAAAGGGTTAACTTGACCAGCCCTGATCTGTCAATAAATTAGTTAGTAAAATTCAAAAAGCACAAAAAAACAGTTAGCTTTACCTATTTTTTTATACTCTTTTGTTATTTTTAAAATGTTATGTGATGATATGTATTTGATAGGTATATATAATTTTTTTCTGTATGCATTTGTCCAGATCCATCTGTGTCACAAAGACAACATGCTGATATCATGTTTTGGTGCTATCTGATGTGTCATGTTTAATATGAACGTTTATGTCATGTATTTTACGGCACATTTTAAAGGAAATTAAAGACATAAAGACAGACCAAAGAAAAATAACTTTAACTTAAATAGTTTTCATTTATATTTTACAGTTTATGAAAGTTTGATATTCATCTTCTGTGTTCTGAAAGAAATGCAGTTTTCACTGGGAAATATAATATGTACTGTTTAAATTTCCATTTGGGGAGAAACACATGGAAATATCAACATAATTAACTTAACAACTGAATTCTCACAGTAGATTTATTATGAAAAACAGGGAAAATACATTAGTTTCACTTACTGCTTGAAGATAAGGGTGTAACATTATGTTGCTGGTGATTTAAACATTTGCCACTAGAGGTCACTGTATCCTAAACACTTGACCTTTCAATCATGATTATTCTTTGAAATTAAACAGTAAAGGTATGATTCAATAAATACTGAGCTGACAAATTCATTGACTTCCTGCTTTCTTTTAAACAATGTTGTATACAAAGAATTATATATATATATATATATATATATATATATATATATACACTCAAAAATTGTGCATGTCTTCTATCCCAAGATAATCACTTGAAAAAGGATTTTTCCAAAATATATCTATTTATTTAGTATATATTTACTATATAGACAGCAACAACATTTTCCTATTACAGCATCACTATTCTTGCCTTTCCCTTCCCACATTTATTTGTTAAGGAAGACAAGCCCTCCAAACCTAAAAAGCCTGAGTTAACACTCATTCGGTCATATCATCCATATTGCCAGATGCACTCCACAGATTCTATGCTCGCTTGTAGGATTTCTTCCTCCCTGTCAGTACCGGACTCACTTCACTTCCTGGTGATGCACCTCCTTGTGACCACAGTAGACATGAGGGAGACCCTCCTGGGAATCAACCTCCATAAGGCTGATAACATCCCAGGGTGGGCATTAATGCTATGTTTACACCACATGCGCTTTGAGCAGCAGAAGCAGTTGGTTTACATGCAAAGTCAATGGTTGAGGCACATGAGCCATGACCTGAGATATTTTTATTAGCCATTCAACATTTCCTCACTTTCCTTGATGGGCCCTGGAAGTTGGAGGGGATTTTGCTGCCATTCGGCTGGTTTTTGACTGGGAAGGACCATTTTGAATGGCTGCTACTGAACTGACTGTTACTCAAAGCTGTCAAGATGTCCCCACCCTATTCTCCACCCACTACCATGCATTGGATGAAGAAAAAAACGTATGCAGGCTCTCATATCTTACCAGTCCAAAGGCTCTCCATAATGGCCCCCATCAAAAAAGTGATCTGCACCCCGGTAGATGCAATCTACTGCTCTGCAAAAACACCGGCGACGTCAGATGCCTCTACTTCAACCACACTGGATCAGAAGGATGTGAAGGAGGAGGCAGTGATCATCTCCACCCCCAGAAACATCACAGCAGACAGGGAGAGAGTGCACCTGACACTCCACTGGCTGCTTTGGTCACCAACATGTCTTCCTCTCTCTGTGAGACATGGGTATCCGTTTATCAACATTGCAACCAGCTCTGCAATGCACTGTTGTGGGAAAAAAGTATTCAACTATTCACCCCAGTTAAATAAACACAGATCGATGGATTTCACTCAGTCTGCACTTTATTTTATCTTTGCAAAGAGAAACAGTTCATCATACGGCCCTTATTGCACGGTAATCAGCCCTGTTCTGATCTGGGCAGCGTTCGTTCCTCCTTACGTAAAATAATGGAAAGTAGTCAGAGTCAAATTACAGACACTGGTTAAACAGTAACATGTTATGGTTAAACCTGAGAAAGAATAAAATTTGTTATGGGAAGAAGTATATCTTGTCTACAGACACCCCTCATTCAGGGGAAATGTGTGGCATTGCAGGTGAAACAAAGTGCTGAACGTTTATCAGTGAGGAAATAGATTAAATTAATATATGAAATAAGATAAATCTAAGTTTTTCGAGCCCAGCACAGAGAAGGTTTAAGCTCTACCTTTCAACAGTGCAAAACCCTCCAACAGGTACATTAAGCAATGAATGGGAGCTGGACCAGGACAGAATGTGGGATTGTTAGGGATACATATTCTGTTATCAGGATTCAGAACTGTCCTTCTGCCTTCTGCATCCTCCTCCACCTTCACATGGTTCATATGACGACTGGGCTGTTATGCATTTGGTGATTCAACACATAACAGAGAGTTGTAAGGGGTACTTCGGGTCACCTTCCCCTGAGCATAGCTGAAAGCTGCAGACCTTCCCAGAAGATCTTGAGATAGAAATGGAGAAGCTCTTGTTTTCTATGGAAGCAAATCGTTACCATATTTCAAATGAAAAAGCATTTTCAAAAATGCTTTTTCATTGTTTCAAATGTTTAAGGTTGTGGAATAAAGACAAAACAAAAGAAAACTGTTTCTTGCTTCCAGAATGCACCCTTAAATGCAAAAAACCTTTACTGTCAGGATCCGGGGCTTTGCCCACCAGAGGGCGCCGTGGATCCAAGCCTGGGGAGCTTGGGCTCAGCATGGACAGCTGTTCTCTATTTGCTGATTAAGGAAGCCTTTCCTATATAAGCTGAGTGTGACCTCCCCTCTGAGCTGGATCGTTGTGTTTTACCGCGTGCCACCATGGCTGTCTGAATCTGCAAACTGTAAGTCTGTCAACCGGTTCCAATAAAATACTGGACTTTTAATCCTCCCTCTGTGTCTGTGAGTCTGCATTTGGGCTAATAAAACCATCGCATCATGACATTTACAAGTGAACTTAATAATCTTTAATGCTTTTGCAAGTATTTAAGAATCCTGGGTTTGTTCCTTTCCATGTCAGTAATTGTTGTGGTTCTGGATTGGAGAAGTGAAGGAGAGGAGTGAGACTGTCACTGGATCAACAGCTGTAATGTGGCTGTGTAGATGTCCAGTGCATCCAATAAGGGAACATTGGGGTTAGGTAAGCTAGCCATGTCCTCCTCTGTCAGAAGTCGCTGCTGCTCCACTTGAGGTACTTCAACTTGTTCCCTTCCAAGGTCATCAAATCCGTATAATCCATCCCAGATAATACCATAGTCTGCCTCCACCTCAACACAAAAGATTATTGGAATTTTAAATATCGCATGTTAAATAATATTAAATATTTCATAAACTTTGTAACTCTTTCAGAAAAATAATGCTTTGTTTGGATACAACACAATATAAACCCTATGTTATCTTAAAATGTTTCACTTTAAGATTTACAATTGCAGTTTAAAAATGTTAAAATATGCAATCAGCTCTCCTGGGCTTAAAGGAGCCATCACCTGGTTGTTTTAACAGATCATGTCTCTCTGTAATTGTATTAAAATTACACCAGAGATTTTTATTTGGTCTGGATGCTCATCATAAGAATGGTGATGAGGTGCACGCTAAATGAGAAGCTGCTAACGTCACAGCCAATGGGCAGAGCTGGACCAAGGTTCCCCCTCGCTTTCAGAAATCCCTTTCCTTTTAATGTATGTATGCATGGTAAACAAAAATTTAAACTGAAGTCCAACTGTAATATACATGTTTTAACAAGGAATACAGATTTTAAGGTGATGAGTCCTTTACATGTTTAGGTTTTAAAGAAATGTATCCATATAATTTTAGGGTTTATAATATTTAATTGAAATGACGTTTCCTAATACGACACACTCAACCTTTTTAACATCATCAGGATCCTCAAGCAGTGGCGGTTCTAGACCAAATGGACCAGGTATGGAATGAATACATGGGGGAACTGAATAGTGGATTTGACCCTTTGCACAGTTTTATATATGAGGCCCTGGCCTTGGTGGAGTACTTGCCTAAAGTATTAAAATGCAGCAAACTACACACTATAAAGTTTGATCTTTTTAGTGGTCAGAGGAAACAAGATCAACATCGAACAATTATGTGAATAGAAAGGAAGAAATAAAAAAATAAAAAATTTTGAAGTAGTTCCCTGGTCCCTAAATGGTATTGTAATTCTAAAACACCGTTCAGGTCTCCTTTGACTAATTTTTCTGAGCTCTACAGTCCATATATTCCACTCACATTTGAGTCATAGGTTTCCCTATGACTACTGTTAGTGCTATTATAATCTCCTGAAATGGTTCTTTCATAATACAGTGCTATTGAAAACACCGCTGGTTATGGACACTTCTTCCAGTAATGTGAGAGTTCCGGTTCTCTCCTCTGTGTTCCACCATGAATTGGCTAAGCTCCATGTTCTCACCACCTTTGTCAGAGCGCACACGTGATGGCAGACCAAACTTGTTGATGCCACCAATGAAGCTCTCCAACACAGTAGATGCTGATTGTTGGTTGCAGCAGACAGATAAACAATTAAACGGCTAAAGCCATCTATTCCACCATGAACAAC
This sequence comes from Cyprinodon brontotheroides, assembly GCA_018398635.1. Lineage (NCBI taxonomy): Eukaryota > Metazoa > Chordata > Actinopteri > Cyprinodontiformes > Cyprinodontidae > Cyprinodon > Cyprinodon brontotheroides. Next base: position 2,499,298 of record JAGKQL010000026.1, read on the forward strand.
AAATCTCCAGCTAATCAGTAAAAGAAAAGACAACAAAAAAACACAAACTCAGATAGCAATTTAAAAAGAGGTTTATACACAGCTTATTAGGGGCGACAGCGGCGTTGGATGTAGGAGTTTGCTCTGAAATCGAAGGATTGGCCGGTTCAAGCCCCGACTCTGATGACTTTCAGTGTCGTTGTGTCCATGGGCAAGACACTTCACCTTCACTTGTCTACTGATGGTGGTCAGGGGCCGGTGGCGCCAGTGTACAGCAGCCCAGCTTCTGTCAGTGAGCCCTAGGACAGCTGTGGCTACAATGTAGCTTGCCACCATCAGCTGTGTGATGCGTGAATGGGTGGAATTAATGTAGTGTAAAGCGCTTTGGTCACGTCTGCTGACTTGAATAAAGGCGCTATATAAGTACAAGACATTTACCATTTATTTGACATAAAGAACAGTAGAGTACAACAAAGAAAGTTATGGAGTGAGTGAACAAAGTCAATATATTGTATGTCCAAGTATGTACCATATTAATTTGTGGTTTCCATCCATGTGCCACATTGCATTTGGCACAGGAACAGAGTATTGCCTCCATTTAACCTCTTACACCCTCAGGGGGTATAACTAAATTTCTGCCTGACAAAAACACACAAAAGTAAATCACTTATAGCCTCACAGCTATTAGATTTAAGAAGAAACTTTTGGTACGCCTGTAAAGGTAAGATGTCATAGAATGGTTTTCTGGTGTCAGCACCATTGTAGCTTTGACCCTCCCTGAAATATTAGGGACAAAATACAAAAAAATATTTTACTTTTTGAACCTCGCCAAAATTTTCTTTGAAATAAACATTGCAAAACACTACCAAAATATTATTTATAGCACAAAAAAGTAGTACAGACTTTCAAATCTAAATGTTGTGTAAAATATACCAAATTTTGACTCAATCAGATGAATCATATTTATTTTAGAATGGTATTAGTGAGAAATTTCTTAGGGGGAGGGGCCATTTTGGCAGATTTATCCATAAATGTCACCAAACTGCCAAATGTGTTTTTTACATCAATACTGGGGGTTTGTTCACATAGCAGCTGGACCCACCGGTGGGTCCGTAGGGTTCAAGGGGTTAAGTGTCCGATTGGCCATGGCCCGCACCTCATTGCCAATTGGGTCCACTCCTTAAGGAGTCATGCACTCTTGTAACTACAAAAACAACAGTAAACATAAAATTTTAAAGACAATTTACATTGTTAACATGTGTTAACACAGCACAGGCAATGGCAATAAGGGTAAGATTTAATTTATGAAATTGCCAATTTAATTTAAAAAAATTATATTTTTATTTTATTTTCTTATTTTAATTACATCATGTTATTATCTTTTGATCATTCTTCATGAATGCAGCACTTTTCACAAAAAATGTTAGAAGGGTTATAAAAATAAAATCTATTGTTGTTATTATTACTTAGGTCAAACTGAGAGAATTTGCACTCATTACATAGGATTTAATGCATTAATAGGGAGATAAACTTTAAACTTACTTTGCACTAGCAGGTTTTATTTTACTCTGCAGATGAGAACGACACTTAATGAGCTGAGTACAGCTGAAACTGTCAGTGTGGCTCTGGAGTGGTAGCATCACACCCCTGCATATAAGGAGACTCTATACACACACACACACACACACACACACACACACACACACACACACACACACACACACACACACGGGTCTTGGTGAATTGGAAGGATAATTTTTTTCAAACCACTTTTTGCAACACTAGACGGACACCTCTTTCTGCTTATGCTAGAAAGATGTAGTAAACCTTCAAAAATTCAGTTAGAGCTATACAACACAAATCTCACTTCAAATTGTAGATAAACACTTCAGAACTCAAAATAAAAGAACCTGACACAATGGTGAAATAAGAGGACAAACCATAATGAGGTACTTAGCTCCGCCCATGACACAAACAGTAATTGTCAGGGCCAACTTTATTTGTCAGGACTACGGCCATACACGTACACAAACATGAAATTTCTGTGGATTAAAAAGGCCAAACATGGAGAAATGGAAAATGACTAAACGAAAAGAAGGGGATTGCATTTTACAGCACCTTCACTAAGTATTAGAGCAACAGAATCCTATTTGTAAAGAGGTAGAAAGATTTAAGAACGGCAAAATGAAATAATGCATGTCTACTGTTAAATCAGCCCACAGACTAAACAAAAAAAATGAGTGAACAAGATGAACTTACCCATTGTTTCACATTAGAAATAAAATTTCTATTGAAAGAATCTTTTTGTATGAAACCTACAGTAACCGATCCACACCGAACAATATATAGTGTAAGACATTTGTTCAACAGCCAGTTTGCCATTAAAACTGGAACAGTGTTAACTCTCCTCCTGCCTCAGCAAGATGAAATATTTAAATTGTCCACCAGTGATATCATCAGAACACAGATTACTTCCGGTCAAACCCTTAAGATCCCATGTGTCCTGATGTCACCGATGGCCAATTCATCACATTCCCATATTCTATTCAGGATTTTGTTTTCTTTTCAAAGTTATACCCCGATTCCTTACAGAATCTCGGATGTTTTGGATAGAGCGACCAGCCAGAGCAGGATCTTCGGCCTTCTGGCATTGCTGGCATTCAATCATAGTGGCCAGTTTTCCTTTTTTGATGTGTTCGCCAAAATGTCGCATGACCGCAGCAACCTCCACGGAAGACCATGGACGCTTTTTGGCTCTCCTAGCACTTTCCAGAGATGCTAGAAAAAAGACAAATAAACCATTAATGAAAACCAACTCCACTTTAAACATTTTTTATATAAGGAAATTTGTGTTTGGTATATTATTTGTTGTGTTACGGCTGCAGTGGGTCTCTGCTTTGTATGTCAGTTTTGCTGATGACTATAGTAACAGTAGCCTCCAATTTGACATTCCCTCCATCAAACATTGGTTTGTGTCTTTTTTTTTTTCCCTCTCCCTCTTTCTGGCTTCTCTTTGACCTCCTTGAAAGAACAAGCTATGTTTCCCAGGGCCCAGCTATTTGGAGCTCATAGTTTTGGTTTTCCTAGGTTTTCTGTTCCAAGTCAGGTAATCCTTTTTTAGGTTTTACTTAATATAATTTAATAAATTTCCTTTTTCATTAACTCTAAAAATCCTTGTGTGGTCTCCATTAATGTTACCCCACCTAACAAGCCAGGTGGACGTAACATTGTGGGGGCTTGTCCGATCCATGTGGACTAATTATGCTTAATTGGCCTCATTGTTTGTCTTCAGGTTGCAGTTACATGCCCCTGAGTTTGGTTTTCCTGTGTTGCAGGATGTTTGTGGGTTTTTGGGCTACTTTAAGGTCTTTGGAACCTTACTAGATTTTGGACATTTTTCGTGTTCCATATGTCTGTTGTTGGAGGTCCATGAGGATTTTTGCTCTTTTGTTAGAGGGGGGAGAGAGAAGTCTCTTTGTTTTGTGTCAGGTAAGTGCTATCTGGTGTTTGTTGTTTTGGCAACTCCATTTTAGTCGACCCTGTTTATTATTTTAGTTTGTTATTTTTGGGCTGGATTCTGGGCTGAGGGCACCGCCGTGGTTTGCTGCCTGAGAGGTTTTGGCCTGGAGGGATTTGCTGCCAGCGGTATCTTGGTGCTTAAAGTGCCTTAGCTCTTGGAGGAAAGCCTGAAGACTAGGCTAAGATTAGTCAGGGCTTTGATCGGTTAGTTAGTGGTAGGATAATGGAGTTTTGCCATTTGTTTGTACCAGTTATGCACTTCCTGATTGTTGGTTAAAAAGAAAAACAAAAAATTGGTGTTTTCTGATTAGGTTGGTTTGTTGGATTATTTTTGTTGAAAATGGATACTGTGGGTTCTTTTTTGGCTTCCCCAACTTTAGAACTGTTGGAAAAGCTTACTAAGGAGCAGATTCATCAAGTAGCTGAACACTTTGAAATTGACCTTGGAGTTGCAAAAGGATTTAAAAAACCTCAATTAAGGAGTTTCTTAAAAGACAAACTTGTACAACTAAATGTCTTTGCCATTTCTTTTTCAGATGCTGATGTGTCAGATGTAACTTCCCTTAGCAAAAAGCAGTATACTTTAAGTAAATTATATTAAGTATACTTAAGTATAAGTATACGTTTAGAAAGTATACTCGGGCTATGTACTTTTAGTGCACTTGAAGTATACTATTTTAATACTTCTTCGAACTAAATTGGGACATTTTTAAGTTTACAAAAGTATACTGATAGTATACTGTTCCAAGATCATTTTAAGTTTACAAAAGTATACTGATAGTATACTGTTCCAAGATCATTTTAAGTTTACTAAAGTATACATTAAATTATTAAGCAAGTACACTAATCTATATACTAGAAGTTTACAAAGTATACTTGTGGTTCACATTTTAGTTTGTTGAAGTATATTTAAAATATACCACCAGTATACTCTTCAATATCCTGCCAATATAATAGTTATATACTGCTAGTCCATATTTTACACATTCAAGATTTACTGAAACTAAAATACTATTTTTGCTATTTTAATTTGTATAAGTATACTTAAGTTCACTGACCATATTGTAGCACATGTAGCACATGTAGCAGTATGTCCCCTCACAAATAGTCAGAACATTTCTGTTGTGGAGAGAATTACCAGAAAGGGCCAAGAACACTATCCCTCCAGAAAATGAAAAGGTTCGATCTTTTTTTGAGGAACTTTACTTTAACAAAAGAAAAACTGAAAGTTGTAAAGTACTAACTGAAAGTGTCAGGGGTTTTGGTAATCCAACAATGCAAAAATCTATTAAAATTTCGTATAGGCTTGCAATTGCAAAGTTGTGTGGAAATCTAAGCAACTGCTTCTGGTCTTTCAACCGTTTTTTGGTCAATGGCGTTCTGTATCATAGTCAAAAGTATGACAAATTGAAAAAGAGATACAACAGTGCTGTATGCTTAAAAGACGGAACACTTTGTTTAATAAATGACTTGGTTATTTTTAAACAAAAATGTTCACATGAAATTTCTGCTTTGTGTTCTTGTACCAAAATGTGTTGTGTTTTAGTTGAAGTACTTGCTAAATTAGAGAGACCTGTATGTAAAGATTCACAGATCAACATACAAAGTACTTTCTCATTTGAGGTTAAAAAAACTGAAACTGTTAACGCTGTGTGGCCTGACATGCTTCTAACCAAATGTGTTCTTGTTGAAAGAGATAATGCTTTGTACATAACACCATTGCCAAATGCTTGTGAGAGACTAGAACTTGACCAATAAAGTCAGTCAAATGTTTCCCTGTGTCTGTGTATGTTTTAAGTTACACAAAGATAAATAAATTACATACAAATCAATATACTGTAAACTTTTAAATACCAGCACTATATGATCTTGAATATGAAAGTTTAAAACAGGGTTAATGCCTGAAAACAAGTGTAGTAAAAATACAAATATAAGCATGAGTCACATTATCTTTCATTGTTTACTGGATCAGCACATGTATTAGTACTTTGTGGCAGAAATAAGAAAAAAAAACAATATACCATAATACAAGTACAAGATTCAGTATTAATGAACAAGAAGAAAAAGAGGCTTTTGAACATTAACAAGAAGAAGCGCTACATATGAACATGAACAAGAAGAAAGAGGCTAGCCTGGAAAATAATGAACAAGAAGAAAAAGAGGCTAGCGCATGAACATGAACAAGAAGAAAAGAGGCTAGCGAGGCTAGCGATGAACATGAACAAGAAGAAAAGAGGCTAGCGTATGAACAAGAAGAAAAGAGCTGGCGATATGAACATGAACAAGAAGAAAAGAGGCTAGCGTATGAACATGACCAAGAAGAAAAGAGGCTGAACACTGCGGCTAGAAGAAGAGCTTGAAGCGATATGATGAATTTCATGAACATGAACAAGAAGAAAAGAGGCTAGCGCATGAACATGAACAAGAAGAAAAGAGGCTAGCGATGAACATATGAACATGAAGAAGAAGAAAAGAGGGCGCATGAACATGAACAAGAAGAAAAGAGGCTAGCGTATGAACATGAACAAGAAGAAAAGAGGCTAGCGCATGAACATGAAGAAGAAAAGAGGCTAGCGCATGAACATGAACAAGAAGAAAAGAGGCTAGCGCATGAACATGAACAAGAAGAAAAGAGGCTAGCGCATGAACATGAACAAGAAGAAAAGAGGCTAGCGTATGAACATGAACAAGAAGAAAAGAGGCTAGCGCATGAACATGAACAAGAAGAAAAGAGGCTAGCGCTTATGAACATGAACAAGAAGAAAAGAGGCTAGCGCATGAACATGAACAAGAAGAAAAGAGGCTAGCGCATGAACATGAACAAGAAGAAAAGAGGCTAGCGTATGAACATGAACAAGAAGAAAAGAGGCTAGCGATGAACAAGAAGAAAAAGAGGCTAGCATGAACATGAACAAGAAGAAAAGAGGCTAGCGTATGAACATGAACAAGAAGAAAAGAGGCAAGAAGAAAGGCTGGCGATATGAACATGAACAAGAAGAAAAGAGGCTAGCGTATGAACATGAACAAGAAGAAAAGAGGCTAGCGTATGAACATGAACAAGAAGAAAAGAGGCTAGCGCATGAACAAGAAGAAAAGAGGCTAGCGATATGAACATGAACAAGAAGAAAAGAGGCTAGCGGATGAACATGAACAAGAAGAAAAGAGGCTAGCGTATGAACATGAACAACAAGAAAAAGGCAATGAACAGAAAAGAAAGTTAGCTAGCGCATGAACATGAACAAGAAGAAAAGAGGCTAGCGTATGAACATGAACAAGAAGAAAAGAGGCTAGCGTATGAACATGAACAAGAAGAAAAGAGGCTAGCGTATGAACATGAACAAGAAGAAAAGAGGCTAGAACATGAACAAGAAGAAAAGAGGCTCGCGCATGAACATGAACAAGAAGAAAAGAGGCTAGCGAACATGAACAAGAAGAAAAGAGGCTAAGCGCATGAACAAGAAGAAAAGAGGCTAGCGAACATGAACAAGAAGAAAAGAGGCTAGCGTATGAACATGAACAAGAAGAAAAGAGGCTAGCGCATGAACATGAACAAGAAGAAAAGAGGCTAGCGCATGAACATGAACAAGAAGAAAAGAGGCTAGCGTATGAACATGAACAAGAAGAAAAGAGGCTGCGCGACACATGAAGAAAAGAACATGAACAAGAAGAAAAGAGGCTAGCGTATGAACATGAACAAGAAGAAAAGAGGCTAGCGCATGAACATGAACAAGAAGAAAAGAGGCTAGCGTATGAACATGAACAAGAAGAAAAGAGGCTAGCGTATGAACATGAACAAGAAGAAAAGAGGCTAGCGAATGAATATGAACATGAACAAGAAAGAAAAAAGTGGCTGGCGCGTCTTCCAACTAGGGTGGCCATTTCTATAGCACACCAAAAAGGAGGACATTGTGCGGCATATCAATAAATTACTAAAAGAGGATGCTTGTGTAGCTGAATAGAACAAAATATTAAAGAAATATAAAATATAATTGGTTCCCAGCATTTGTATTTATTTAATACATTGTGGTGTTTAAAAAGTGACCATTTTTAACAACACGATTAATTTGCGCAGAACTCCTGCAATTGATCATAAAGCAGTTGTTTGGAAAAGAAGCTCGAGAAAAAGAGCTAGAGAATAGGACGATGCAAACTGCAAAAAAAGTGGCTGGAAAAGAGGAATTCATGACATGGCTGCAGCTTGTCGAGAGTAAAGATGATTTCACCATGTTCTCTATCTATCCATATCTATATATATTTATATATATATATATATAAACTTGATTCATGGAACTGTGCTTACAGCTCCTTATTTCATGTAAACTAATAACTTGTGTACATGATACTTGTTGATGGCATTAAAATTATTTCTAATAGCATTTAAAGAGCATTAAATTAGAGTTCCTCATTCCTGTATAAAACCTGTGAACGCTTAATTTAATCTGACATATTAAAAAAATCCCCATCATCATCCAGCAGATGTTCAGTTTCTGCCCAAATATTTTCTTTCTGTTGTGGATTTTTGTAACAGGGATAACTAGGATCATCCATAGTTTGTATGAAATCTGTTTATTCTCTGCTTTCCAAACTCATCATCTCATCCATTTCCTGCAATAAGAATTTTCTTTTTTAAAAGTTGTGAGATTCACTCTAGAATCTCACAACTTCTTCCTGGTCTGTTGAAGCACCAATAGTCTGCATCCGATTATTTAATTAATTGCTCTTAGTTTTTGGGAATATATACAAACTATGCTCTAAATTCTAGATACCGATCTGTTTTACTATAATTTAATTTGACAAACCGGTCTTCTCTACATTCGCTTTTTCTGTTTGGTGTGATTGCAATAGCGGGTCTTGATCTGGACGGAGGAAGAGCAAAAATAACTCAGCTCCGCATTTTGAACGGTGAAGGGCCGGAGAAGACGTGCGGCATTAGAAGCGGTGACCGAGCGGGAGATGTGGAACAGCGGCTCATTGATTTACATGACAGACAAGTACTCCGTCAGCGTGAGCGGGCGAGCGCTGACGGAGTATGTGGGGTAAAGGAGGACAATACACATCGGCCGGACGCCCGGACAGTGCAATGAAAATCTGGACTGTCGCCTCTAAAGCCGGACATCTGGCCACCCTAGCTAGCGTACACTGTATGAACATGAACAAGAAGAAAAGAGGCTAGCGCATGAACATGAACAAGAAGAAAAGAGGCTAGCGCATGAACAAGAAGAAAAGAGGCTAGCGTATGAACATGAACAAGAAGAAAAGAGGCTAGCGCATGAACAAGAAGAAAAGAGGCTAGCGTATGAACATGAACAAGAAGAAAAAGAGGCTCAGCGTGATGAACATGAACAAAAAGAAAAGAGGCTAGCGCATGAACATGAACAAAAAGAAAAGAGGCTAGCGTATGAACATGAACAAGAAGAAAAGAGGTTAGCACATGAGTTGGAGGTTAAGAAATTATCTTTGGAAGCTGAGCACTTGAAGTTGATGTCTGAGGGCAGGTTAAGTGTTGGATCTTTCAATCTGTCTCAAGGTGGTGATAGGTTTTCTGGACATAACTTGGTTAACATGTTGAAGCTGGTACCCAAGTTTAATGAACAAGATCCTGATGTTTTTTTCTCTTTGTTTGAGGACATGGCAGAGGACAATGAGTGGGGTGATCGTGATTGTTCCATTCTGCTGCAAAGTGTGCTGGTGGGTAAGGCCCAAGAAGCTTATGTTTCATTAACATCAGCTGAAAGAAAGGTATACAAATCTGTTAAAGAAGCTGTTTTGAAGGCTTATGAACTGGTTCCTGAACATTACAGGCAACAATTTAGGAACTGCAGGAAGGCTGAAAAACAGACAAATACAGATCTAGTCAGACAACTAAACACCCAGTTTAGTGGGTTCTTATTGAACATGAATTGAGAATGAAAGTAGCATGATTGGTATGCGTTATGCCTGTTGTGAATGAAATTGTTTAGAAATTTTTTAGCCATGTAAAATTCAGAGGAAAAATTTTACAACCGTTTAAATAAATAAAAAAAGATCCACTCTCAACACAGCTTGTTCTTCAACAAAACATACTAACCAACTAAAACAATAAAAACATACACTCACTGAGGTCTTACCCCCAGATTCCACATACTCGATGTACGTCGTGCGGAGCACTTGTCTTTCATGTAAATCAATGAGAGCTTTTCCACATCCACCGCTACTTCCTCCCGCGACGTCTCCGTCCACGTGACGTCTTCTCTCGTCCGTCACCGACATACAAATACGGAGCCGAAGCTATTTTTGCTCCGCTCCGGTCCGGCTAGGTCAAGATCCGCGAATTGAATTCGCACCAAACAGGAAAAAGAACATCGACAAATTCCGGTTCGCCAAATTAAAATATAGCAGTAACAGATCGGTGACTAGAAATTATAGTACAATTCTTATATATTAAAAAAAAAACTAACACCATTTATTTAAAAGATTAGATACGATCCAAACTATTGGTTATTCACCAACCAGGAAGCAGATTTCTCCTCTCCATCAAAATATTTATTTTATACCGAGGGACTTAAAGTTTAATCAAATCCATTCAAAAGAAACTTCTTATTACAGGAATGAAAAGAGATGCTGAGTTTGGGAGTAGAGAACAAAGTTCATTCAAAAAAGCAGTTTTGAATTATCCTTATCCCCGTTACAAAAATCTACAAATATATATATATATATTTGGGCAGAAAACTGAACATATGCTGGATGATGGTGGGATTTTTTAATATGTCATTAAATTAAGCCTCACAGGGTTCATACAGGAATGAGTGACTCTAATTTAATGCTATTTTAATGCTATTAGAAATGATTTTAATGCCATCAACAAGAACCATGTACACAAGTTATTAGTGTACATGAAATATGAAGGAGCTGGAAGCACAGTTCCATGACTCCTGTATGTAAACACACACACACACACACATATATACACGTATATATATATCCTCTAGCTTTTTCTCCGCTTGGAGCTTCCTTTTCCGAACATACACGCTTTTATGATCAGTTTCACGCAAATTAATAGCTTATATAATATATCTGACTAAATTGTTTTTATAAGCATTTTTTATTAAAGAATTATAAATACTTTGATAAACATATTTTAATAATTTTAGTGCCAATTAAGGCCTTGATTAAAAAAAAAATGAATGAATTTTTAATGATCCATGGAAACCCTGGTTCATCTCGCGGATGCTCTCTACCATCTCCAAGGAACTCAGAGCGGAGGGGATGGGACCCACAGCGGAGGCTGTAGGCTTTGCTTTGAGCAGGCAGTCCAACTTCTTATTCTCATTAAAATGAGCAGGTGGGTCCACACTTTTGAATGGTAGCATACATAAAGGTATCGTATAGAACCATGACCATACGGAGCATGTCCATCAAAATTATCATTATTATACATATGAGAAAACAACAGATTCTTCACATAACTGCATAGGGCCACTTTGCAGAGAGTTGCCACAATCACATTTCCAAAGAGTGACCTAAGCAATATTGTAAGCAGATAGGACAACCAATACAAACAAACATCTGAGCATACAAAGCTACAAGGATTTATAGTCTTCATAATGTATTGACTTATCAAATTTACCTTTACATAAAACCTGTTAATCTATGCACAGCTGAAAACAATTCTTAAGAGTTTGTATTTAAAAAGGGCAAAAGTGCAAAAATCATTAAAGATAAAAATTACCTCTGGTGTATTGCCTGAAGGGGATCTGCATACGTCCACATCAGGAGCCTGACATGGCATCTCTTTGGAGATCTGAAATGTAAAGAACATTCACTGGATGTGAGTTTGTTCCTAATGGACAAAACTCAGTCCTCCAAATTCCTGCACCTTACATGTTGAGTATTACACAGGACCTTTGTGTCTTCACGCTTCTAAATGTAACTTTCATTCTTTTGAACATGTATTTTCAAAACCCAGTCCTCCAAATTCCTTCATCTTACATATTAAGGTTTCATTGGACCTGTGTGCCTTAACCTCCTGAGACCCGAGCTCCTATTTGGAGTTTGTTTTTATAATTTCCAAGTTACATGGGATTAGTAGGACCTAATAAGCTTAATAACTAAACTCTGTCATGATGCCACAAGTAGTTTTTGAAAAAAATGATGTCCTCATATGAGGACAGTTAGATTATCTTTGTTTTTTATCTAATTTTTTGCAATTTGGGATTACGAGATCCCAATTACTCTACACAAAAAATTTCAGCTTTCTACCATCAGCAGTTCTCTAAAAAAGCAATGTGCCCATATGAGGACACTGGGTCTATATTCTGAAATGACACAATAAAAAACATGATTGGCTGAAACATAAATCCTGCTTATTTCCAACATTTGGGCATAACACAAAGGACAAATAAGAAGGGAGTTTTTTAGGCAACTTGGATGTTCCGTTACAAAGTAACAGAAAACATATGTCAAGAGCAGTATTCTTATCCAGAACAGCCATACTGGTCTTAGGTGAAACTTTCAAAGGCGCAAACAGGCCCAGAACATCACGAAATAAAAAGTGCAAAAACTTTGCAACAAGCAGTCTGTCCTTCCTCAACAGGCCTAATGGCCTTTGTGAAATGCTGCAAAGCAGTTGCATTCACTCTGCAAGCAGAGGAACACTTGGTGCACCGCACATGTGATTTTCCAGGGCAGCCATGCCCTCTGCAACACTTCAGATTTTTAAGGCCAGACATCCCTGGGAGATGAGTAGCAGAACATGTACGAATAGAGACGTGATTAGAGTGCCCCAAGATCATTTCCTTGAGAAGGCAGAATGAGACCACGACATCAGTAAATGGAATCACAGACATCAACGAATTCATTCACTTGAATCACTGGATCCATTCACCGAAATCCAGCAAATGGAACCATGTGAAAATCCCTGGATATTTTTTTGAATTCCAGTGACCCAGAAAACAAAATCCACTGGATATTTCACCGGAAATTCCACTGGATTCCAGTGGAACATCCAGCAAAACTCACTGGAATCCAGTGAAACTTCCAGGGAACTTCACTGGATATTTTACTGGAATCCAGTGAACTCCACTGGATTCCAGTAAAATGTCCAGTGAACTTCACTGGATATTTCACTGGAATCCAGTGAAATATCCAGTGAAACTTCCAGTGAATTTTGTTGGATATTCCGTTGGAATCCAGTGAAAAATCCAGTGTATTCCATGGATTCTAGTGAATGGAATACTGTGGATTCCGGTGGATGGGATCTGGTGAATTCATTCACTAGAATCCATTGATTCCAGTGAACGGAATCATCCTGGTCTTCAAACTTGAAATACATTCAGGTCGAAGGTGGCACTGAGTATGCGATTCATTAATGGCCTTACCTTCCAGAACGTGTCAGTTTGTCTCTCATCTCCTAGAATATCATACAGCTAAAGATAATTCTCAATCTATTTTGCAAAATAAATCTTATGCAGATAGGAAAACAACAGATTCTTCACATAACTGCATAGGGCCACTTTGCAGAGAGTTGCCACAATCACATTTCCAAAGAGTGACCTAAGCAATATTGTAAGCAGATAGCTCAACCAATACAAACAAACATCTGAGCATACAAAGCTTCAGAATCCTGAACTGGATTTATAGTCTTCATAATGTATTGACTTATCAAATTTACCTTTACATAAAACCTGTCAATCTATGCACAGCTGAAAACAATTCTTAAGAGTTTGTATTTAAAAAAAGGCAAAAATCATTAAAGATATAAATTACCTCTGGAGTATTGCCTGAAGGAGATCTGCATGTGTCCACATCAGGAGCCTGACATGGAAATTCTCTTTGGAGATCTGAAATGTAAAGAACATTCACTGGATGCGAGTTTGTTCCTAATGGACAAAACTCAGTCCTCTTTATTCCTGCACCTTACATGTTGAGTATTACACAGGACCCATTTATCTAGACACTTCAAAATATATCACATACTAGTTCATATTCATAAATATAGGGTAAGCATAAATCTATTTACATGTGACAGTTTCTAATATTTTGAATAGTACAAAAGAAGTTGAAAGTGTGTAGTCTCTAAGTCTTTCTGCAACATCTCCATTTTTAGGCACTATGATTGTCATTTGTTTTTGAACACATTGAAACTGTGTGTACTACGACTTGATGTATACTTTAAAGTTGCGTTAAAAGCTGGTAGAATGACGTGTGACAGTATTGTTACATTTCTAAATACCTTGCTTCTCCATGGCCACTCAGCATCACCATAATTATAAGTGATTTCTTCCCCTGGACCGATATCTTTGAGTGCAAATAAACAGAGATGGGGTCTTCCATCCACTCTTGTAACTTTCATTTTGCTGTTTGGATTCACCGCATCATCATTTACCAGTCTCCCTAATGATCCATCCTCTCTGGCAGCATCAACACTGAAATGTCAAGCATGAGAATAATAATAAGAATAATTACACCATGTAATTTTGCTTATTTAGTTTTAGCATGTCTGAAGAATATTTCTACAGCAACTGAAATATTCATCTGGCACTGTATTTTATAACTGAGACTACTTTTAATGATGGTGAGGCAGAAAACAATTGTATATTTGTGTTTAGCTACAACTTTAGAAAAAAAACAACAAAAAAACACCTTAAAACAGTCACATACCATAAGTGTTGTCCATTGAAGTGGAAATCGAACATAAAAACCTTGAGTGCATCATGGTAAACTTTCAATCGGTTTTCTTGTTCCTTTCTACTTATGACTTCCCCTCTGTACTCAATAAGGAAATCTCCTTTTTGAAAGTGCTGGCAGCTGAACACACCCAAAACTGAAAGTACACATAGTAGAATCATAAACTTTCAACAATGCAGAGCTATCAAATAGTAGCAATTGAGATGATTAACTTAAAAAAAACTAAATTTATTTAATTTGATGTCTTTTTTTGATTATTTAAACATGTTATGTCAGTTGAGTGGTAGAATGACTCCCACTACCAATTATTTATGTGGATTAATCCATAAAGATTTTGTTTATAAATAAATTATCAAGATATACAATTATCTTTCCAAGAAAAAAAAAATCAACATAAACGCTTCGATTCTTTAGCAGTTGGTTGTCTCCTTTGGTATAAGAAAGATGTTCTGTTTAAAATAGAACATGTAATATGCCTCAAAAGTTCAGTTAAAAATCACTCATGTTTTTTTTTTTTTTATGTTTAAACCCAAAAAATGTTGCACAAACAAAATTACTAAGTGAGGAAATCATCTTTATTTACTGCAAAGGCAAATCCTTCTTTTCTTTTCCTACGGAGCAATAATAAATGGCATCATGTTTGGGATTTCCTTTTGCTCTCTGTGGCCTTGTTGACACCATCTCCTGCAAAATGTTGATAACTTTAGCAAAAACACATTACTGTATACATTATAACTAATTTTATTGCATGTGGAATGCTATATGAATGAAATTAACAGTATCACACCTCTCACTTTCCTGTAAGCACTGGTACAATGACTAGCATGCTTGCTAACAACTAGCTAAACTGTTGCAAATCTTTGGTGTATCTGAACATTAAGTAACCTACATCATTCTGCATAATTACATAACAATATGTACTTAAATGTATAAGGGGTTTTTTATGGGTCTTACCTTATTTCTCCATGCAACCAAATGGAAATCTGTTCAATTAACATGTGTCGGCTTGCACCTGAACTTGGCGGACTGTACCACATTGATAGAAGAGGAGGGGTATAACAATGGAGAATTCCTTTTTGTTTCTAAAGAGCACAGGGTTGGATTTATTCAGGAACAAGAAAACAAATGTATTTGAGTAATATCTTGTTACTTTCATTCAATATTTCAAAATTAAATAGTTTATTATACATTTTGCTTGGAGAGCGGGGTTGGTTGTCACACGGGTAGGTTGTCACAGTCATCATAACTCAGCCACTAGAGGGCGCTGATCAAAAATTTTGACACAGATCTGTTC
>JAGKQL010000026.1:2527131-2557072 GCA_018398635.1 Cyprinodon brontotheroides
CAGGCGAGGGCAGCTTATGTAAAGCTTTCGAAGGCGAAGATCGCCAGGCAGAAACGGCGGCTAACCGAAGTCTGTTGCTGGACCATCTGACCATTTCACATAAGATGCTCATACGAGAGAGAGTTTTTAAAAAAATAGAACCGGGTTTCCCAAAACAACATTGGGTTAGCCATGTATGCTGTTCCACTGTAATACTAAAGGGAAAAAACGGCAAAGTCCAGGAATTAGAACCAGCTTTTATCTGCTGCTGACAGTTGATTCATCTGTAAAGAGGTGAAAAACTGGAATCTTCTGTTATCTGAAGAGAGCAAAGAATAAACAAAACATTTACTATATGTTGATGACAGCTGATGAGCAGGATGAGATAAAGTGGAGACAGATAAGTTCAGTCCACAGGAAAATTCAGGATATATGTTGAAAAACCTGCAACTTTATCAACATCCTACTGGAGCTAATCAGCAGTTCATATCAAATTCAAATAATAATATTATAGAACGTATACATTTTAAAATATTAATATATATTCAAAAATTGCGTTGATCAAGGTGGCTGAATCTAAGAGCAGCTCTGCTAATTTAAAGTTATAACAAAATATTATTTACCTTTAAATCAAGTATTTTGGATTGTGTTGAACTGCTTAATTTCAGATCCTCAATATTGGAATATGTTAAAGAAAAATGCAGCTAAACATCTTTATTCTGACTGTTTAAAACCAGCTAATCTTCAAAAATGTGTGTGTCCATGACATGACAGAAGATGACCCTCCCACCCCTTAAAGCTCTAAAAGAGGAAATTGCTTTGACAAAAAGCTGTGAAACAGGAAGCAAGAGGACTCACCAATGGTGAGTTTAAATGATTTTCTTTTAAAACAACTTAAAGAAAGTCTGTGGTGAGTATTCCTCCTTTTAATTCTGTCATTTTAATAGGAATAACATTTTTTACTGTGTTTTTTATTTTTTACTTTTTTCTGAGTTAATTGAATGTATCATACAGAGAACCCAAAATTTAACCATACACAGTAGGGGGTTAAACGATTTTTTAACTGAGCTTTGCAGGCAAAGCAGGGAAGTGATCGGCAACAGGTTCCGGAACCTGTGGAGAGGAAAGATCAGGTTAATGTCTGAACTATCCTTTCAATGGATCGATAATAAAAAAAAGCCCCTATGCTTCTCAAAGTCCCAAGGGAGGACTAGTAAAACCATTGCATCATGACAGGGACTAGATATGTGTTCCTCAGTGAGTCTCAAAGAGAGGTTTGGTCAGGTTTGGACTAGTAATCTGTGATACCGGGCAATTACAGTGTGCGGGGGCCGGCCCTCCCTAAATCATACTGGCCCCAACACTTACTCTCCAGCCGAAGCTCCTACCTATGACAATAAATAACTCAAGGAGCTAAAGAAATAATCAAAAGTTAACCGCCTAAAAGGTGCATGCAGTATATATAGCCCTTCCTTGTCATGCACACCCTTGTGAAGGTTGGCATATGGTGTCATTTTCTATTTCTTCAAACTGTATAATCCTTGTAACAAACTAAATTATAACACAACTAAAAGGCTTTCTTTAAACCAAATGATGCTCCTCTTATATTTGGCAAATTTATGTTAGAATATTTTGCAAAAATATGTTGCGGTGCATGATGGGGTTTTGCATCTAAAGGCTAACGTTCCCTGTCTTACGTGCATTGTTGCCAGGTTGGGATTTTCCCAATCGTGTGTTATTGATGGAAAAATGCCAGGGCCAAAAATCGTTCCCAGTCCGAGCCTGGGCTTGGTCCAGCAGTGATTTCACTGAAGGCTTGAATGCAGGTGTAACTATATTGACAGGAAACTGAAGGTCAGGGATGTGCACAGACTCACTCAGTAAAAAGGGAACCACTTTGCATTTCCAAGGGAGAGACTGGACTTGTTGTTACAGGAACCTAAACAGGAGAAGGATTCAAGGAGGATGCTAGAATCTGGAGTCAGGGTACAGAAAGGAGGTCAGACGAGCAGAGGCAGAATAAGGCTTACAGATAGGGTTCTAGACAAAGCGTTGGTCAGAAGGCAGAAGCAAGGTCTAAGTTCAGATATCAAAAGTCTTTGTAAGATCCAGCAAGAGCAAGCAACCCTTAAGAAGAAACAGGGTCAGATTCAGGAAGCGAAGAAACGCTGGGTATTTACTATCCAGGATATTTCAGTTATGATAGTTATGTTGATAGTTCAACAGCAGTAGCTCTCATCATAATCGTACTCCTCATGTCCAACTTCACCTGGGACAGGGTCGCAGTGGGCAGCAGTCTCCATAGAGACTCCAAGACTTCCCTCTCCCCAGATACCTCATCCAGCTCCTTTTGGGCAAGCCTTAGGCACTCCCCGGCCAGTCGAGAGACATAGCCCCTCAATCGGGTCTAGGCCTCCTCCTGGTGGGATGTGCCTGGAACACCTCCTAAGAGAGGTGTTCCCAAATGACTGAGTTCCTCACCTTATCTGTAAAGCGTCCTGCTACGCTGTGGAGAAAACTTTCAGCCACTTGTATCCGGTATCTCGTTCTTTCGATCATGATCCAGATGTTATAACCATAGGTGAGAGGAAAATTGACCAACCGGTAAATCAATCCCTTTGTTTTTCACTCCGCACTCTATTTGTCACATCAGACCGGTGAGCAGCCGCACCAATCAGTCAATTGATATCCTGCTCCTTTCTGCCCTTACTCCTGAACAGGAACCCAGGATACTTGAACTCCTTAACTTGAGGCAGGAGCTCCACTCTAGCCTGAAAGGGATAGGCCAAGTTTCCCAGTCGAGAACTATGGCCCCGGTCTTAGGGGAGTTTATTCTCATCCCGGCCACTTCATACAGCCCTGACCAGACCCCTCACCATCCCTTGGCTGTGCCTACAAATACTGTCCATAAAGGTTATGAGCAGAACCATTGACAGAGGGCAGCCCTGTGGTAGTCCAACATGCACTAAGAAAATGCCCAACATTGCGGACCAAACTCCTGCTCCACTTGTACAGAGACTGGAAGGCCCATAGTAAATGGTCCCCGACTCTGAAATCTTTGGCTGTGGTGCCTCCACAGTGAATCCCCTTCTCCATCTCCACATAACACATGTGGACCACTTTGGCAAATTTCCAAGCATCCTTGAGCCCCAGCAGCGAGTATAGAATTAGTGCACTGTTCCACGATTACACAAAGAAGCCCTTATACATTGTATTACCATCCAGCCTGCAAGCCAAAACAACAGTCAGTGACCAGTCGGTTGGCTGAGCCAAGGGGAGACAAGCAGACCTACCAATGCCCTTCGCCTCTCTATGCCACTCAAGAGGAGAGTCCAGCATTTTTCAAGAAGCTGAGTTCCAGAGCTGTAGCTGTGTGGAGACGAGCCCAAATATTTCTGGTCTATATTGCTCCAGCTCACTCACAAGCTCAGAGCCCCCGACCGTATCAGCTGACGTCGCCCGCCTCAATCTTTTTGTCATCATGCGGGCTTTTGAACCGCTCTCTGTCCCACCCATCATCCAGAGAGTCTTTTCCTTTGCAGGCCCTAGCAGAGGCATTTTAGACCCCCGAAAAAATAGCCTCTGGTATCATCCAGGCATTGAAATCCCTCTGCCACGTTAAGGTGGTGGTTCGAGGAGGGACTGTATTATTGCATTTCCAAACCCATAGTTGCTCAATAATGATATTCAAATTTACCTTTCTATTTATTTATTATTATTTTGTTCACTACTAATAAAAACAATACCTTGTTCTTTTAGCATTTGGGATTTCTAGGAGAGAGAGAATCAATTGATTTCCTCTAAAGAGTTTATCCATCGCAGTGTCCACAGAGGGAAGTGTCCCAATGATGAGACGTCCTCAGAGCGAAGAAGAAGGTAAGAAGTAAATGTGGTGATAAGGAAGAAGATGAGTATGGAACCACTGAAAGGCAAGAGAGCAAAATTAATCTGGAAAAGAAAAGTTTGAAGTTTTTTTGTTTTTTCTTGTATTATTTTCTGCCCTGAAAGGCAAGTAAAAAATATGTAATACTTTATAATGCCACTAAAGCATTCATGGCTGTATTCTTCAACTGTATAGTCAGAGAGGCCTGGTTTTCAGGAATCAATGTCCCAAATATATATTTTCGCAAAGTAAAATAAGATACAAATAAGGTAGAAACGCTGTGTATTCATTGGCCATGGCAGGTTGTTATCATATCAACCTTCTATTTTTATGAGCAATAGAGAATTATTTGCAAAGATGATCCAGCATATCTGTAGGACAAAATCATAACTGCTCTTTCTTCGGATCAAAAATGCTTTTCCACGATTAACCTTAGACTTGCTGTCAGTCAATGCTTATCATAAGTTAACCTAAGATAGACATGGGTGTAACAAATAATGTGGCAACAATTTAAATATGAATCCTTCAATGATTATATTTATTTATGTTTAAGTTATAACAGCTACATGGAACATTGTTGGATTCAGGAAATGTAGATTTGCAAATAAATAGAAATTGAGTCTGCACAGGAAAGAGATTCAAACAGCTTCTGCAGGAGCGGAAGGAAAAGCCCAACCCAACTTCAAGCTTTCCTTCTCCGAATCCCCTCCTGCAGCCGTCAGTCTTTTATTAACAGAACATAGCACATGGTTACAAACAGAGTATTGTTCTGACAAAACAATTGATCAGTTCATAAAGACAGGATGCTCCATCAGAATGACAAGGCAGAATGTTCTCCTGACTGGATCATGAGACAGGAGTGGAGCATCCCCTTGCAAAAATGTTTTCTCATAAGCACACATTAATTTTATAAATCAAATACTGAATAAACCTGACAAACATACTCGTAGATGGGGAACTTAAAGAGTTTTTAACCTCAAACCACATCAAACAACAGAATAAGGGAAAAACTCTTAAGGCTGATTTTTACTTTGTGAAACTAGGTCATTCGGCGTAGGTGTCAAATGCAGTGAACGCAGAGTATCATCCCTCGCCCTCTCCGCAGACACTCTGCTGCACCTCTCCCAATTTAGGTGACCGCAGACAGGAGGCTTCAAATCTACATCCGCTCTACCAATTATTTCCTGTTTGGTACCTTACCAGCTTGTTTTGTTTGTATGACCGCGATGTGCAGAAAAACGACTGCGTGAAGTTGGACGAGGTGCGCTACAACTCTGGGCCCTTTTTTCCACCTAGATCCCCGGCTCTTTTTCAACCTCATTGTCCCTCCGTTGTCCAACAAGCTTGTTCCCCACTTCCTCACCGCCTGCGGCCGTATCTAGACCCACAGCTAGTTCCTGATTGTACCTTTTGCGTTGTGGTGAGGAATAACATAACACAGACCACGCTTCAATATTTAGTATAAATCAAAAATGTCAGCGTCATGCCTAGGGGTGTAAATCACATCCATCATGGTGATTCAATTCAGTATCGCATTTCCTGACCCAACGATTCGATTATTTTCGAATATTCAAGAATACACCACAGATGCTATTCGATCCGATTCGATTAATCGGTTCCATTTTTTAAATTCTTTTTTTTTTTTTTTTTTTTTTTACACTAAACAAAGTTTCAAGTTTGAAATAAATCAATGAAAGCTGTAATATCAATTATGCATTTTTTTTTTTTTTTTTTTAGAAACAACAGCAAATAACAGAAGTAGAAAAGTTGCATCAAAAAATACTGCAAAAATACTGTACAGAATCATTGCAATGAGTTCAATGAAATACCTCGGCTCCAGAGTGTGGACCTCCCGCCTCCTTGAGAGACGCTCTCGCTGCTCCTCTCCCAAATTGTAGATGACTCCGCAAACAGTGCCGCGAGACAGGAGGCCGGCTTGTTTTGTTTTTATGACCAAAAAATTGCGGAAAACAACTCGTGTGAAGTTTGACCCTCTAGAAGAGCGCAGGTGCGCGGAGAACGCTGGGACCCCTTTTCCAGCTGTATCCCCACTCTTTTTGGCTCTCATTTCCCTCCGTTGCCGGACTAAACTCCCGCCCCACTTCCTCGCGCCGTCCGCCGTATCTAGACCCACAGTGTGTAGCTCAGACCACGCTGCAATATTGAGTATAATTTAAAAATGTCTGTGTCAAGCTTGCTGCAACACACTGCTGTAAGACTATATATAACAACGAGGAAGCGAGGTAGGAGGGCAAAATAGGTTTAGCGCCTCCCGCTTAGCACGGTAGGTAAATTCTCGCCCAGGAGCAAATGGATAAAAATAGACCGGAGGAAAAAAACAAACATGAATCGATTATCTTGTGGACGTGTCGATGCATCGGATCGTCGGCTTTTGGATCGATGCATCGCATACAAAACGCATTATTATTTACACCCCTAGTTATACCTGTGTGTCAAGCTCACTGCAACACTCTGCTGTGGGAGAATAACCAGCCCTTTAGGACGACATTGTAACAGCAGCCTGAAGTGACCAAAATCCTTTTTTTTTTGCCCATATCACGACAAAATCTGATCTTTTCGTGAGTCTGAACAACACAGATCCTCTTTTTTTCCAATGCGACCCAGGCCACTTGGATATGTGATCCTAAATCTGAGGTGAATCTGATCTTTTCAAATGCGACCTGTCTGAACAGCCAGGTCGCATTCATCCGACCTGTACACCATTAATACCAGACAACAACCATGAAGAATGAGAATGCTGAGAGCACTATTTATGTTTAACCATCTTTTTTTTGAGTTTTTAAGGTAGATGCTAGATGTACCCCAGTTCTACCATCCATGGTTATTACAGTGAACACAGAGCAAGCTGGTTTGTGACGTCATTGCGTCCTCTACTGCGCATGCGGGACACTTAGGTTGTATAAATGCAGTTCACAGGAGATAACATACAAGTCACATATTTTTGGAAATGTGAACAGCAACGCAAAAAAAAAATCTCAAAAAAATTCAGAATTTAGCATAAAAGCGTGCAGTAGGAGTATCTTTTCTGATGCATTTTTTACCATGTGGCTTAAAGATCTCCCCACAGCCACTTAGCAAGCAGTGAAATAGGTCTGAAAGAGAAACTAAAATAAATGGTCGCCTCTGCTTGTCTAAAACCATCGCTTTGAATTCAACCGAAGCCTTGTTTTTATGTTTGTTGTTTTTTAAATGGACTCCAAATTTAGTATTTTCAAATTCAAAAAATTTTAAGTCTAATAAAACTCCAAAAGTTTTTTCTAGGGCCAAAGCAGATGTTTTTAAAGCAAAATATGACTTCCTGCAATGTGGCTGGAAGCACCACCCCTCTGATGAACAGAAAAGGCATTACAAAAACAATGAGTTGGTGGAAAAAAATTCTTTCCTCTTTAAGTGCGTGAGAAAAAAAAAAAAAAAGACTTAAAAATTTCAAAAAACTTAGAAGTTTAAACCAGGATTTTTTTTTTTTTTATTGGCATTGTGTTTGTGGAGAAAAAAAGGACTTATAAATCTAACCAAGGTGTGTGTGTGTGTGTGTGTGTGTGTGTTGTGCTGGTGGAGGAAAAAAAGAAAAGACTTAGAAGTCTAAACTACCGGTAAGAGTTTTTCCCTTATTCTGTTGTTTGATGTGGTTTGAGATTAAAAACTCTTTAAATTCCCCACCTACAGTATGTTCCCTTTAGCTGTTATAACTTTAGCATAAATAAATATAATCATTGAAGGATTCATATTTAAATTGTTGCCACATTATTTGTTACACCCACGTCTAACTTAAGTTAACTTAAGATAAGCATTGATTGACAGCAAGTCTAAGGTTATCTGGGACAAACATTTTTGATCCGAAGAAAGAGCAGTGATGTTTTCGTACAGATATGCTGGATCATCCCTGAAAATAATTCTCTATTGCTTAGAAAAATACAAGGTTGATATGATTACCATATTCCATGGCCAATATATTCAAAGCTTTAGTACCTTATTAGTATCTTATTCTACTTTGCAAAAATATATATTTGAGACATTGATTCTTGAAAACCAGGCCTTTCTGACTATATTAAAGAATACAGCCATGAGTGAGTGTCTGTCTTATTGCTTCGGTGCCTCTAGTGGCAAAATAAAGTATTACAAGAACAAGACAGAGTGGTCATCATCAGACAACAACCAGACTAAACTCAAGCTATTTTTTAGACAATATTTGATACCTGACCTGAGAAAACAGCTCTATCTGAAACAAAGGGAGATTTTAAGATTATTTGAGACTGAGTTGAGATTAAAGCAGGCACAGATGAATTGTTATCAGATGAACTACAATGGTCTAGCTTACAGTAGCACTAACACCAGAGTGATGTCTGAGGCTACCCATTAAACACTGCAAGACAAGACCTAACCCAGTGTTAATATCAAAGCCATTGTCCATGAGCAACAACAAACTGTTGCTTTGTCTCATAGTGGTAAAGACTAACTGTCTCTGCTGAAAAGTGGCAACTAAACTGGTCCTAATAAGGTGGGGTAACATTAATGGAGACCACACAAGGAGATTTTTAGAGTTAATGAAAAAGGAAATTTATTAAAGTATATTAAAATAAGAACTTTGGAAAGGATTATCTGAAATAAGAAGCCAAAACAAAATACAAAACCCATAACCAATTAGAAATAAACAAACGCAAAACAAACCTAACAAAACTCAATCTCAATCATAAGGTCCAAACCAAACCAACTGAAGTTCTGAAGAGGGAGAGGAGGAAAAAAGCCTGCTGACTGCTGCAGCATGACAGCTTTTAAAGCAGCAGAGCACCAATCAGGGAAAAAACACAACACCTGCAGAAGGCCTGCCTCCAGGACCCTGAAAGGAGACAAAGCAGAGACCCACTGCAGCCGTAACACCTCCCCCCTTAAAACAGAGGATCCCAACAAGGACCTCTGTAACCAACTCAGCTTTTTGGTCAAACCATAGTTTCATTTTTCTCTGAGCCTTTTTAAGATTTTCTCAGAGGCTAGTTTGCCAGCCAAGTTCAGAGCATAGGCTGCAGGATAACAAGTGCTTCTACACATAACTGTTAGCAAATACACAGATCCTGACTTTGAAGGAATCAGTGGGCCAACAATTTCCCTGTCACTATACGGCAACCATTTACGTACCAACAGATCTTTTTGTAGAAAATATCCACTTGACACTTTTGTGTCCTGTTCAGCTGCCTGGACTTGGTCAAACAGAGCAGCTAAGGTTGTGTCCTCCTGCTGGACTGTAATCAACTCACTGAGTGACAAAGGAACAGGAAGAGTTGGCAAACAGGCAGTCTTCTCAAGAATAGAACCAGGCTTACCAAACTCAACCTCCTTATCAGCCACAGTTAGTTACTGCACAAGCTGGAAAAGCCTCAGGAAAGTCTCGAGCACATACGTCTGACAAAGAAACGGATGGACAAGCTCGGACCACTGGAGGGGGTGCAACATCTCGCCACACACGTCCACCTGCCAGATTGTTTCCTAGAATGAGAGATACACCTTCCACAGGCAAAGAAGGATGAACAGCTATAGTTACCTCTCCTTGTACAAGTTCTGACTGCAAGTAGATCTTATGAAGAGGCACAGAGAAAGTCTCCAACCCAATACCTCTAATTAAGACACTACAACCAGTATCAGATAAAGGAGAAAATGGCAAAACAGATTCCAATATGAAAGATTCAGATGCTCCGGTGTCACGTAGAATCTTCACAGCCACTTTATTTGAACTGCCACTCAAAGAAACAAACCCATTTGTGATGAAAGGTGCATAGTCTTGTCCGACATCCTTCTCACAAATCTGGGGATCTGTAACAGTCAGTTCTGAAAAAAAAACTTATAGTCAACAGGTGCAGCTAAAACAGTTGGTCTTACACTTTCAACTTTAGCTGGATGTGTAGACTCCACTGAATGCAACTGTGAAACGCTGGCTAAAGCAACAGGTTTTAGATTATCTCGTTTACTCCTAGCCGATTTAATTTTGGTATTCAGAGGACACTCATTTTTCCAGTGTCCTTTCTGGCGACAATAGTTACAAACAGAGTCTGCTTTAGATTCCACTCCAGTCTTACCAGAGAACCAGTCATGATGAGATTCCTGAAAGCTATAGCTGCCTTTCCAATTGTAATCCCTCACAGTTTTATGGGTCAGAACATACTCATCTGCCAAGACAGCAGCTTTAGCAGCAGTTTTTACCTTTTGCTCGTTAACATATGTGGCAACCCGATCTGGAATAATGGTCTTGAACTGTTCCAACACCATCAAATCACAAAGGGATTCAAAGTCCTTCACACCTTCAGCTGATAACCAACGATAAAACTGGGTGTTTAGTTGTCTGACTAGATCTGTATTTGTCTGTTTTTCAGCCTTCATGCAGTTCCTAAATTGTTGCCTGTAATGTTCAGGAACCAGTTCATAAGCCTTCAAAACAGCTTCTTTAACAGATTTGTATACCTTTCTTTCAGCTGATGTTAATGAAACATAAGCTTCTTGGGCCTTACCCACCAGCACACTTTGCAGCAGAATGGAACAATCACGATCACCCTACTCATTGTCCTCTGCCATGTCCTCAAACAAAGAAAAAAACACATCAGGATCTTGTTCATTAAACTTGGGTACCAGCTTCAACATGTTAATCAAGTTATGTCCAGAAAACCTATCACCACCTTGAGACAGATTGAAAGATCCACCACTTAACCTGCCCTCAGACATCAACTTCAAGCGCTTAGCTTCCAAAGATAATTTCTTAACCTCCAACTCATGTGCTAACCTCTTTTCTTCTTGTTCATGCGCTAGCATCTTTTCTTCTTGTTCATGCGCTAGCCTCTTTTCTTGTAAAGCTAGTTTTCTCTCCTCAAGCTCATGTGCTAGCCGCAATTTTTCCACCTCAAACCGCATTTCCATCTCAGTTCTCATAGATTGAAACTTTAATTGAGACTCTTGAGATACCGTTGGACCTGGCGAGTCATCATCCAACTTTGAAGCACCAGTTAAAGAATCTATGCCCCAGGAAGTTACATCTGACACATCAGCATCTGAAAAAGAAATGGCAAAGACATTTAGTTGTACAAGTTTGTCTTTTAAGAAACTCCTTAATTGAGGTTTTTTAAATCCTTTTGCAACTCCAAGGTCAATTTCAAAGTGTTCAGCTACTTGATGAATCTGCTCCTTAGTAAGCTTTTCCAACAGTTCTAAAGTTGGGGAAGCCAAAAAAGAACCCACAGTATCCATTTTCAACAAAAAATAATCCAACAAACCAACCTAATCAGAAAACACCAATTTTTTGTTTTTCTTTTTAACCAACAATCAGGAAGTGCATAACTGGTACAAACAAATGGCAAAACTCCATTATCCTACCACTAACTAACCAATCAAAGCCCTGACTAAACTTAGCCTAGTCTTCAGGCTTTCCTCCAAGAGCCAAGGCACTTTAAGCACCAAGATACCGCTGGCAGCAAATCCCTCCAGGCCAAAACCTCTCAGGCAGCAAACCACGGCGGTGCCCTCAGCCCAGAGTCCAGCCCAAAAATAAACTAAAATAATAAACAGGGTCGACTAAAATGGAGTTGCCAAAACAACAAACACCAGACAGCACTTACCTACTACAAAACAAAGAGACTTCTCTCTCCCCCCCTCTAACAAAAGAGCAAAAATCCTCATGGACCTCCAACAACAAACATATGGAACACCAAAAATGTCCAAAATCTAGTAAGGTTTCAAAGACCTTAAAGTAGCCCAAAAACCCACAAACAACCTGCAACACAGGAAATAAAAAAAAAACAGTACATGTAACTCCTAAACTGAAGACAATCAAGGAGGGCTAATTAAGCTATTAACACTAGTCCACATGAACCGATTAAGCCCCCACAATGTTACATCCAATCTGGCGAGCATAGGGTGGGGTAACATTAATGGAGACCACACAAGGATTTTTAGAGTTAATGAAAAAGGAAATCTATTAAATTATATTAAGTAAAACCTGAAAAAGGATTATCTGAAATAAGAAGCCAAAACAAATTAATACAAAACCCATAACCAATTAGAAATAAACAAACGCAAAACAAACCTAACAAAACTCAATCATAAGGTACAAACCAAACCAACTGGGTTCTGAAGAGGGAGAGGAGGAAAAATTGTACAAGTTATTCTACTTTTAATCATATTACTTTAATCATATTATTATGCTTACACACTGAGATCATATTATTATGCTCACACATTTTGTTATCCTTATTTCACTTATATCATAAAGAGTGTTGAAGTATTTACTTGTTTGTTCTGTACTAATGTTTTAAGTCTGTGCAGAAGCTGTGCAGAAGGAGTGAGAACTGGCTGCTCAAGGTCAGCAGCCAGGGGAACTGCACGTACACCAGAGAAAGGAGTGAAAGTTCTTATCTCATGATACTGTATGATGTTATGCTGACTTCTGGTTCTGACTGGCTTCACTCTTCCCCCTCCCCTTAGCAGTCGGAACCACATTGTAGCCAGGGCGTTTTCCTTTAATAAAGGCATGTGGGAGCGGAGACTTTTTCAGAGTGGTTTGGAGAATTGTAACTGAACAGTCTCTGATCACTCTCCTTGCAAGTGAATCATACTAAAATTCTCTGTGTCTTTATTTGTACAGGTTACTGCATAAAATGTTTGGTGTTTAAACCTAACATTAATTGGTCCTTCGAGCCGGATTGCAAGATACCCGACGACCCCCAGCAGGTATGTGAGACCCAGATAAAGCCTGCGGCCGCAGCAAAGAGACCCTTTACGGGACTGGTCTCTCCCTTACAAGCTGGGGTCCGACGGTTGAAGCATTTCGAGGACGCAGAGAATTGTGAGTAGTTTTTCTTTTAATAAGGAGTGAGTGAGTTATTGGAAGAAAAATATATAAAAATATAAAAAATTTATAAAAATATAATAAAAAAAAAAAAAAAAGATAGAAGTGAAGGACGTGGGGTCACGAGATTCCCCTTTTGAAGTCCTCTCAGCATGGGGTCACGAGATTCCCCTTTTGTACTAAAACCCTGACAATTCTAGACTCTATCAGGTAAAACAGAAATTTTAAAACAGTTAAAGTCCGCGGGAGGGCAGGCTCCCCTAGTTTGTAAGGGCAGGTTCCCCGAGTTGTAAACTAGTTAAATTCTGCATAGGATAGCGGCGTCCTCTGTGTTTAAAATAAAGTAAAAGTTAACTGCGCATAGTGTGTGTGTGTGTGTGTGTGTGTGTGTGTGTGAAAGGAAATATAGATATCACTAGATATCTGTATTTCATACCAAAAAGACAAGGGTTAAATGGTGAGCTTTTGTGGATGTTTGTAGACAAGAAAACTCCACCTGTAAAGGTTGAAGTGAGTTTTACCACAAAAAGTAGTTGATCACCATCTTGTCTGAAGCCCCAGTGTTTAGAACACGACAGGTGTTAAAAACCCACTGGGCCCAAATTTAGTTCAAAATGGGAAAAGGGCAAAGTAAAGAAAAACAGAAGTTATTAGAGAAACTCCAGTGCAAAGATTGGAAAGCAGTCGAAATTGATGACCCATTGGCATTAGAGCCATTGTGTCACTGGATAAAAAACTACGGTTTTAATGGCAAATTGAGCACCACAAACATAAAAGATTTGCAACAAAAAATAAAAACAAAGAGCAAAAATAAAGACACTTTGATGGCAAAAGAAGGTTACATGCAAACCATGGTCTGGATGAAATTGGCAGGACAGAGAGAAGAAGGAGAGCGCAGAGCTAAGACAGAGAGGGGGGAGAGACAAAGAAAAGAGAAAGAAGAGGAAGAAAGGGAAAGTGAAGAAAGAAAAAAGGAAAGATCAGTTATGTTTCATAGAAAGGAGGATGATGAGTATGCAGGGCCCTATTCTAACCTGATACATCAAATACATAATCTCCCACCAATGGGAGGTGCTGCCGCTGCAGCCGATCCCTCAGCTCTCTCACCCACGGGGGATCCTCCACGATACACTCCCCCACAACATGTAGAAGCACCATTGAAAATAGCCCCTCCACAAGCTGATACCTCCCAGGGATATATTAGTAGGTCCAAAGGTTCTGTAGGGGATTGGTCAAAAACTTTAGCGACAACATTTAATGACATTCTGTCTCCACGGGCACCCCGAGTGATGCCTGTGAACCTGGAAGGTGAAGGAGCAGTCCTCACGCTTCCTTTAATACAATTACCAAACCCCTTAGCAGGCCAGGTTGAGGGGAATGCCCAACAACCAGCCACAGTAATAGTATACAGAACCTGGACACAGGAAGATGTTAGAAAAGCAGTAGAAGGAATTCCCTCTCCAAAGAAGGATGTGGAAGAATGTATAATTCACCACATAGAGATGAGTGGTGCAACACTCCAAAAGTATATAAATCACGCCCTGCATGCAGAGAAAGTCATAAAAAGTAAAAAGAATAAAAATAAAGAATCCACTGTGTTTTATCAGGAGGAAGAGGACACTGTGTTTTATCAGCAGTCCAGAGGTAGGGGCCGAGGCCGTGTAAGGGGAAGAGATTTTGGATCACGCTCAACTGATAATTCCAGAGCGTGTTGGTCATGTGGAAAAAAAGGCCACATAGCTAGACACTGTCAAAGTAAACCACAAAAGCAGGAAGCTCAGCATGACTAGATGAGCAACCATTTTCTATTAGAGAGATAGAGGGTGAAAATATGGATGTCTTAAACCTAGAAGATTTTTTTTAAGAAATGTTACCCTTGCACATACCCATCGTAAAGATGATTTACCTGTAGGTCCATATTCAGCATTATTACAGCAAGCACAAGTAGCTTTACAGCAAGACCCAAATGAACTTGGTGCTGCTGCCGCTTCTGCTTCAGCCCCAGTCTTGCCAGCTCCTAAAGTTGAGAATCTACCGGCTTATTCTCCTATGCCCAGCACCTCCACAAGGGTTACCCGTTCTGGGGGACCTGTGGGGGCTTGGTCAAAAGATATGGGGGGAGGCTTAATCTCCCAACAGCCAGCCCCTGAACCCAAACCTGAAATTGAGTGCTTCCTTTAATTGAGCTGCCAAATCCTTTGGCGGGTCAGGGGCCAGCTGAAAATCCATTTTTTCCTGTCATGATGGTCTATAGGCAGGGGCGGATTTAGGAAATTTGGGGCCCTGGGCATGGATGGGCAGGGGGCCCCCCCCTGACAAGAAAACCTATAAAACAGTCCCATTCTACAGATAGAGAAATGTTAATAGAATAGACATCCATTATTTGTTCTAGGTTCTGTCCCTCTGTTCTTGTTCCTTTTTCCTCTCTATTTATCAGCCTTCTGATGGCATTTTAGCCAAAGCATTTTTATCAAAAACATAATTAATATGCACAAATAAGGATTAGTTGTATTAACTATACATGTGAATAGCACCCCAACAGTTTTCCTGTGTGACAGTGGTGCATGCA
The DNA here is from genome assembly GCA_018398635.1 of Cyprinodon brontotheroides. NCBI lineage: Eukaryota > Metazoa > Chordata > Actinopteri > Cyprinodontiformes > Cyprinodontidae > Cyprinodon > Cyprinodon brontotheroides. The sequence goes on from JAGKQL010000026.1 coordinate 2,542,408, forward strand.
GAACAACTGTTAAACAACAAATTCCAAGGACCTGAGACTGTCATAGTCCGATTAGCTCAAGGTCATTTAAAGGCTGTGCAGGAGATCCAGCTTGTGTGGTTGAGAGACCCTGAAGGACTCTCCTGCCGGCTGTCTGTACTGACTTTACCTGAATGTCCAGTTAACCTCTTAGGCAGGGATGCTCTATGCTTTGTTTAGATAGAGGCTGGGCATCCCACATTACCATTATACTCTGGACTTTCCCAACAAACCTCCTTTAAACATCGGAGAAGCGCTGCTTCAGGAGGGAAGACAGTCTGTTCAAATTGTACAGCAGTCCATGGACCCGAATGACCTACATATTACCATGTGGCACAAAGACTCTCCAGGTCCTGATAAAGACTATAAAAAACTTAATTGGATAAATAATAAATAAAAAAAAAAATAAAAAAAAGGGGCGCTGCAATGAAGGATGGCACCCGAGAGCGTAGGTTTGATTTGAACTTTGGTAGGGACACTATTGGTCTGGTGTCATTAGTACTATGCATTATGCATGCCTTTCTTTTTTTTATGCTTGATATGAGCATCAGTACTGATGAGAGGAATTCATTGTTTAAAGAGAAAAGGAGCATTTTGTTACCCGGCTCTGATGAATGTGGAATTAGGACTGTTTTCCACTTTGTAAATGATTTTATTTGAACAACTGAGACAGACGGTAAATACAGTACTTTCTTCTGAATATATAGAATCGTGCAGAGTTAAACCCCACTCTTATTATTAAACATGTGAAGTGGGGATGACATTCAACGAAACAAACATGTTAATCGGCCAAACTATCTTAAAATCCATGATGGCACCTGTTATTACTTTGGGTTCTTTTTTACTTATTCATATTAGTTTTGTTTTAGCTCTCGCTCAAATCAAAGGATTCTTGTTGCCCTCAAGATCCAGCTATTTGTAAAAGGGCGTCTATCTCTGCTATAACTCTACTAGGTAATCAGTTTAGTGACTATTCCTTTTTCAAACATTCTACTTGGAATTTAAACATGACCCGAGGAAATTAGTACGGTTATGATTTCTACCTATTTCCTCGGCGTAGTTCAAAGAACTCACATAATGGTTGGGGAGGCATTATTTAGAACCACTGGACAGTGGAAAGGAGGATCATATGGATGGACACCTTTAGCTAAGAAATGGATGAGTAGAATATCAGGGTTCACTGGTAACCATGCTTCCAAAGTTTTTCACTATGACAATAAACTCCACAGCAGAACCTTGAGGAAAGGAAGGCTGTTCTTCCCTCATTTCTGTAATGCGGTCTAGTGGAACGATCCCATGTTGGACTTTTGTATTTGTGCCCGTAAATATTACACAAGAAGGAGATGAGATACAAGGGATTCTTACTTCTGCCCAAGGTGAACAGATAAAATTCAAAATATTAATGTTCGCTTAAAACAGATGAATTGTTTCAAGTCATCACTGGAATCTCTGGGCAAACAAACAACTGGCTTTTACTAGAGTAATCAGTTTGGTGACTATTCCTTTTCAAACATTCTCGCAAAGATTTAAACATGATCCTGGAAATTGGCACGGTTATGATTTCTACCTATTTCCTCGCGTAGTTCAAAGAAACCAATCTTTTTGAAAAAATAAGTGGTTGTGGGAGACGTCACCTGTGTAAACAGGACCGGAGTGGGCCCGAAACTAGGCACAGTAAATGAAACACAGGGATCAAGTATTGGACTGGTATCCACCTTTTTTAAAGCTCAATCCCGCAGCGACATCTGGTGGTGGTGTGGAGATGACAAATTGTATGACAAACTTCCAGATAACACCACTGGATTATGTGCTGCTATCACTTTGATTTTACCTGTTTCTGTTACATCACTCACAACTGATGAATTGTTGACAACTGCAAACAGCATTTTACCTCACACAGAGCATACTAGAAGGAGGAGGGCATCTGAAAATGCATGGAGTGGAGATGACCCTACTTATATTGATAGCATTGGTGTACCCAGAGGTGTTCCTGATGAGTATAAACTAGCCAATCAAGTTTCTGCAGGATTTGAATCTTTCTTATGCTGGTGGTGTACTCTAAATAAAAATATAGACTGAATCAACTACATCCATTATAACGTCCAGAGGCTGGGAAATAAAACAGAACAAGGCTTCTCCGCCGTCCATGATCAATTGTCAGCTACCTCTCTGATGGCTTTCCAGAACCGTATTGCTGTTGACATGTTGTTAGCTGAAAAAGGTGGTGTGTGCTCTATTTTTGGAGATCAGTGTTGCACCTTTATTCCCAACAACACCGCTGCAGATGGCAGCCTCACAAAGGCCCTTGAAGGCCTTCGCTCTCTTAACAGCAAAATGAAAGACCATTCTGGAGTTGACACACAAATGTGGGATGGATTTGGAGACATTTTTGGTAAATACAAACAATTGGTGCTTTCTATTTTAATGTCTATAGCTGTATTTGCCGCCATCTTGACCTTATGTGGATGTTGTTGCATTCCATGTATTAGAGCACTATTAAATAGACTAATTACCACAGCAATACAACCCATGAAAGCAGAAATGTATGCCCTCATGCCCACTGAAAAATACCCATCTGATGATGAAGACAGCGCAGAGGATGAAATCTCTTTGCATTTTCCTGACTAATTCTAATGACATTAACAGTAACCCACCAGCTTAAAGTACCTCTGAGTGTACCCTTTACAGCTAAAACGTGATTTCATAGTTGAAAATCTGAAAAGAAGTGACTACTGAATGATAAAATAAATAGCTTAAAGTGAATAAACAGGGGGGAAATGTTGGATTAATTGTACAAGTTATTCTAACTTAAAGGAGGAACTGATTCAACGTTTTCAAAGTGTTGGGGTACTAAACCGTGTAATACTTCTTACAATAGTATCTGTGAGAAACCTGGTCAATAATCATCCATCTGTGTATAAAGTTCACTTCGTTCTATAAAACAGAGAGAAAGACAACAGCAGCTGCAAATGCTTGTTTTACAAAATGATGGGTCCATTTCTAGAAGCAGTTTCAGCAAAGTCAGCATCAAATGATTACTCTGAAATCTTGATGGGTTCCTGAAGTTAAGGCAGCTCTTTTGTTTCCCGTATTCCTCTCCTGAATTAACTAATTAATCCAGGTGTGCCTGGCCTCAGTAACAATGAAGAAATTAGTCAGAGAGCTCATTTGATCCTCATGTAAAGGACATCCCATGTTTGTGTTATTAACATCTAATGTGTCTAACAGACCGACTGATCTTTTTTAAACTACAACAGAACTCAAACCATTGGCTTTAAGGAGGGCAGAGACAGAGGACACTCTGTTAATTTAGGAAAACCCGATTCTGACCAGTTTAGCTCAGGCGAGAATATTCCAATAGTACGGTAATAATAAACACAGACACATAGGTTAAAAATGCTTCCTTTGTAATACAGAAAACTCAGTTTTCATGATTTCATGGTTAACAAACTTAAACTGAGTCTGGATGTCCACCCAATACCTGTAGAGAACTATATAAGGATTACGCCATATTATATCAGTTTCCCAACATCTGTAAGATGAAAAAGTAGTGGACTAGTAGAATTTCCCTAAATGCACATTGAACAGTATTGTACAGATATTATCACTAGAGGAGCAGATATGTCCCAGAAAGTTTTAGAACATGGTCTCCCCAAAAGTAGCCTGGGTGCCATTCGAACTTAGTCCCCCACAAAGTTTGAGGTCGGAAGTTGGTCTGGCTCTGCTCCCATAGTAGCTTGATAGTATTATAAGCCCACTGTCAGGCGATCCAATCAAATTGTCAGGGCGGGCTTTATCACGATGATGGACAGATGATCAACATTAGCGTAATCAACCCACGTGACCAAAGCGGCGCTTGGGTGACAACAATAATGGCTGCCGCCGAAGAGTTAGGGGTGAGTAGATTCTGCTATGTGGGTCTGTTCTAGAAGATATGGAGCAGCAAATTAATTTTAAAGAGGAACAGAGAAACAGCGATCAAGGCTCATCTTCTTATTCTAGGCGTGCAACTGCACGCTTGATTTTTGTGGACAACAACTATGCCTCGCTTAACATACGTCACGCACTCCGTTGCTCTTATTGGTTGTAGGTCTATCCAATTGAGTGCAGAGGCATTTTTTTCCTGGTTCGCTCAACACGCCCCATAATCACAGCTCTATGGAGCAGCATCAGACTCATTCTGACTAGAACTGAGTCGGACTACGTCAGGCTACCCAAAAAGTATTATTGAGTTTGTTTTGGAGGCAAGAGAAAACAAAGATGGTGCAGGAATCATGCAGGGAGCCAGAATCATGTGACCAACTGGAAATGAAAAGTAGGGGTCATCTGTCCAAGCGGTCAGTTAACTGAATGCCCTAAAAAATCCACTATATATTCCCCCGATCTATATAGTAATTGAAGGTTTATGGTTCAGGGTGGATAATCAGACACTGCCTTTGATTTTTCTTTAAATCGGCTTTGTGAAATGGACCTATTGTCACAAACATTTAAAGATCCATTCAGGCACCTTAAAGATCAAATTCTCCAGTTTTTGTATTATTATTATTATTGCTTTAGTTGTTCCTGAGGAGGAGAACTCCAAGAAATCAGCTCAGAAGCTCTGCGTTACAAACAGTAACCTGATCTGGAAGAACCTGCAGCAGAACATGTCTGTCAGAGTTTTACAGATGATTTATTCCTGCTTCAGATTTACAGGAGAACAGTTCATATCTTCCTCTCTGTTTCCAGCTGCAAACTGAGGTTCTAACAGGTTTGGATCCTTTATAAGAAACAGAACAGCTTCTCCTCTGGTTTCACTGCTTTATCTTCCTGATTAACAGAGTTTAGAGAAATCCTCCTTAACAGCAGTTTAAACTGAATCAGTTCATGATCACAGTTCAGCTGCTGAACATTTGGAACTAAAGTCAAAGTCCCAACAGGAAGTAGTTCCTGTTCATTCATTCATTCATCTATAACATAAAGTCACATGTATAAAATATGTAGGTGATGATGTCATATGGATCATGCTAACTGCAGCATGACATGTATGTACTTCTGCAGCATTTGCAACATGGCCTCTGAGAGCTCAGGTTTTCATCTCCATGTAGAAAAATAAAGATCAGATCCACCATCAGAGCTCTAGCATTCATGTTCTCAGCTTAAAGCACAGCAGCTGTTGATGTAACTGTCAGGATTATAAATAAAGTTTTATCAAATGTATGAAATTCTAAAACTGTTAAACTGAATTGCTTCTTGTTCATAATGCAAAATAAAAACCATCTAATAAAAATAGAGAGACTCCAGATTGGATGGATGGATGGATGGATGGATGGGATGGATGGATGGATGGATGGATGGATGGATGGATGGATGGATGGATGGATGGATGGATGGATGGATGGATGGATGGATGGATGGATGGATGGATGGAAATAAAGAACATTATCAACATAAAAACAGAAAAAAGGAACACACTACAAATGAAAACAACAAAGACAATTAGTGTGGTTTTAAAAGTTAGTTTCTAATTTTAAGTATCCAAATTAACACTACAATCTTAATTACGGAAACCTTGGTTCCTGAAATAATTTTGCTTGAAGGAGACACCCCCCTTCCCCTACTTGGCAATTCAGAACACAGCCTCATCCTCTAAAAGTCTCAGTACACCCCTCTGGTCAAAAGACAGCCAGCAACAGCACGCTCCATTAGGAGGTGGTCTCCTGGGGTGAAGGAGGCCCTGAAACACTTCTGTTTTCCCACCATGACGAGGACATTGAGGGGTTGACCCACTCCCTGACTGACTTATTCAGTTCAAGTCAGTTTATTTATATATCGCCATTTCACCACCATGTCCTCTAAAGGCACTAAACAATATACATTATCCAAATGCATCAAGTTTTCATCGTGACTACCTGCACGTCTATGTGGATGTAGTCTATGCTGCTAAGACTATCAGCAGGAGGTCAAAGCTGCACTCAACAGGAAGAAGGTGGCCTTAATGAACAAAGACAGAGAGACAATTAGATCAGCACAAATGGAGGTGAAACTGTGTCTGAAGGAGACAAAGACACATATAGGAGGAAGGTGGAGCTGTAGCTTAGGGTCAACAACATGAGGGAGGTTTGGCAGGTTTGAACAACATCACAGCCTTCAGAACAAAATCCAGAACAACATCCTGGGCATTAGAGGAGGCAAACCATCTGACTGAATTTTTTCAACCGTTTCGACTACCCACCCTCACTCCCTGCTCCCTCAGTGTACCTCCCTCCTAACATAGAACCAGCCTTCTCCTCACCGAGTACACCTCGGACTGTCACAACTCGGTCACATATGGTATGGCTATGTCACATCATGGTAGTATGCAGATTTCACAGCCACCATGGACAGGGAGAGCAGGTACAGGAATCTGGTGGATGACTCTATTTTCTGGTGTAGAGAAAACCATCAGAAAGCTCAATGCCACCAAGACAATGGAACTGGTCATAGACTTCAGGAAATCTGGACTATTCCCAGTTCTGATGGAGGCACATAAGGTTGTTCTTGTAGAAAAGTATCCCAGGCTGTTGCTGGACAACAAGCTAGATTGGGCATGCAACACATCTGACCTGTACAAAAGCTCCATCCTTCAGAGGCTCCGGTCACTTAACATCTTCAGGAAACTTCTGCAGATGTTCTGCCCGCCGGTGGTTGGGGATGGGGAGCAGCAGAAGGGTAGAGGTGGACGGTAATGCTTGCGATACAGCAGCCCAAGAACATCTCAATACCTGCCCCCCTCCGCTGGCTGGTGCTTTGGCCCGCCGGTGCATTGGTGATGCTCTGTGTTTTGGGGGTAGAAGCCCGGTTGGGTGCCGGCGTTTTCCTGGCAGCCTGCTTCACAGGGTCTGGTCCCTTGGGTCTGGGTGTTGGGCCTCCCAGTGTAGCCTCGGGAGCCAGCCTCGGGTCCCTGTGGGGCCCATGGCCGGTTCCAAAGGAGGGTGACTGACTGCCGGCGGAGCCTGTGGGGCTCGTCCCCGTGGCTCCTGGGGGCTTCAGCATTGAGGCAGCAGGGGGATTTCACTTGGGGCCCATTCCTCTTCTTCCCTTGGAGGGGAGGGCAGATTTCCTGTGTTGGCCCCTTCACAGCGCCTTTGCTCACCCAAGGAGTTTATTTGTGCATCTGGGGTTTTGGGTTCCCAGGCATCTGCCTCGGTGCTGCTCTCGGGCAGATCTTTGGCGCCCGCCACTGAGAAGCCACTACCAGGCATTTTCACGGATAGAGCTTTTACGCCTGGTGCACTCTCTGCAGCAAACTTCCGGTGGCTCCAGGTATAGAGATTTACTTCCCACACAGAAAGCCACTTGTTTAACATCTTCAGCTACCACAGCATGCGTCAGTTGGAAAGTAATGCACCGCATATGCTTAAGGCGTTATCAAGGTGCTACTATATTGTATCTGTTATACTATATCCATTGGTTGTGCATCCTGTTATTCCTTTCTTATTCTTCTTACATTTGCAGTGTCCATAAATCTGTAATACTACCTAGTTATAATAAGATATTTATATGCATAAATCAGCGCGAATATACCCATAAATAAAACCAAGATGCCTTCATAATCAATATAAACATTAGGCTTTGGCTTTTTGGCTGGCATGCGCCCTGCGACTGCCGCGCACACCTGCCACCACCCACTTTTGCACTGCCGCCTTCCTACTCTTGATCAAGCAAAATCTGTTGCGATGATCGCTTCAAAAGGTTGTCGTATTAATACACATTGCAAGATACTATGACCACATTTGTGTCTCATTTATTTATTTTATAACAATTACATAACAAATATATAACCTATAAACAAACGGTCACATTATAAAGCATAGTATTATTATTTCAAAATAATAATGTTATGACTACTACACAGTAAATGTTGCAGTGTAAAACACTTGAAGAGTACATTTGGTCCCACACTAATTCAGAGTGGGACCAAATGTACTCTTGAGTGTTACTTTGTCATTAGTTGTGACTGTGTGTGCATGATTGTATCTCTCTGTGTTACCGTGCGACAAACTGCCAATCTATCCAGGTCTTGTTTTCTTGCTCTTCCTTTATAGTTCATTTAGAGTTCCGTAGGAGTGATTGTGTCTGTCTTTGCTGTGTTGTTTATAGAAAAACTATTTCCAAGCTACAAGCCAAAGGTAAGTTACATCTGAGTCTGAGTTTTTTCTTGTTCTTACATACCTTTTTTTTAAAAGATGATGCAAGGAACAGATATATTTGCTAATTTACGTCTCAAGGCATCAGATAAACCCATCGTTTCATCTTATAGAGTTTAGAATCTTGCGGTTTGCAAAGTAAGATCCTGTTTAGAGCAACTGCTGCTTGATCAGATACCAAATTCTGCACAGTAATAAACTGGAATCTTCTGTTAACTGCAGAGAGCAAGGAATAAACTAAACATTTATTGCATCACAGCTGATGAGCGAGATGAGATAAAGTAGAGGTAAACACACATTGATGAGTTCAGTCCACAGGAACATTCAAGATATATAATGTTAAAACCTGCAATTTTATCAACAAATTACTGGAGATAAGCAGCAGTTCATATTAAATTCTAGGACTAGTATTCTAGAATGTATAAATTGTAGAATATATTGATATATTCTAAAACTACGCTGATCAAGGTGACTGCATGTAAGAGCAGCTCTGCTCGTTTAAAGTTACAACAAGACATAATTGAAACTTTGAATCAACAGTACTTTTAAATCATTTCAGATTATCAGTATTTCTTGAAATGAAATGCAGCACAATTTTTATTCTGACTGTTTAAAACCAGCTAATCTTCAATGATTAGTGTTCATTAGTGTTTATTAGTGTTTGAATTCAATCAAAGATTACCTGAACTGAATGTAAAACAGCTCAATGTTTGTAAATTATTCTTACAAAGAGCCTCATCATAAAAACATCTGACTAGGAAGAAGACATAAGATAATCATATAAACCCGCCCCCCAAACCCTGCCGCCCTTAATTCTCTAATAGATGAAATTGCTTTGACAAAAGCTGTGAACGAGGAAGCTTTCAAAAAGCTCGTATTAAAGGTTCAGAGAGAGACAGGAGGCCTTTGAAAAGTTTATCTAACGTTCAAAGAGGGGAGAGGACCCACCGATGGTGAGTTTAACTTATTTTCTTTTCCAAATACTTAAACTCTGTGCTGAGTATTCATCTTTTCATTCTCTCATTTGACTCAGGAAACTGATTTTCTAGTTGAAACTTTTTTCGACTATTTATTAATGTAAGTTATCAGACTGAGGACCCAAAATTCAACTGTACACATTGTAGGCGGTTAAACTATTTATTCTATGAGCTCTACAGGCAACGCAGGGAACTGATCAGCAACAGATTCATAAAGCTATGGAGACTAGAGATCAGGTTAGTGGCTGAACTATCCTTAGGTTTTAAAGGATCGATAAGAAAATAAGCCTTTAACCTTCTCAAAGTCCCAAAGGGAGGAAAGGGGACTAGATATCGACTCCTCTGTGAGTCTCAGAGAGAGGGTATAGACAAGGCATTGGTCAGGAGGCAGAAACAAGGTCTAAGTCCAAAGATCAAAATTATTTGTATGGTCCAGCAAGAGCCAGGCAACCATGAGGCAGAAACATGCTCAGAATCAGGTAAGGCAGAGAAGAAATGCTGGATATCTACTGGCTGAGAACTTTCAGTTATCTAGCACTGTCAACATGCTTGAGACAACTTCTTATAAAGGGCTGCAGGGTGACTGGGAGGCAGAACAATGACTGTTAATGAGGTTAGGATTGAGTGGTGCAGTGCGAAGGAATGTGTTTCCAATCACATCAGGAGACAGAATATGGAAGTAAGCAGAATGATGAAATAGGGCTCTTTATGTCCTCCAGCACTCTAAGCCTATAGCAGCATAACTATAGAGATAGCTCAGGATAACCTGAGCCACTCTAACTATCAAGCTTTATCAAAAGGGAAAGTTTTAAGCCTAGCCTTAAAAGTAGACAGGGTGCCTGCCTCACGGACTAAAACTGGTAGTTGATTCCACAGGAGAGGAGCCTGATAACCAAAAGATCTGCCTCCCATTCTACTTTTTGAAATTCTAGGAACCACTAGTAAACCTGCAGATTGAGAGCGAAGTGCTCTGTTAGGAACATAAGGAACAATCAGATCTCTGATATCAGATGGAGCTTGGCCATTTAAGGCTTTATATGTGAGAAGGAGGATTTTAAATTCTATTCTGGATTTAACAGGAAGAGAATGAATCTAGGATAGGAGAGATATGATCTCTCTTTTTAATTTTTTTATCAGAATCATGTAATCAGAACACAGGAACGGCTCAAATAAGTCTCACCAATGGCTCAAAATTATTTAGTACTGAAGACTGGTCTGAAGGCTTATCTGATCCAACGCTAATGCTGGGGGATCAGATAAGCAGGTTATGAGAACTGGGCGGAGCTAAGCAGGTGCGGGAAATGAGTAATCAGACCAGCCATCAGTGCCAAGATCATAAAAGTTACATTAATTTTGAAAAAATGCAGATTAGGATAAATAATTTCCTGGCTGAAATTTAAAGGCTAAAACTGTTTGAAAAAGTATAAAGGATGGATGGGGCCAGATATTAGGATAATGACCCACCTGTTCTCAGCTGCATTTACGTAGATTTTATTCAAAATTTAAAATCACGCCGCTGCATAACCAAACCAGATGAGGTGCGCATTCAGCTCGGGCAAAAAGAACTCATGCTCTTCCTCAACACTGAAGTCCTCAGACATTTTTTTCTTTCGTTGTTTCTTTCTTTGCACAGGTAAACAGCAAATTTCTTCTTCTACGCTTGCATTATCGGCAGAGCAGGCGCTGAATGCGCACTTTAGGCCTGGTTTAACGTCTGCCGGTTTTCAGAAGGCCGTCGTGAACTGCGCGAGGCTAGGCGTAGGCTTTTAGGAAATCCTATACACTACTGTTTATGCTCTAAAAACATTCTAAATGACTTTGTTTCGAGTAAATTATGGATGCTACCCACTCAGGACACTAGGAATACATTGGACGAGCAGTATGGAGGAATATTGACACGTTTTTTTGTGGACTTTTATGGACCTTTCTGCCTCGGGCACCATAGATCTCCATTATTTGAATGTCAGCAGACAGCAAGAAGCCTCCCAGATCTCCAGATGCATTTGAGATATCGAAAAAAGTACTCCAGAGTGTTGTTCAGCATGGGGGTGATTAGAAAATGAAGGCTAAATTCATGTTTTGGGTTTCTACTTTATTCCTTTAATTGAGGTAATATACGCATTTATTTCGCTTATATAATATACCAAAAAAAAGTTAACTTTTTTCAATTTGTATTGTTTACATATCTAATTAAAATATTACTATCATTATGAATCCTGCCATAATACTGGCTTCAGAGTCAGTGGTAACAGTGACCAAGATTGATAATTAATTTGATAGTTCAACAGCAGTAGCTCTCATCGTACTCGTACTCCTTATCTGCCGCTTCATCTGGGATAGGGTTGCAGGGTTACCAGTCTCAGCAGAGACTCCCAGACTTCCCTCTTCACAGACACCTCCTCCAGCTCTTTTTGGAAAAGCCCGAGGCACTCCCGGACCAGCAGAGAGACATAGTTCCTCCATTCTGTCCTGGGTTGTCCTCTAGGACTCCTCCCCATTGGACGTGCCTGGAACAACTCCCGAGACTAGGGTTCCAGAATGACTGAGTTCCCCACCTCATCTCTAAAGAGTATCCAGAATCTCTTTTTTGGGTCATGATCCAGATTTCATGACCATAGGTGAGGGGAATATTGAGAGGACAGGTAAATCGATCACATGCCTTTTAATCAGCACTCTCTTTACCGCAATAGAACGGTGGGGCAGCCGCACCAATTAGTCTATTAATATCCTGCTCCATTCTCCTTTCAGTATTTAACAGAACCCCAAGATACTTGACCTCCTCCAGTGGAGGCAGGAACTCTACTCTAACATGAATGGGACAAGCCACCTTTTCCAGTCAAGAACATTGACCTTGGACTTGAAGTAGCTGATTCTCTTACCGGCCACTTCACATGGATGCAAATCGCCCCAATGCCTGCTGTAGGTCTTGGCAAAAGGGAGCCAGACCACATTATCCGCAAAAGGGTAGACAAAATATTCTGGCCCCAGAACCAGACCCTCTCAATCCCTTGGCTGTGCCTAAAAATATTGTCCATAAAGGTTATAAACAAAACCAGTGACAGAGGCAGCCCTTTCGTAGTCCAATATGCACCGAGAACATGCCCAACATAATGCCGGCAATGTGGACCAAACTCCTAATCTGCTTGTATGGAGATTGGATCGCCCCTAGTAAAGGGTACGAACACGAAGGGTAAGAACACAGTCTCTGCCCCCCGTTCTTATGCAGAGGAATCCCCAGCCAGGTCTGCCAATCCAGGGGAACTGTCCCCAAACTCCTCTCAATATTGAAGAGGTATATCATCCACAAAAGCTCCACAACATCCAGAGCTCTAGGGTACTCAGGGTGGATCTTGTCCACCCCTGAAGCTTTTGCCACCATGGGGTTTTTTTAACCACCTTGGTTACTTCAGCCTGGCTGATGAACAAATGCAATCCCAGGCATGGTGTCTATTCTTCCACCATGCCGGCTCATCAGTTTGTGGGATGGCTTCGCATCAGTCCTCGGGCACAGCCGGGTCCTATGAGGAAGAACCCGACCACCAGCCACATACCAACAAACTCAAACCCCAGGCCTGGCTGCAGGGTGTGGTCCCAGCTCTGTAGTATCAGGTGAAATCACACGTTGCAACCATGGGCATTTAAGCCCCTGACAACATACCCTCTGGGATTATCCAGGCACTAAAATCCCATGTTAAGGTGGCGAATCAAGGAGGGACTCTATTATTGTATTTCCAACCCCATAATTGCTCAATAATGATAGATGTATATTACAATTTCTTCAAATTTACTTTTGTCACTGTATAGTTAAATATCCATCAAAAAAATGGTGTAAAACCCAAATTTTATTGGTAATACCTGTTTTTTTTAGCATTTGGGATTTCTAATAGAGGGAACGAATTGATTTCCTCTAAAGAGTCTGTCTCTGTGTTTGTCTTCAGAGTGAAGTGTCCCCATGATGACATCTCCTCAGAGTGAAAACGGTAAGAAGATAAATGTGGTGATAAGGAGAAAGATGGGGGAGAAGCTACAGATAAAGCTGAGTGGGCATCATCGAACAACGACAAGACTGAATTCAAACTGCTTATTTAGCATCTGACCTGATAAAATAAAAAGCTTTATCTGAAACTAAAAGACTGTTTTACTGCAGGGTCAGGTCAAACCAGTCATATTTCCGAAAAAAGGAGAATGACTGGTTCGTAAACCTGCTTCGTGAAACAGACCGCAGATCAGGATTTTTTCTAAAGATTCCATGAATACAGGTATCAGCTAAAGGTGGATGTCAATATATGTCAGAGAAAATGAGCTACCTGGTGGAGGACTGCACACTCCAATTGCTTTTCTAGAAGAGATAAATCAGGTACAGATTCATTGTTATCAGATGAGCCATAGTGATCCACTTGAACTGTAGCACTAACACAAGAGTGACGTAGGAAGCTACCCATTAAACACTGCAAGACTAGACAAGACCCAAAGTCAATATCAAAGCCATTGTCCATGAGCAACAACAAACTGTTGCTTTGTCTCATAGTGGTAAAGACTAACTGTCTCTGCTGAAAAGTGGCAACTAAACTGGTCCTAATAAGACATAATGGAGAAACTGGGAACATTGTGGGAGCGCTGAAAGGAGAACCAGTGGAAATCACCTTGAAAGATGATGAAAAATCATACAATATAGCAGAGCCATGGTCAGTTCTCATTCTCTTTTCTATCTAAAGACAAATATTTAGGCCCCGTCCCCACGAGAACGAAGTTAATAACGCTAATATTTTCCAGAACATTTGTCGTAAAGACGGAGACGTAAAATAAATGTGATCGCCCACACGAATGCATGAAAACGCTGCAAAATGTATGCCAGGCCTGTAAGTGGCGCTTGTGGTGCCAAAGCAAAAAAAAGGCGACAAATGTTGGGCATGCGCACTAATATTTATACATGGTTGCCCTGCGGGTCCATTTTCAGCGTGGTTCAGTCAAATTCAGGTGCTGAACTATGTTGTCTATATTGCTCTGTTCTTCCTGGAGATATTCCAGAAGAAGAAGATTCTGTTGTAAGCCCGACAGCAGGGTGAGTAGCATTAGCAGCAACCATTCAACACAGTACGGCCATTGTTGTTGTGATACTGTGTGGCGGATGCATGTTTAGAGGCGACGCTAAGGACGCATGCGGTAAGAAAAAAATGCGGTTAGAGCTTAAAGATGGAAACGTGAAAACGGCGCTTTCAAAATCTTCCCACTCTGAAGGCTTAGTAAAAAAAAGATCGTTTACAGACCCTCGGAAACGCCGGCTTGGTATGGATGAGAGGCTGGTTTGGTGAAAATTTGTGCGCGTTTAGGCCAGGGTTTGACTTCCTGTGGACGGGCCTTAATCTTCCTCAACCTTGAAGTCAATTAATCACCAGATCTATCTGAACTATGAAACCAAATGTTAGTTGATGGAAATTCAGAGAAGAATATGAATCCATGTCCTGTTTTAAGGGTCCATGTTAGTCAATAATTATTTAATCA
>JAGKQL010000026.1:2565332-2579176 GCA_018398635.1 Cyprinodon brontotheroides
TCTCTAAGAAAGTTCATCAGGAAATATATTAAATCTCATCAAGAGAAGAATTAAAGTCAGATTTTAACATTTTCTCACCAGTTTTTCCTGAAGAACAAGCTGAACTGGAGAATGAAAACCTTCAAAGAAATGTTCTGGACTCAGTGGTGAGAAATTTTAATCAGTAGAAGGTCTGAGCTTCTCCTGATTGGAGTTTGGAGGCAAACTGGAACCAGACAGCTGGACTGAGGAGAACCCAGCAGGAGAGGAGCAGGTGAGGATGGAGATGGAGGGAGGAGGAGCACCGATGAAGAACTGGGAGGACGAGGACTGCAGCTCTGCTCAGGAGAGAATCTGTGATCAGGCTTTTCCACCGATGCTGTTTGGAGGCCGTTCTGCTTCCTGAAGGTGTTTCTGAGCAGGTTGTAATGTTACTGTGAAATGGAGCATTGATCATGTTTATCCCTTTCTGCCTGGTAGAGCAGAAAGTCTGCATGAGCCTAAAACAAACATGCTGGTCATCACAGGAAGGTTCAGTTCAGTAGAAAAGACATTGAGGTGTTTCTGTACATTTAGGGCTGCTTGGTGTTTGAGGGATTTCATTTTTTAATAGTAAAGTAGGTTTTGGACCCACTGAGTTCTGGCAGACCTCAGAAATCAGGACGATTTCATTCAGTGGAGGAATGGGTCCTGACCAGTTTCCCACATATAGATCCACTCACATAGATTCACACACATAGATACATCCACTCTGCACACATGCATCTACATAGAGACACACAGACATGGTTTAAGGAAAAGGTCCACATGTGAGGAAGTTTTATTCATACACTGACATTCAAAGCTAGTAAGGCTGATGAGGGAATTTCAGCACCAAGCAATTTATTCTTAGAATTAAAGAACATTTGATCACTTTCAATGGGAAGAGGATAAGAGTAAACTAAATATGCACGTATAATTTTAGCAAGAACTAAACTGAATTTGCTGAAAGGGTTTAGAATAAAAATAGTATTTAAATGTATAAAACAGGATGAAATGTTTTCTAAATATCTACAGGTTTCTTTACAGCTTTTATGTAGATCATTTAAAAAGATTAATCACTATTAATTGCAGTTATTTGAGCTTATATGCATAATAATAAGCTAAAACAAAGCTAGGATGTACAGAATGATATTCTGTTACAGATAACTTTGAACTGCCTGCATTGAAAGGTAAGACATGTTTGATGTTTTCTGATTAGAACCTGAAACCTTCTACAGTATAAACATTCCAACGACAGATTATTTAAATGTAATGACATGAATGCCTCTTGTAGAGTTAAAATGAAAGTAATTGTGGAAAAGAACATCTGGTTGTGACTGAACTCGAGCTTTGAGTAAATGATGAATAACTCAGTAAAGACGGTGCTGATCCTGGTTCATCATTAAAATTATCAAGAATTTTGGAGCAGGAATAGGATTGTTTCAGCCGTTGCGTTTTTATTTACATTTTCTCGTTGCGTCATCCTTTTCCTCTCAGTTATCATTCAACCTATCTGAATCAAAGTTCATTTTAAATTCATTCTTAGTTTATTTACTGTTCTTACAGTTTTAAAATTATGATTTAAAATCCTAGTCCTTGAGCATCCTCATTCAAATTTTCCCTAAATTATCTCATCATGATATATGTTTAACTTATTTATTGGTTGCATCTAAATATATCAAAAATATTTTCAATTTAAACATAGAAATAATACAATATAACCTACCAGAATTTCAATTCTATCATTGTAGCAGGTCATCAAATCAGTTCAGTTCAGTCTGTCAATTAAACTGCCTGTAGTGGCTTTAAATGTCCAGCAGGTGTCAGTATTCTGTGAGACAGTATCAATGCAGCATCAAAAGATCAGACGCTTCAAGATGCCTCATTAACCATCACTAACAAACATAAAAATTAATCTACTTCTGGTAAAATCACAGGAGATAGCAAAGAACAAGTAAGGTTTACAAGAAGAGATGACCAGAGAGACTACCAGTAAACCTTAAAGGAATAGTACACCCAAAACATGATTAGCCTTCATTTTCTACTCACCCCCATGCTGAACAACACTCTGGAGTACTTTTTTGATATCTCAAATGCATCTGGAGATCTGGGAGCTTCTTGCTGTCTGCTGACATTCAAATAATGGAGGTCTATGGTGCCCGAGGCAGAAGGTCCATAAAGTCCACAAAAAAGCGATGTGTCAATATTCCTCCATACTGCTGCGTCAATGTATTCCAAGTGTCCTGAATGGGTAGCATCCAAATTTACTCGAAACAAAGTCATTTAGAATGTTTTTAGAGCATAAACAGTAGTGTATAGGATTTCCTGAAAGCACGTTCACGAGTCTACGAGGAAACAGTGACAGACCAAACCAGATGAAAGTGGCATTCAGCTGCGACGAAAGAACTCATGCTCTTCCTCAACACTGAAGTCCTCAGACATTTTTTTCTTTCGTTGTTTCTTTCTTTGCACAGGTAAACTGCACATTTCTTCTTCTACGCTTGCATTATCGGCAGAGGCGACGCTGAATCGCGCTTTCGCTGGTTTGGTCTGCGAACCCTGAC
This sequence comes from Cyprinodon brontotheroides, assembly GCA_018398635.1. Taxonomy (NCBI): domain Eukaryota; kingdom Metazoa; phylum Chordata; class Actinopteri; order Cyprinodontiformes; family Cyprinodontidae; genus Cyprinodon; species Cyprinodon brontotheroides. The sequence goes on from JAGKQL010000026.1 coordinate 2,567,897, forward strand.
AGGTGTAATATTTTGATCAAACTGTAGCCATAGATGTCTCCTCCTCTGCAAACATGTATAATGTAAAGTTGTATAAAATGTGTCTTTACCTGAGAGGGAAAGAACCAGAGGTTTCACCTGCTTCCAGTCTCAAATGCTGGACTGTGGAAATAAAGTCTGTGGAGTTTTGGACGTGGTGTGGAGTGTTTCCAAACAATGGAGCCAAAGTTGTTGTAAGCGTAACGTGGCTGAATCTGGACTGATCCAGCTTGGCTCAAAGATCCAGTTCTTCACTTGACTTTATCTCTGCACTGTAAATAATGACCAGGACACCTTAAAAAAGAGAAAGCAAAATGAAATGTGTACCTAAATGAAGCGCAATACAACCATTCATCATGTTTAATTGAACAACCTGCTGTTGCATATTTTTACAGATGTCCCTTTGTGAGCCCTTTTCACTGAACGCCTCAGGGATTTATTGTCTAATGTTTTGTTTTGTTTTGTTTTTTTCAACTGGTAAATAACAGGAGATGAGCAGTTTTAGAGGTTATGCAGTTTATTCATTCCATTTCTGATTAGAGTTAATGCTTTATGACTGAATGATTAATTTACAATAACGATTAAAATACCATTAAGACGTTTAGGTTTTTTTATTTCAAACTCTTTTTAATAATAATTATTATTTAATTATACTTTATTGACCCCACATGGGAGAAATTTATCTCTGCATTTAACCCATTCCCTTGGGGAGCAGTGGGCTGCCACTGTGCGGCGCCCAGGGAGCAGCGTGAGGTTAAGGGTCTTGCGGAACCAGAGTGCAGGCTGTGGTTATCAAACCTGATACTTGGAAACTTCTCAGACCACAAGCGCACTGCTCTAACCACTAGAAACATTTTAACTTCTGCTTTTAGGTTATTTTAGGATGCCCTGCCTCCTCTGTTTAACTTGACTATGACTTAAGGAAGCTTAAGAAGCTGACAGGAAACTGTGAGCTGTAGTTCTCCTTCAGACCCTCAGCAAAAACATGTCTAACGCTGATCTGACCTACGCTGATGTGAAGTTTACACAACCGATATCTAGAGGTGAGCATCAACCTGCCTTAAATACCTTCCATCTATAAAGGTTGATTCTACCCAGACTATGCACACGTCTCCTTCGGATCTTTGTCTATCTGCAGATTTTGATGCATCAGATGACGCCACTTACTGTGAGGTGAAGATCTCAAACAAACAGCAACCAGGTCAGTAAAACCTTTTAATTTAAATCATTGAGCCTGAAGTCAGTGAAACTTCAGGCAGAGTTATTATTATTATTATTATTATTATTATTATTATTATCATCAGTTTTTGTAGTTTTTAATAAAAGTCATGTTTATTACATTTTTCCTGCATGGAAAGAAAGCTGAACATCCATCCCTCCATCTTCGCCCACTTATTCCATCAGGGTCGCGGTGGAGCCGGTGCCTATCTCTGACAGTATATGGGAGATAGGCGGGGTCCACCCTGGACAGCTAACCAGTCTGTGCAGGGGAACATGCACACTCACACCTAAGGACAATTTAGAGAAGCCAATTAACCTAACAGTCATGTTTTTGCACTTTGGGAGGAAGATCCCTAAGAGAACCCATGCATGCTCCTGGAGAACATGCAAACTCCATGCAGAAAGACCCCGGGCCGGAAATCAAACCCGGAACCTTCTTACAGCAGAACAACAGTGGTACAAATGGTGCCACTGTGCAGCCCAAATCAGAACATTGCTCTAAGATTGTCAGGTAAAAACTTGGTGTCAGATTTTCAGAGATTCAAACATTTAGAAATTTAATTAGAGGATTTTGAATCATTATAACATTAAGAGTTTAATCATAATTTCAGCTCTTCCTGTTTTATAGAGATAGGATGTACATTTCTCAGAAACTTGACAGACAGTGTTTACTGATATGAGGAAGTCCCACTAAAAATAATTTTTAATTAACAGTTTTAAAGTTTCTTTATGTGATGTGTAAATCCTAAATCTAATCTTGATGTTTAATGATTTGTTTAAAGGATAACTTTCTCTTCTGTGTGTCGAGCTCTAATGTCAGTCTGATGATTACTTCGTCAACCAACCTCACTGCAGGCAGAGACAATGGCTTCCAAATGTCTGTATAAGATTTTATGAGATTATGAACAGAGTCTTTGGTTTTTTTATTAGGGTTAGTAGAACACATTTGTAGAACCATCTTTTCCTGCAGGTCTGCTTTGCAAAACAGCTCAAAATCAATCAGGCTGGAGTTCCTATGATTATTTTTTTAAGTCTGACCACAGTTTCTCAGCTTTTTGTGTAAATTTTGACCAGGCCATTCTCATCCAAGAAATCGATTTGCTTTAAACCAGTCACTGCATCTCTGGCTGTATGTAAGGAGGTCATTCTGCTAAAAGATGGACCTCGAACCCAGTCTGATACCTTCAGAACCCTTCAACAGCTTTCCTTCCAGGATGACTTTGGATAAAGCTCAGTCCATCTTAGTTTCAGGGCTGCATTATCATAATTTATTTTATCATCATTGCCTTTATGGTCCAGAAGTCAGAATTAGTTTTATTGGCAGAATGTACAGAGTACACAGGAACTTGACAATGTATCCCAGTGCAACAGGAAAATTTAAATAACAAGTGACTGTAGAAGTGGTTGGAGGGTGGAGATGTCCTCATTTAAGATGGTGGTGGCATGGGGGAAAAACCTGGTCAGTTGCCTGGTGGTTCTGGTCCTGGTGGATCCGAACCATCGACCTAATGGGATGGGTGTGAATAGGGAGTGAGCTGGGTGAGATGTTTCCCCAACTACCCTGATAGCCATCTGCTGGGATCTTCTGTTGTGCAGAGGCCTGTGAGGCCTGCGTACGGTGTGCTCCAGTCTGCGCTTGGAGGTGAGGACACTCTCAAAGATGACTGTAGAATTGGGGTTGAACCTTAGGGGAGACATTAATCTTTCAGAGCAATCCCTGCAGGAACATCCTCTGATATGCCCGCTTGATGACCTTGGTTGAGCGTGTCTCCCACTTTAGGTTGCTGGTGATGTTAGTGCCCAGCAAGTTCACAGAGTTCATCACCTGAACTGCAGATCTGCTGATGAGAAGTGTGGGGAGAATGCCTGTGCAAGTCTATGACAAACTGCATGATCTTGTTGATGCTAAACTCCAGGTTGATGTATGCACACCACGCTGCCAGCTGTGATACAGTGTCCCTGCATGATGTCTCATCAATGTTCTGGGTGAGGCCATGGAGTCATCCACAAATATGGCCAAATTAATTTGGATGAGTGGCTGGAGAGGCAGTCATTGGTGTACAAAGAGAAGAGGGTACAACCTGTTGGAGCACCAGTGTTGGTGGTGAGGGGGGCCGACAGGAAGCTACCAACCTGCAATTTTTGCTTTCTTTTGCTGAAGAGGTCAGTGATCCACTCACAGAAGGGGCTGGGAACATGTAGCTGTAGTAGTTTTCTGTGAAGGTGTTTTTTTTCTGTTTTTCCTTTCCTGCTCTACTTACATTGCAGTGTCCTTATAATCTATAATACTCCCTAAATAATTATAATAAAGCTATTTATGTGCATTAATCAAGGGGAACACTATGGTGATAGTTGTACTGCTCCACTTGAGAAATTAAAATCTGTTGGGCTCTTTTTGGCATCAAGACAATTATTCTTGTTGCCACATGGCCAGAAAGGACACTGTTAAAAATAAATAAATAGATTAATAAATAAATAAATAAAAGTGTATGTGCAGAGCTACAGGGGTGTGCCCTGCTTTTTACCCAATAGGCAGCAGACCTCCTGAAACTATTTATGACAACAAGATAATTGATCTAATAACCAAATATTACCAGCTTCCTTTTCCCACATCATTATGTCACCACCACCATGCCTTACTGTATGCAAGTTGGGTCTGTCATGATGGGTTTGAGTGATCGAACCCACATGCAGGAAACACACTCAGAGAGCTAGTAAAGTCAACAGGTTTATTTGTGAGGGTTACAATGCTTAGAGAGAGAGATAGAAAGCATTAATTTCTCAGCTGGAAACCCAGCGGTCTGGTGAACCGGAACCGGAAACTCTAAGGGGGAGATCACAGGATGAGTTCACGGTCTGTAGGGAAACTCAACAGGCTGATGAATAGTTTTGAGTGGACTGAAGTTTGGGGTTTCTTGTTGATCCTTGGGTCCTGCTTGTGGGGAATTAGTCCAGAGGTGCAGAACTCGTTGGAGGGCGGACAGGCAGACTTGAGTTGGGTCCAGAGGAGCAAAGGAATGGACTGTCACTGGGTTTTCCAGAGGCGGGCTTGAACGGCTCAGATTAAGGTTATTTAATAATGGAAATGAATGAGAACTCATAGGACTGACATACAAAAAAAACAGGACATTGGAACAGAGTATAACATAACAGAACCAAGACCGTGACACAGAGATTTCTAACCAAGTGAAAAAGATAAACAGTGAACATTAACACTAAGGTTTCTCTCTCCATCCCAGCCTGTGCAAATTGTTCAGCAAATATCCAACAATCTGGGACCATCAGGAGGTCAAAGGTCGCCTCGGTGCAGCTGGTTCTGCTGGTTCTCTTTTCTCTGTTGGTTGCTGCTCTCATTGCTTTTGGACTCACCTGTGAGTTTTAATATTTAATCATTTTATTTTATTGGTTTATCTAACTTTCAATATTTTCACTGTAATTATTATTTTTTCTGGTTAAAAATATCTGACTGTTTTTTCCAACCCATGAGGACCACTGATCTCTATTTATTCACTGAATTCCTGATTTCCCGAAAAAAGTGAAGCCACCATCCACCATGCTGGTACTTCCCACTCCTACAGAGAAACACAGTAAAAATTCCTACATGTGTAGCATTTGGCTGCAAAAACTAGCAGTTTGTCGGCTCTTAGAAGATGTTCCACAGGTCATTTCACAATCAGTGGATGTTTTAATCAAGAAAAAATACGCCAATGTACAGTACAGTACTGTATACTATGTAGCGTAACATTAGTCTGGCTATCTTGGACTGACAAGACTTAAGAAAATAGAGAGTAAGTCACTGTGAGATGTAAATTTAGTCATTCTTAATTAGGTGGATGACGCAGTCATTTTTGTAGTTTTGTATTTCTCACTTGAAAAAGTCATGTGCTGAAATATATTGCATGTTATATAGACGGAAAAAAGCAAGTCAGACATTTGACCCCTATATATATATACGTATATATAACCTTTGACCCCAAACCTTTGAATGGTAGTGTGTGTGTATATATATATATATACACTACCATTCAAAGGTTTGGGGTCACATTGAAATGTCCTTAGTTTTTGAAGGAAAAGCACTGTACTTTTCAATGAAGATAAATTTAAACTCGTCTTAACTTTTAAAGAAATACACCTCTATATATTGCTAATGTGCTAAATGACTATTCTAGCTGCAAATGTCTGGTTTTGGTACAATATCTACATAGGTGTATAGAGGCCCATTTCCAGCAACTATCACTCCAGTGTTCTAATGGTACAATGTGTTTGCTCATTGGCTCACAAGGCTAATTGATGATTAGAAACCCTTGTGCAATCATGTTCACACATCTGAAAACAGTTTAGCTTCGTTACAGAAGCTAAAAACTGACCTTCCTTTTGAGCAGATTGAGTTTCTGGAGCATCACATTTGTGGGGTCAACTAAACGCTAAAACGGCCAGAAAAAGAAAACTTTCATCTGAAACTCGACAGTCTATTCTTGTTCTTAGAAAAGAAGGCTATTCCATGTGAGAAATTGTTAAAAAATTGAAGATTTCCTACAACAGTGTGTACTACTCCCCTTCAGAGGGACAGCACAAACAGGCTACTGCAGGTACTATTTAATGAAGATGCCAGTTGGGGACCTGTGAAGCTTCTGTTTTTCAAAACTTAGAGACTCTAATATACTTCATATATCTAATGTCCATATTTATATGGACATCCAGGACATCCAGGTGGACCCTTAGGCAAGGTCCTTATGCCTACCTCATGCATGAGTGATACCGCAAATACAAGAGCCATACCGGCGTCGGGTTGCCTAGGTTAACAAGGTCCGCGTCAGTTGCTAGTGAACCAGGGCAACCTGATGACAAATTGGCTACTGGAACAAGACATAGATGGACTAGAGCAGAAAACTTGGAACTGATAAAATGCTACTATACAAGCGTCCCCAGTGAGAGAGGTTACATGCAGAGACTATGGGAGTAATGGCAGCTCCAACAACCATCATCGACATTGACAAAGAAACAACTACTAACTCAGTGTTCTAACATCCGCAAACAGCAGCTCCTATCACAGCTAGAAATTGATGAGGTACAACTGACATGCTGCGGCAAGGGGGAGTCAGGACAACAGGTCAGTAGGGAAATATCATCATCCCAACACACAGATGTTGGGTCCCCAGCCCCAACAACAACAAGCCCACTAAACGTAAGGGCAGCTGACCTACGACAGCAGATCATGACCAAACTCGATCCCCTAGTACAACAACCAAGACAGCCGAGGCTTAGTGACAGAGTACCCTCTGAAAGCCTTCTAGAAGATGTAAATGCAGAGCTACGTACTATCCCTACTAAAGACATAACTGAGACCAACGAGCTGACCTACGCCACAGCTACAGTGATCCTAGAGATGCTTGGCTATAAGATAAACACCACAGGCCACAAAGCAGAGCCCCCATGGAGGAGAAGGCTGGAAGCCAAGGTCAAGGCAACACGAAGAGAGGTTGAGATGAGTCTCTCAGACCTACAGAAAGGTGTGGGGAAGAGGTTACCTAAGTACAACAAGCTGTCGATTCCTGAGGCTCTAGAAACTGCCACACAAAGACTCGCCCTGGCCACCCGTGATAAAGAGATACAAGGGAGAAGCAGAAGCCAGGAGAATAAACCAGGTGTTCTCCACCAACCCATCCAAAGTGTACTCACAGTGGCAGGGTAATAATACAAGATCAGATCCACCCAGGGCTGAGACTGAACAGTACTGGAGAAACATATGGGAGAAGGAGGCATCCCACAACACCAATGCTCAGTGGCTAGAAGACCTAAGAACAGATCACAGCAATCTCCCAGAACAAGAACCAGTAACAGTTACAACGGCAGATGTCCAAGAAAGAGCGGCAGGTATGAAGAGCTGGACAGCACCAGGCCCTGACATGATCCACACCTACTGGCTGAAAAAACTAACCGCACTTCATGCACGCCTTGCAGCACAAATGAACCAACTGCTGATGGATGGGACCCACCCAGAATGGTTAACCCAAGGACGGACAATCCTGATCATGAAGGATCCCCAGAAGGGAACAATCCCATCCAACTACCGGCCAATAACTTGCCTATGTACAACATGGAAGCTTCTGTCAGGCATCATAGCGGCTAAGATGAATAGGCACATGGCACAATACATGCACCCTTCCCAGAAGGGAATAGGCAGTAACACCAGAGGAGCCAAGCACCAGCTACTAGTGGATAGAGCAGTCACCGAGACTGTAAGACCAGGCAGACAAATCTGTGCACTGCCTGGATTGACTATAAGAAAGCCTACGACTCAATGCACATACATGGATACGGGAATGCCTTGAAATGTACAAGATCAACAGGACTCTAATAGCCTTCATCAAGAACTCAAAGAAGCTGTGGAAAACAAGTCTGGAAGCCAATGTAAAACCAAAAGCACAAGTCACCATCAAGTGCAGCATATACCAGGGCGATGCACTATCCCCCGCTGCTGTTCTGCATAGGCCTGAACCCCTCAGCCAGATCATCACAAAAGACTGGCTACGGATACCAATTCCGAAGCGGAACAATCATCAGTCACCTCCTCTACATGGATGACATCAAGCTGTATGCCAGGAGTGAGCGAGACATCAACTCACTGTTCCACACTATCAGGATCTACAGCAGCGACATTGGGATGTCATTTGGACTGGACAAGTGTGGTCGCATGGTCTCAAAGAGAGGGAAGATGATCAGAATCGAGGGGTTGAACTACCAGAAGGCCACATTACAGATGTTCAGGACAGCTACAAATACCTTGGGGTGCCACAGGCTAGCGAGGAAACCACGCAGGAGATGTAGCAAGAAAGACTGCCACAGCTAAATACCTACAAAGAGTAAGGCAGGTCCTGAAAAGTCAGCTGAATGGGAAAAACAAGATCCGAGCCATCAACACATATGCCCTACCAGTCATCAGATACCCCGCTGGAATAATAAACTGGCCAAAAGAGGAGATAGAGGCTACTGACATCAAGACGAGAAAGCTCCTCACAATGCATGAAGGGTTCCACCCCAAATCCAGCACCCTGAGACTGTATACCAAGGGTAGCGAGGAAGGCTGGAGGGCTAGTGAGTGTCAAGACCACTGTCCAGGATGAAACAACTAAGATCCAGGAATACATCAGGAAGATGGCCCCCAAAGACAAATGGCTTGGCGAATACCTCAGGCAAGAGAAAACTGAAAGTGAGGAATAGAAAGAGGAAGAAGAACCCTCATGGAGGGACAAGCCGCTGCACGGCGTGTATTACAGACAAATAGAAGAAGTGGCTGATATCAAAAAATCCTACCAGTGGCTGGAAAAGGCTGGACTGAAGGACAGCACAGAGGCAGTAATCATGGCAGCACAAGAACAGGCACTCAGTACAAGATCAATAGAGGCCGGGGTCTACCACACCAGGCAGGACCCCTGATGCAGACTGTGCAAAGATGCCTCTGAAACAATACAGCACATAACAGCGGGGTGTAAAATGCAGGCAGGAAGTGCATACATGGAATGCCACAACCAGGTAGCTGTCATAGTGTACAGGAACATCTGCCATGAGTATGGGCTGTAAGTCCCAAGGTCAAACTGGAAGACACCTCCTAAGGTAGTTGAGAATGACCGAGCTAAGATCCTATGGGACTTCAAGATCCAGACTGACAAACAGGTGATGGCTAACCAACCAGACATCGTGTTGATCGACAAACAGCAGAGGAAGGCAGTAGGGATAGATGTGGCAATCCCAAGCTTGACAGCAACATCAAGAAGAAAGAACACGAGAAGCTTGAGAAATACCAAGGGCTGAAAGAGGAGCTAGAAAATATGTGGAAAGTAAAGAGCAGCAGTGGTGCCAGTGGTAATTGGAGCACTGGGGGCTGTGACCCCCAAACTGGGAGAGTGGCTACAGCAGATTCCAGGTAAAACATCAGAGGTCTCTGTCCAGAAGAGCGCAGTCCTAGGAACAGCTAAGATACTGCGCGCAGAACCCTCAAACTCCCAGGCCTCTGGTAGAGGACCCGAGCTTGAGGATGACACATACCACCCCACCAAGGGGTGTGAAAACAGTTTTTATATATATATATATATATACCATGCATTATCAGACAAGTAAGTACCATAATAATGTCATCAATACATGTATATTACATGTCATCGTCAATTCAGAACTTTCGGCACATCTGTATTATTGTGCCCCATTAACACATTAAGAGGTGATAGAATGATTCTTTATAAGTTATTTGGTGCTGGTCCTTACGGTATCTGAATAGGGTGTGCTGAGCAAAGATGCATCATAGCAACAAGCACTCATTCACTGAAATATCAAATTGTTAATATGGTAGGTGACCTAATGTCCTCTTTTTCCCGGACATGTCCTTCTTTTCATAACTAAAAAAATGTCCGGGGGGAATTTCAAAATCGTCCGGGATTTTGGTCAACTGCAATGATGCCCCCAAACACCCGCCCTCCCCCAGGCACCACCGCCGCCGAAGAAAACTGACCTGACCGTGCCCCATACATACACACGTTATCATTGTTTACCTTCACTACACGTTGATATACTTTAGTATATCCTGTTGTAAAATTAGTATTATATTTTCGTTTTTTACTGGAGGATTCAACCTATTTCACAGGATGCACAACTTTAAGTGGTAACTAGGTGACTGTCAGAGAGTAAACTGAAACTTATTAGCTTATTTTTCTGACTAATCCAATCATTTCTCTGACACCCAGTTGCCTGGAACGCTCGTTGATCAGAGCATTTGGACAGATACACACAGATTTTACAAGCAACCTCCTCCCCACCCCCTGGAAGTAGTTCTAATCCGTACATGGTCCATGAATTGTTGTATTGCCTGCACGTTCTCACTCGCATAAAAAAAAAACTGGCATAGTCTAAAATCCGGGATAATTAATCCGACTTGCAGTCATCCGTGAACAACTATCGATATCAAGGAGACTCCCGGAAAACTTGGGATGTCTGTTACCGGCCACCAGCCCCATTCATCTTCCAGCTGAGGATGGGCGGCTCATGGCTCTCTGCTGAGGTCCGGTCCAGTTAGAGGCCCAGCAGTCGACACTTATTTCATTTTATTGACACCCCTTTAATTTTATTTTTGATGGATTTGTATATGTTATATGATTTAGAGCAAGGGCGTAGGTTTGATTTAAACTTTGGTAGGGACACTACTGGTCTGATGTCATTGGTCCTATGCAAAAATATGCATGCTTGTTTTTTTTATGCTTGACGTGAAAATCAGGGTGCATTTTGTTTAACGAGAAAAGCAGCATTTCTTGCTACATTTGTAAAAAATGTATAAGCGCTACACACACTAGATGCTGTTTATCAATGTTTGAAGCATCATCAGCTCTGTGTCATGATTGGTTCTGAATCCAACCCACATGCAGAACACTACCAGGAGACAGATGAAAAGTTTAACAGTTTATTAAATGTTCGCACAAAATAAGACTGCGTTCAGGAAACAGGTCCAGGGCTGGATTCTCAGGCGTCTGCAGAGATGACAGTTTGGTTAACCAGGAGGATTGGAAACGTTGTTTAGTTTTCAGATGTTTGCAGAATATACCTTGGAGAGTTTCTGGCTTTCTTCTCAGAGGGGGGGAACCGGTTGGGTCCAGAGACTGTTGGTTTAACAGAGTGCTCAGCAGGTGCAGCGTCTAACTTCTGACTGTTGGATCAGACCTTGGATTGAGGGGTTAGCTCTCCTTCCGAGAGCAGCAGGTGGATTCCAAAGTGAGATCTTCAGGTTTGGCTCTCTAGGGCAGGCAGGCAGATTCAGGTTAAGCTCTCCCAGAGCTTCACACGAGAGAAAGGTTTTCCTAGGAGAGACAAGACAAAGGCTGGTTAGAATTCAGTTTTCTCTCGGGGACAAAATCAAAGGACAAAGAGGCTCAGGTTCGCTAACCAAACTTAGCTAACACTGCGGCGTCGAAGAAAGGTCTGGCATCTGCTTAAGTAGAGGGGTCCTCTAATTGGGCTGACAAGCTCCAGGTGTGCTGGTGAGCTCCAGCCCAGAGA
>JAGKQL010000026.1:2579623-2611814 GCA_018398635.1 Cyprinodon brontotheroides
AGCTTCAGGACAGAAGAAACGCCTCCTGCTGCCTCCAAATCACACAAACATCTACAGAGATTTCTTCCTCCTGACTCAGTGAGATGTTTGTTCTGATCTGTTTATAGATGAAACATATCTAGAGTGTGGAGCAGGCTGGGAGCTACATGGAGTGAACTGTTATTATTTCTCCAACAATAAGTCCACCTGGAATGAGAGCAGAGATTCCTGCAGAGGTCAGGGAGGAGACCTGGTGAAGATCGACAGCAGAGAGGAGCAGGTATGAAACACTGCTGCAGCTTCATGTTCTCACAGATTTTATCATCATCATGGTTCTTCATTTTTGCACAAATGTCTCACAAGTATCTCTATCATCTCCCTACCAGATGTTCCTGGAGAGTAAACTGAAAGAGAAATTTGCAAATGGTGAAGATTCATTCTGGATCGGACTGACGGACTCAGAGAAAGAAGACAGCTGGGTTTGGGTGGACGGATCTCCACTGAACCAAAGGTCTGATTGCTCTCAGAACATTTGGATCATTTTAAAGGTTTAACTCACTCAGGTTTACTGAACTCTGTCTTTCTGTTCTTCATCTCTTAGTTTGAGTTTTTGGGGAAACAACGAGCCTGATGGTTATGGTGGAGAACCAGAATCAGAGGTGGACTGTGTGAGAACATTGAAGATAGGAAACTCTATCAAGTGGTTTGATAGATATTGTAGAACTAGTCTGAGAAGAATTTGTGAGAAAACAGCAGAATCTAAGCTGTGTTTGTGTTTCTGAGGTTCGCTCCAGAAAAAAGCCTCTGATCTCTGAACAGAAACACATTTGATCAAACATTTAACATGTTTAAGTTCTTTGACAGAAATAAGAAAAATACAATAATTTGTTCCGACAGTAATAATCAATAAAAGGTAAGTACAGAAAATGGGCTTGGATCTCTGAACAGACATTTTATGAAGATGACCTTCAATTATTTAAAGTTCTTCATCAAACATGGTAACAGAAAATACCCTTACTTAACAGATCATTGCTTTTTTTATTTTTGTTTTTCTACAGCAGATGTCCTGTAAAATATGTTACAATCAATCAAGGTTTTTCAGCATGAATATGTTTCCTGTTTTCATTTTAATTATTAAACTTGCCGCTCAATGTTTTGTGATGGTTGAGTTTCAACCATGAAAAAAGTCTTTGCTTTGCAACACTGTGTATTTCAATGGAAATTATTTCTAAATATACTTTATAATTTTTTTTATTTGAAATATTTATATTAAGTGTATTGCTTTAGACTTTCCTTGAAGTCTCATGAATATATCAAATATGAATGAATGAATAAAGCAATTTGAATTTAAACGTTTATAGATATAAGAAGCGACACAAATAGAAATAATAAATAAGGGCGACACCTCAGTATCTGTGTATTTTTAAAAATCTTTAAAAAAAAACAAACAACCAAAAAAATATACCTTAAAACGCATTATTGAAAAGTAAAGCGTAAAAGAATCAAATGAATCCTTACATGTTTTGCAAATGAAGCCCTGAAGCATGCAGATAACTGAGAGTTTTCATTTCAAATGCTACAAAATGGAGATATTTATCAACTGTGCTCTCTTCTCAATGAAGAATCAATACCATGTTTCCTCCGGAAACAACTGATATTTAGAATATATGCAGGAAACGATCAATTAGATCATTTTACAGATATGTGGTCTGCTCTTTACTCTTACCTTTCTGCTCTGTCCAGATGATGGATCTCCATGTACAAACGAAACACAAAATAAGATACTCACTATCAAAATGGAAACATGCAGAATGACAATGTTTATTTATATCATGTAACATCGGGCCTTCAGGTAAATGCTTTAATTTTGAATAGAAGATGCGACAAACAGGAAGTCATTAATCGCACCCAAGTTAAGAGAAAACTCTAATAGCTTCTGTTGCTTAGTTAAGATTTTCATGATTTACAGGATGAAAAAAAAGCTTAATGAGCTTTTTAACACATCATGAAATCTTATAAAGACAAAATTGTTTTATTTTGTATGTTAATTTTGTGTTGTTCTTACTTATAATGTAAATTGAAGTGTCTACTGGGAGGGGATGAATGTAAAAAAAAGCACCTAACCATGTTAAAAATGTAATACTTATTTCTTTTGTAAATGACCATGATATAAATGGGATGAAGCCCTTTGATGCTTTTAACCTCAGACCATTCACGCCTCTGTGTTATCATTTAGTTTCTAATAATTTATACCTTGTCAAACATCTTTTACATGTTTAATTTGTTTAAATAATTTTTTTCTGTTCAAGCTATTCATACCACCCTGCTTCTTTCTGTCATAGTTGCTAGGGGACATAAGTTATGCTAAGACATACTCAGGCATATCAGGTGATGCCTTATGCAAGTCTCAAAAAAGCCGCTAGAACCAACCTGACCACTGGCCACATCTGTTCCACTTGTGTCACAACACCACCTACTTCTAATTTAACCAAGCTTTCTAAAGGCAGAAGCATGAATGAGCTATGGGCTTTCCTGTGTCTCCCATAGGGGTGAACTTATACATAGAAGAAGTGGAAAGCAGAGCTCTATACTCATACACAGGAACAAAACCCAGTCACTGGTTCAGATACGTGGATGACACATGGGTCAAAATAAAGACCATGAAGACATTCAGAGATCACATCAACACATTGGACAGAATCATCAAGTTCACTCAGGAAGATGTGAAAGACAGCTTGGGTTCGTATCCCACCTGAGTGGAATTAGCTGCCAGTGTGGGTCGTAAGCCAAGAAATCCTTCACGCTTATGCCTGCTTTGGTTAGTGGCAGCCGAGTGGTTAGGGCATTGCACTTGGAATCCTGAGGTTCTGAGTTCAAGCCCCACTCCAACGGACTGCCACCCTTGAGCAATACCCTTAACACTGCTCCCTGGGTGCCGCACATTGGCATTCCTCTGCTCAACATGGGGATGGGTTAAATGCGGAGGGTTAATTTTGTTTCTCTGTACTTGTGACAGTTGTTAGGTTTATTCAATGATGATTATAAAATTAATGTATGTACATATGAAACATTGGAGAAATGAGATGCTTCACTCTGCCTTATGATTCAGTCAGAAGACCACTCTGCCTTGTGATTCAGTCAGTGGAGCATTCTGTCTTATGACCTGATCAGTTGTTCTGTCAGAACAATACTCTGTTTTGTAACCATGTGTTATGTTCTGTTAATAAAAGGCACTGCAGATGGAGGGGGGGCAGAGAGAGAGTAGTGTGTTGGGTTGCAGCTCTTTCTCCCCTCCTGCAGGAAAGCTGTTGAAAATCCCTTTCTGTGTGTACTCAGTCCTTCTTTTACCGACCTACATTTTTTAACCTAACAACAGTGTAATGACAATAAAACACTGGGGAAAAAAAAGCGAGACCATGTAGAGCTAAAGATTGCTCAACATGTCATTACACTTGCTCGCGAACATGGCATCTTTGTCAGAAAGACATAATAGTCAAACATGTCAGACTAATAGGGAAGCAGCCGCCCACTGTGGGATATTAGTATCAAAATAATGCAAACAAAAATAAAATCAACACTTCAAAACTTCTTTACTTAGAAAAAAAGTTCAGTTCAAACTGGAAAACTCTCCAAATCTTTCTGTTCAAGAAATTTTACAAAATATTTTTTGGAATGAATGGTTAAGACAAAAATGTATTACCCATATATGGCCCAAACACGAAATAGATTGCTGCAATCTAAAAAAGCAGTTTCCTTAATATTAATAATAAATTTATAATAATAAGTATTTTAATGGATTTTTTAAAAGTCTGAAATATATTTTGGCATTGAAAAACTTTTTTTCCTATGATTTCTATGTCTTCTTTTCATTGAAGTTACTTTTTTTTATGATTTTTTTAGTTTTATTTGTTTGAAGAAATTTCTATTTTGATAGAATTATAAAGACATACAGTACATGTCCAAACTTAAACAGCTTATGCTTCAATTTAAAAAGGTGCTTCAAAACTAAAAATCTTTTTATTCTTAAAAGAAAAATACATTTTCAATCAAACAAAAACAGTGTTTATATGTGTTTTTTTTAGGCCTCAAATAATATTTTTTTGCATTCAATAGAATAGAATTTAAAAATCACTCCTTCTCACATATAAAGCCTTAAATGGCCAAGCTCCATCTGATATCATCAGAGATCTGATTGTTCCTTATGTTCCTAACAGGAGCACTTCTCTCTCTCAATCTGCAGGTTGCTACTAGTGGTTCCTAGAATTTCTAAAAGAGCAGAAGATGGGAGTGTAGATCTTTTTAGTTCTCAGGCTCCTCTCCTGTGGAACCAACTACCAGTTTTTAGTCCCGTGAGGCGGAGAGCACCCTGTCTACTTTTTAAGGATAGGCTTGGAAACTTTCCTTTTTGATAAAGCTTCTAGTTAGAGTGGCTCAGGTTATCCTGAGCTATCTCTATAGTTACCGTGATGCTGCTATAGGCTGTGGGAATGGTATTTTTGTTTGGCCTGTTTGTAAGTGATGTTATCCGTCTATTTTTTCTCTCTTTCCTAAATAGAAAGTGATTACTTAGAAAACTTGCTGAGATGAAAGGAAAGGAAGGAGGTATGAAAGGAAGTCTCCCTCCCTAGGCTAGATATATGGGAAACTCAGAACATCACTGAGCTGCCTTTAGGCTGGTCGTGATGTTCTCCTCTGCAGAGTAAAATAAAACCTTTTCTTCCTTGGATACACAACTCTCAGCGCTCATATTTTTTTTAACTCCATAAGGCTTAGACTGCTGGAGGACATGGAGACCCCTTTTTCATCATTCTGCTTCATTCTATCTATTCTCCCCACTCTGCAGAATCTGTTAGTTCAATCTCCTAACGTTCTGCTGCTCTCTGCTTTTTTCTCATAGTAGCTGCATCTGGTCTGTTCCTGTTTGGCTGTGACTCCATCCTGGAGAGAAATATCAGCTGTGCTGCTGCTATCCAACACCTTTGTTCATAGATGCTGTTAGAAGATGGGCCTGTTTTTTCAGTGTAGTCCCTGTTTCTCTGACTGACTGACTGGATGTATTCTCTTCATTCCTGATGATATGGGAGCTGGCTCCCTCGGAGCTCATCTGCCTGGCTGTGGTGCTTCCTGGTCCGAACAGCTGCGTAACTCTGCTTCTGTCTCCTTGAACCCCAGTGGGCCTCAGCAGATGGCCGCTCACACTGAGCCTGGTTCTGCTGGGGTTTCTTCCTGTTAAAAGGGAGTTTTTCCTCTCCACTGTCACTACAAGCACGCTTAGTGTGAGGGATTGCCTTAGAGTCAATGAGTCGATACAATCAACTGGTTTCTGTAGATAGAAAACTTTCAATCTATTTGCCTGGATGATCTGGTTGAACTGTAAAGTGCCTTGAGATGACATGTGTTGTCGAACTGGCGCTATAGAAATAAACTGAACTGAATTAAATTCACATTTTTTTTTTTCCTTTGATTGAAAACATTTTTTTTAAGGTAACTGTTTTTCTTTGAATAATAAATAAACAAATCTAACTCCATACTCCAAAGGTTTGAACTCTTGACTTCACAAACCAAATGATCAGCTAATCTTTTTTGTCCTCTATCCTTGAAATAATCTTCTCTGTAAAACTTTCCTGTAGAAAGTATTTCTGACATTCTTAGATCCCATTTCAATATATTTTTGCACCATGCAGACATTTCAAAACCAAAAGGCGTTGCTCAGCCAGTTGAGCTATTTGATTATTTCCCTTTCTGGGCGTGTGACGTTTTTTTCTCACCTCTCTGTCTTTTGTAGCTTTGCTTCTTTTTTGGAGCTGGCAGTGACTCTGAACTGCAGATCTGTTTCAGACTCACAGAAGCAACATGGAAGAAGCTGAGGTGATGTATGCTGATGTGAAGTTCACAAGAAAAAAGGCCAGAGGTGAGCAGAACCTGTTGAGCACATATTGCCTGAGTAACCTTTATTCAGCTGAAAATGAAAAATGTATTTCACATGTTATCTGTTATGAGTGTAATTCGATTTATGTTTCTGTTCTACAGATCCAGTTTCTTCATCAGACGATACAACTTATTCTGAAATACGGAGTTGCCAAAGAAGAGACGCAGGTCTGTTAAAAAAGATTCTATGAAATTGAAATATAAGCTTGAGTTTGTTATCTCATCTGCATTTAATAGAAACTTTATGCATTTATAAAAAAAGATAAAAGAATGATGATAGGGAAACTGACTAAACCCCTCTGCGATAAATATAATGTTTTAAGTAAAGAAACAAGACAGACATCTCAAAATAAGCAGTAGTTAGGAAATGACATAGCAGAAGTCTTTGGTGAATAAATTTCACCATCATAAACTGCTAAAGTGTTCACCATCCAGTTTCCTGTTTTGCTCTCTGAATTAATCATTGCCGGTGTTATTTATTATGTTGTTGTTTTTTTTAATCAAACAATATTGTGTGTTTTAATATGTTTTTAGAAAGGTTGACACTCAGAGAGGATAGTCTCGGAGCCAAAAAGAGGAATATTTTTTATCACTGACTTGTTGCAGGTTTTCTGCTCAACCTGGTACGTGTTGGTAAAGGTGCTGGAAGCCAAACGCCACGACCTTCATCACCCAAAACTTGTTCTTTAAGAGCAGAGACTAAAATGCTTGGAACGACTCAAACGTTCCCAAACTCCTCCTCCTGAGAGGCAGATGCGATGTTATAGATCCATTTGATTTCATCCTGAACTAAAGCATTTTGAAATTTTTGCATGGTTCAGCTCAGCCAAACTCTCTTTCTGCTCTTGACTTGCATCAATAAAATTGGTGTCATTATCAAATCTGATGATAGAAACTTGATCTCTTCTACAGATGAACCTCCGGACTGCATTTATACAGGAATCTGTATTGAGAGTGTATGCAACCTCCAGATATGAAACATGTATAAAGAAGTTCATACCTTTTAAGGAGACTTCTTCTATCTTCAATAGGATCAAATTAATCCACTCCAACCTTTTATATAGAGCCATGTCTGACAGTACGCTGTCTTTTGGCAGATCTGCTATTTTTTCCCCAATAAACTTTCCTCTGTTGCGTCTGCAAAAATACAGCAAGAGACGACTTTTCTAGCAGCTGAATTTCCATTTATTATCCAGTAGTTTTCTTTTTTCTTATTTTGTAACAGCATGTGAGCTCTTCCTGCATGTCCCAACTGTCGAATAATATGATGTAAAATTATTGTAGACATGCATGCACCTCATTCTGACTCTGTGGTATGCAAATACAATAGGGTTTTCAAAAGTATCGATACTCAAAAAAGTATACGATACTGAAACGTATCCGGATACAATACTAGTTTTTAAAAGTATGCGATACAGTGCCACCACCAGTGGCACCTAAGCTTGGTGTAACACTTGTGAGCTTGGCTGACTGCAAAATGAGCTCAGAAGTAGATTCGGCTGAAGAGTCAAGGGGTGTGAATAAGCACAAGAAAGAAAATTATGATTAATAGTTGTATATTTATTTTCTAATAGAAAGAGTATGGGTTACATATACATGTTAATGAGCTATATTATATAATTTATATGGATATGAATTAATAGAATATACACACAAATGTGATAATCAATATAATTTCAAAGGAAAAAAAACAAAAAAAAACAAATATATTCCAACAGGATAATTCAAAAGAAAAAAAAAAACTAAATTAAACTCTTCAGTTCAATTAGTAAAAGGTTCACAGTTCATGAGGTCCATTGGGAAAACAAAATCAGAGGATCCAGGTTTGTGAGAACTCTTTCCTACCACACTGTATCGGTGGTTCTCTTGGTAGCTCGCCACCCAATGGACAGTCAAAGGAACAGCACACAACAAAAAAAAAAACCTGACCTGAAATCAGGCCAGAATCATAAATTAGTAAAATAATAAACAATAAATTTAATCTTAGCAATAAATAAAAACAATAAGTCAGTTAGTTATGCCATAAATCACAGCACTAAGACACATCAAATAATTTAAATAATAAACAAGATTTCTTTATGAAGCTTCAATGTTTCTAAATATCTCAAGTTAAATTAAAGTGCACTTATTCAAAGATGAAATCATGGGTCAACAAAAACCCAAATTATTTCAACAGTTCCATTTTAATTGTATTGCGCAACACATATCAATAAACAATCAGATCTATTTAAACAAAAAAGAACCATGGTTTCTAAGGCTGGAAAAGTTCCAAACAAAGTTCTCTAATTAACCCAAAGCATAAAATAATGTATGACCAATACATTTACTGCTTGGGAAAAAATCTTACTGCTTCTTGGTTGGGGAAAAGTTTCCCTCTGAATTAATAAAAAAAAATAAAGTCTGAGTGAAGCTGTGGGCGTGTCTGGGAGCTATATTAACTACCCCTGTTAGCGTAGCATGCAACCGGTGTACTGCAGCATCACAAACTCAAAATAAGGAATAAAAATAATATACTTTAACTCACCGATGAGTAGATGATTTGGGAGAGGATATAGGGAATGTCCACCAGGTTATGAGTTGTAAATCTGCGGTATTATTTAAGTTATCAGTAAGTTTGAATGAACAATCAAGCATGAGCCAATAGATGAAAACAAACTTACGTGAGTTAACTTAAGCGTTGCATACTGCATATTGACGGCATCTCAGTAACGCTGCTCAAACTACTGCCTATGACTCACCGGGTACTGTACTCCTTCTCAGCCTGATTAATTTCACCTTAACTTGATTTCAACCATGGTAAACCGTTGCTGTATTGTGGGCTGTAACAGCTCAACACATGATCGCCATGGAAACATAGAAAATGGGTTAACTTTCCACCGCTTTCCTGCCTGGAGAGCGTAACCATGGAGACTAAAGCGTCAGAGATAAAGAGTCGTCGGCTAGCTTGGATCGCGGCTGTAAGACGACCGAACATAACTTTCCACAGTATTCCAATGTCATTGAGAGTGTGTTCCCTGCATTCTCATTCTGGTAAGTTAAAGATGCACGGTTTTATTTTATAGCCTACTTTGTTTCTTTCCTTCAAAGTTGGGATCTTTTACGGAAAATAATAAAAACGGCAGCGGGAAAATGCTCAAATACGTGAGAAACCCGGAGGGTTGGCAGTTAACGTTACTAACTACAACTTTGAAACACATAGCAGCTAGTTAAAAGTACATTACATGCGGGAGTGGTTGTTAGCACTAGCGGTTAGCAGTTGCTAAACAAACAGTCTCGGCCTTGATTACAGCTTACCTTTCGTATGAATTACTTGTTCCTACCGTTTGATGGTTTTTATGATGTGCAGCTCCTGAACCCATCCATTCATGAACTGCACATGAGACTCCAAGGACTTGTAGCTTCTGAACTGTTTTGAAGTATAGGCGCTCACTCATCGGTGCTCCACTCATTGTTTGGAACTTCATATGGATCCAAATGATTAATAATGCTGATTTTGTCACCATACCGGTCCCTGGCTTCTCTATTTAATCTGTCCCGGCAAATTCCAGATCCTTTTCGGGATTTTAACATCTTTTTTCTCTCTCTTCCTTGTCTCTTCTTTCAACAACAATGTTGTGTCAGAGCTATGTTTACGCTCGCGTACAACATGGCCGCCACGCCCCACAATGCAACGTGATTCCTAAGCCCTATATGCAGTTTGGATTATTTAGATGAAAAACACCTACCAGCTGCCGCCGTGAACCGCTACGATGAAGGACCATACTGTCAAAGGCGGTATGTTTTTCTGACAGAAAAAAAATATTGAAGGCAGGATAGCGTTAGCTGAATGATCTGACTGCAATCTGATTGGGTCAGGGATATTTTCACTTAAAACATATTAAAACTACTTTATTCCCACTGATCACAAAGCAAAAATAGCTGCAAGGCAGAGAAAGGATAGTGAAGCCTGCCTAACGCGAGACACACTTTTGCACCAGAGCAGCAAAGCTGCTTCAGCCACGCCTCAGAACTCAACTGGTACAAGCAGCAAAAATTAAGCAGCAGACGCCGATTTTGCTGCTTTGCCGGCGTGGAACGTGAGCATAACTGCAATAAAGATTACCACAGTGCTAGCAACGAATGCTTTTAACTGGGGCTGTGTAGCAGTTCTCGCCGAAGCAAGACTGACTCTCAACAGACTTCTGAGCCTGTGGGCGCGGGCCGAGGGCTGTAAGTGCAGTATTTCCACAGACCACCAGGGCGCCGAGAAAACCTTTGGTTTCCAATGGTGCTCTGATAATGACCCATTTAGTCATCCATAACGCTGTATGGAACACCTGCCGGCAACTGAAAATGTGTTGCATAGTGTCCCTTTAAAAAACTCATAATCGCAGCTTTGAACATGTTTTAAAAAACTGCCAAATGTTGTGAAGAGTGGCCAAAATGTTAATAGTTCACTTAAAGCTATCCTTTTCAGCCCACATGTCCAATCTGGCAACATTCACGTCTCTAGTTTACCTTAATCAATGGAGAAAACAATATAACTATGCTGTAGTGATATTTGAACACATTATGATGCACCACTTACATTTATGCACGTCGTTTAATAATTACAGAAACAATTTTTATTAATTATTCTTCTTGAAACATTGAAACAAGTGCAAAAGGTGAAGAGATTTGTGAAGAGCCAATTGCAAAGCTCTGTTTGATTGCTTCCTGAGTTGGTGACACCTCAGATGAATTTTCCTAAAACCTCTGCAGCAAGGTGTCGTAAAAGGTCTGTTAAGTCCCATTTAACTGAAGGCGCAAATAAGTGAATGAAAAGGAAAAAAAAAAAACTGCTTTTTTTTGGTAAGCGACCTTAAAGTTGTTTTTCTTTCTGAGTCCTTTAATTGTAAAACTCTCATCACAAATTGTGGTCTAAATATGCATCACAGCAACAATCCAAAGGAAATGTTCTGTACTATCCTAATATCTTGCAATTAGCAGTTCAATGAGAACCAGCCCCCATAAATTGATCAAAATAAATGATGTATTTAGATATTCTTATTTAGAAAAACCCAGTATATTATCTTTCTTCTGACATGCTCTCTCCCCTCCTTTCTAATAACAATCATTTAGATTTTTCCATTAAACATCCTAATACGGTATTTCTATAATACTTGATCCAAAAATGGATTAGGTTTTCATGAATATTGTAGATTTTTTTAAACTTGAAACCTTTGCAAGAAACACTTGCATAGATGTGTGATAGCTGAATAATAAAGTAGTAATCAATAAAATTTAAAGAAGGGGTTTGTGCATCATCTCCATAGTATATATGACTGTTACACAGATTTTACACTGGAAAAACGATCTTGAAATAAGAAAAAAAATTCTTAAATTAGCTGTATTTACCCTTAATTTGAGTAGGTAAATGAGATAGTTTGCCAATGGAACGAGTTCACTCTTAAAATAAGATAATTAGATAAAATGCACGTGAAATAAGACAATCCAATTGTGTTTTCTTATTTTAAATGTAAATTGTGTTGTTTTATTGGCAAAGTGTATTCTTAACTAAATCAATCCAAGAACAAATGCACTTATTTTAAGAAAAAAATGACTTATCTAGATATTGATTTTTCCATTGTAAATAAAGAAGTGGCAAGTCATTTTGCTAACTTCAGGTGCTTTGGTTTGTCTCAGTCCAATGACCTCCTGCTCCTGAAGGTCAACACGAACTAACAAACACTTCTGTGGAAAAAAGAGGGAAGGATCTTTATAAAAGGAGGGAAAACGGTGCCAGTTGAAGGAAGCAAGCAAAATAACAGCTGCAGTTTGAACCTCAGACTGTCATGAAGCGTTGGTTTCTCTAGCCCATATGCAGACTCACAGACACGGAGAGAGGAATAAAAGTCCAACATTTATTGGAACACGGAGGAACCCTTACAGGATCAAGGCTCAGAAAGGCATGATGGCACAGGTAAAACAAACGATCCCCACAGCGTGCACTCCTGAGCAAGACCCTTAACCCCACACTGCTCCGACAAAACTGTTTGTCAGCTTAAACCAATTCACGGTAGTGTTAAATTTCTCCAATGCGAGATCAATAAGGAATACATAAATACATATAATAACTTCACTCTCTATAGCAATTGAAATAATTATATTCAGTTTTAAATACATTTATTTTTAAAAAGAAATGCAATTCATTTAAATTAATATTGAATTAAATGATAGGTCATTTAATTATTTAATCAATCATAAATTTTATGTCAGGATCCGGGACTTTGCCCACCAGAGGGCGCCAGGGATCCTCAGCCTGGGGAGCTGATGCTCAACGCTCAGCTGATTCTCATCAGCTCATGATTAAGGAGGCTTCCTATTTAAGCTGTGTGTGAACTCCTCTCTGTGCTGGATCGTTTGTTCTTACCTGTGCAGTTTTGGATCCTGTAATATCTTTCCGCAGTTCAATAAATGTTGACTTTTTATTTCCTCTCCGGCGTTCGTGAGTCTGCATATGGGCTAGAGAAACCAACGATCATGACAGAGGCTGGATCGTTCTGTCATGATGCTGGTTTCAGCCCATACATGCAGACTCACAGACACGGAGAGGAGGAATAAAAGTCCAACATTTATTGGAACACGGAGGAATATTACAGGATCAAGGCTCAGACAGGCATGATGGCACAGGTAAAACAAACGATCCAGTACAGAGAGGAGTTCACACACAGCTTAAATAGGAAGCCTCCTTAATCATGAGCTGATGAGAATCAGCTGAGCAAGCTGAGCATCAGCTCCCCAGGCTTGGATCCACTGCCTCCTCTGGTGGGCAAAGTCCCGGATCCTGACACAAACCAGCAATCTGGACATCTAACAGGCTAAGGTTCTGACAAGGCTGCCCTCTGGGAGGGTAGATGTGCTAAACAGCTCACACCTATGATAAAAGAATCAGTATTTTTATGTTGGACAGTAAAAACACAAACTATATGAAGATAGTGTAAAACTAAATGTGTATTTTACCCAAATCTCTCTTTTCTTTTTCAGTTTGTCCCAAATGTTCAGCAGATGCTCCACAGAACAAATCAAACAGGTCAAAGATCCTCCTGCTGAGTATCATTGCCTTACTGGCAGCTGCTGCCATCGCACTTGGACTGAGTGAGTGAAAAAAAAAAATCTATTGATTCGATTGTTTGATTTGAAGAATAAAAAAACATTTGAATTTAACCATACATTTTTTTTCTCCACTTTTGTATCACCCTGGATTAAGTAGAACCCAAACTAACGGTTTATTTCTTCTTCTTTTTTGTTACCAGCTGTTGTTATTTTGATCATCAAACCCCCCTGCCATTCTGGAAAAGAGAAAAATGAAATTACACCAGGTCTGATTAACAGCAGTCAGATCCAACTTTATTTTTGGATTAAATCTGAATCTTTATTAATTTAGCTCCGTCACATTTTAGTTATAATCTGTGCACTTGTAATCCAGCTTCAAGTTATGCATTTTTAATCTTTTGAACAGGAAAAAATCAAAGCAGCACATGTCCTCCACCTCCTACATTTCCTCCACCTACAGTAAAAAGTAAGTCCATTATTTTTTGTCTCATTTTTCTCCTCTGATGATGTTATAGAGACATTGATGGACTGACAGATACAGGAAGTTAGATTATAGCTGCAGAACAGAAGACGCCTCCTGCTGCCTCCAAATCTCACAAACATCTACAGAGATTTCTTCCTCCTGACTCAGTGAGATCTTTGTTCTGATCTGTTTATAGATGAAACTCGTCTGAAGTGTGAAGCAGGCTGGGAGCTACATGGAATGAACTGTTATTTTTTCTCCAACCCTAAGTCCACCTGGATTGAGGGCAGAGATTCCTGCAGAGGTCAGGGAGGAGATCTGGTGAAGATAGACAGCAGAGAAAAGCAGGTATAAAACACTGCTGCAGCTTCATGTTCTCACAGATTTTATCATCATCATGTTTTGCCATCTCAGCTCAGAAAAGTCTCTTCAGTTATCTCCATTATCTTCCACTCAGATGTTACTGGAGAGGAAAGTGAAAGAGAACATGATAAATGATAAAGATTGGTTCTGGATCGGACTGACGGACTCAGAGAAAGAAGGCAGTTGGGTTTGGGTGGATGGATCTCCACTGAAGGAAAGGTCTGATTGTTCTACGAATGTTTGGTTCTTTTAAAGGTTTAAGTCACTCAGGTTTACTAAACTCTGTTTTTCTCTTCTTCATCTCTTAGTTTGAGTTTTTGGGGAAAAGACCAGCCTGATGGTCAGGGTGGAGGACCAGACTCAGAGGTGGACTGTGTGAGAGCAATAAAGGAAGGAAACTCTATCAAGTGGTTTGATGGATATTGTAAAGAGAGTCTAAGAAGTATTTGTGAGAAAATAGCAGAGACTCAGCTGTGTTTTTGTTTGTGAAGTTTAGTCCAGAAAACAGCCTCTGATCTCTGAAAAGAAACACATTTTATTAAGGCAGAACTCCTGTAAAAGATATGAAAATTAATAAAGGTTTTGTAATTTTTTTCACTGTAATTATTTAACTTGTATCACGTAAGTTTATATCATCAACTTCGCATCATTATACTATATTATATTCTCATTTGTTCTCACGACTAAAATAAATTAAATAAATGCACTGTGTGTCCTCACAACTCACTGCTTTGACCATTGTCAGTTGTCCTTATCAGCTCGGTGTTCAATGTACAACAGTTCAATGTAAAGAGTTTTTTCCGCTTTATAGTACTTTTTCCTGCTGTTCAGAATTTTAGCCTACAGTGTCATGGATTTGGTTCTGTTTAAGTTTTCTTTTTGAGTTTTGATTGATTTTAATTCCATTTTGTATTATTCTAGTTGTTTTTCGTTATTTCAGTTCTTACGTATGTCTTGTTTACCTTCTGTTGCCCTCTTATTTCAGTCTGCTTCTCTTAGATTCCTTCTTGATCCTTATGTCCACACCTTTTCCTGTATTTGGGTCCTCTTCAATCCTCCACTCAAACTAACACACAGTACATGGTGGAGCTTCTATTACATGCAGTGGTGGAAAGTAATAAAATACATTTACTTGATTACTGTGCTTTTTTGAGTATCTTTACTTGAGTAACTTTTGGGGTATTTTCAGAAGTGAGTACTTCAATACTTTAACATGAGTAGAAATTTGATCGAGTAACCTTTACTTGTAATTGAGTAAGATTTGACCAAGTATCAATACTTTTAGTCAAGTACTACTGTGGAGTGCTTTGTCCACCACTGACTACCTGCTTCTCTTTGGGGTCTTATACAGCGAGAAGCTATTTATGTAAAAAACATACATAAATAACACACTTGTAAACCAACACTGATAAACACAGAAATACCCGTTCATTCCTCTTTTTTTTTTTCTGGAAAAACAACACCATCACATGCATGAGTGCTATCCTGTGATTGGGGGGTCGGGAATTTATTAATTTTAGAGGAAAATTGGTTTTGCATATTTTTTAAGATTGGAAACACAACACATATAATTCCTACTAACAGCACCATCATATTAAATTACTTTTACATTCAGTTATAACTACAGTGACCAGACATCCTCGATTTCTTGGGACAGTCCCTGCTTTGGACCACCTGTTCCCGGCTAAAGCTGTTCCCGGAAATGTCCCCTATTTCACAGTTTTATAAGTGAGGGGGAAAATGTTGTGTGTTGACTGTTATTACAGTTGAAAGAGCACATGAGCATGTTGTGCACAGAAACAGCTGTTAGCTAGCTGTTTTGCAGCTGTTAACGTATAGATGAGGAGCAGAGCAACACATTTCTCATGAGTTTTAGAACTTTTAGAGCCAAACTGGATGAGAATCATGACCCAGGGCATGATTCTCATCCAGTGAGACTGAGGGGACCCCTGCTGTGAGACTGAGACAAAGAAGCCCTGACTGCAGAGCTGCAAAACTGGGTGAAACTCAAGCTTTCCAAATGGACATGAAAAAGGTTTGCAGGTCTGGCGTGACTAGTGACAGAACAAGCAATATATCTTTTGATGATGCTAATCATATCGTGTGTTTACTGTTGAGTTGTTGGGATCCTCAGGCTTGCCCACCAGAGGGCGCCGAGGATCCCCTTCTGCTCTTTACTATTTTTCCTTAGGGCTGGAGTTACTGTGGTGATCTGGAGATTACCCTCTGTCTCCAGCAGAGTGCGGGGTGGGTCTTCTGGAGCTGGAACCTTCCTGCACACCTGTTGCTAATCCTCTCATCAGAAGATCTCTCCTTTATAAGCTCCTCCTGCCTGACCTTGTTTCCACGCCGCAGTGTTGATCTTAGTTCATTGAGCTTCCTGAGCCTCTGTTATAGATTGAGTCTTGGTTGTCTCTAGTGTGAGATCAGTCCTAATCTCTCCTGCATTCAGCCTCACAGGAATCCTGTCTCCCCGTGAAAGCTCAGAAGAGCTGCCCCACTGGAACCCTGTTCCTGGTCTGAAGCTCTTGGGGAGCTTATCTCGCAGAAACCAGCTCAAGCCTGAAACTCTAGGAGAGTGCCTAACTCAAGCAACTGCCCTGGTGGAGCCAACCTAAGATTTCCGCAGTGTAACCTACGCCTTCTATGTGGGAGTTTCCTGAGGTTCCTTTACGCGGGAATCCTCAGTTTCTAGAATCCTGTGTGGATTTTCCCGTTGTTTCCCAGCTAAGAGCTGGAAGCTCAGCCTGAAGAATCTCCTTCTCGTGTTTTCCCCTGCTGTTGTTCTCTGCAGTGAGCTGGAAGCTCAAATCTTGGACTGCCATGCTAAGCCTGAAGCTAGATGCTTAGCCTCTCATGAACTCTGCTAACCAACAGTCTCCAGTCACAGTCTAGACTCCAATGAACCAGCCCCTGACCAATTCCAGTCCCAGTGCTTTAACCTTGTGTTCAGAACTTTAATAAACATTTGAACTTTTTCCCTGTCTCCTCCGTGTGTGTTCTGCATCTTGGGCTTGCATCTAGAACCCATCATGACATGAGTAAAGACAACGCTAACTGATGCTAAAGAATGGACTGCATGCTGCGCTATGCTACAGGAATATGTGTTGAGCTGTTGCTAAAGTTTGGACAAGCTTTATTCACTAAGGGTTTAAACACTGATATAACATTAGTGTTCATGTGTTCCTCAAATGCTCATTACATTTCCATTACCAAGTATGACCAAGAGTCATTTAGTGGAATCCTGATGTCTATTCGCTGCTGGGCTATTTCAAAGAGGGTAAAGAATCATTTAACTAAAGGTTATTGGTTCTTGATTAAGGGAATCATTTTAATAAAACATTATTTGGTCAGGCAAATAATGTATTCACCTCATGGATTTGCATTGAATTGGTCTGAAAACATTCCAATTTCTTTTAAAATTAGTGAAAAGCTAATTTGATCATATCCCAAATTATTCCAGATAAACTTTGGTTTCCAAACACAAGAGAATCCATTTAAACTGTAATATGTTTTTCAACCGCTTTCCCCTTCCTCTTTGTACATAGTAGTTAGTTTAGTTTAGTTGAGTTTACTAGTCTTAGTTGAGTATTAAACTGAATATGTTGGACTTGGGGCTGAATGATTTTTGTTAATAAACTCTTATATTTTGAACAGAAGTCGTGGTGGAATTCATTCCATGTAATTGCAGAAATAACTGTTTGACCATGATTAGTGCTCTCTAATCACTTCTTTTTCATCTATTGTCACCAACACACAGTTATGGTAGAACTGTGTGTCATAAACAATATATAACAGCTGAAATAATATATGATTATATAAAGATATTTTACCTCCCTACGGGGAGAGCCCAATACTTCCCATCTTAAAGTAGTATCCCAGAAACCAAAATTCCCAGCAGGCTGGGGAATAGAATTTAACATAAAATCACAACATTTTTGTTGTTAAGATTATAATTTAATTTTACAAACACTAGTTATGCAATTGTAATGCATATTTTTGGGTAACTGAATGCTGTAATTCCATATGTGTTTTTTTTTTGTTTACTTGTATGTACTGTACATAAGAACAGAGAGAAAAACAGATATGCTGGAAGCAACAGTTTTTGACTGAGTTCACAGTGTGGATGTTCTTTCATTTTTGTTTATTTTAAGATCACAAGCTGAAGAATATTATCTGGTCTTGCTCGTTTCAATACTTGTTGCGAGACTGAATTCCCAAGTGGTACAGAAGAAACTAACGGAGCTGGAGTGTCTCTGCACTGTAAATTAAACATTTGATCTTTCATCAATAATCATGTCTTAATGCTGTTCATCTCTGTCCAAATTTCAGGGTCCTATTATGGTGTATACATTGATTAGGAAGTTAAATAGAAGAAGCAGACTTTTATAGAATATCAGGAGTGGGAGGATGCTGTATGTTTAAGTGTATTAAACTATACACTCCAAAAGGAGAGTGTGCAAACCTCGTCACCAGAATGTTTGTTTCCATTTGTAGACTCTATAGGCTTTTCTTCAATACCAAGTGGGCCTGAAATTTTGTCCCTGTCCAGTCCTAGGTGCAAGTGAAGCAGCCAGTCCAATAGTGGTCTCAGGATGCCATCAAGTGGAGCCTGGGAAGAACCAGGACAACAACAACCATCCATCCATTTTCTGAAAAGCTTAATCCCAAGTGGGGTCAGAGGGGTTCTGGTGCCTATCTCCAACTGTCTACGGGCGAAAGGAGGGGTACACCCTGGACAGGTTGCCAGTCCGTCGCAGAGGAAAACAACAACCTACAATCCCAAACCCTGATACATATGTCCTCCAGCAGTCTAAAGACTAATCTATACTCAGAAACCAGGTTGACAAGAAGAAGGTACTATGAGGAAAAGCAGAGAGCAGTGTTTAGCGATTGAACAACTGCTTAGTAGGAGAACAACAGAGATGGAATGAAGCAGGAGAAATGAGGGAGGAGAAAAGGGGAGAATACTATGTCCCTCCAGCAGTCTAAGCCTATAGCAGCATAACTATAGAGATAGCTCAGGATAACCTGAGCCACTCTAATTATAAGCATCAAAGAAAAAGGAAAGTTTTAGGCCTACCCTTAAAAGTAGACTGGATGTCTGCCTCCCACTTGGACTAAAACTTGGTAGTTGGTTCCCACAGGAGAGAGGGAGCCTGATAACTGAAAAGATCTGCCTCCCCATTCTAATGTTTAGAATTTCTAGGAACCACTAGTAAACCTGCAGACTGAGAGCGAAGTCCTCTGTTAGGAATATAGGGAAAGATCATATCTCTGGGAAAAGATGAAGCTTGGTTGTTTAAGGTTTTATACTTAAAAATCAAGACTAAAAACCTCTAAATTTTGCATCAAGTCACATATTTTTTCTTTGCAGGCTTTGACGGATCTTGTTGAATAAAATACATTTCGGGGAAAAAATGAAACTAGGAATTGAACTATGAAGTCATTACGTTTCTGCACACATATTTGATCATTTTAAGTAGCTAAAGGGAATGTCATGTTGGGGTCGAGTCTCCTAACCCACATACAGAAAACACTCCAGAGACAGGAAATACAATAGAGAGCAAACCACGGGACCCACAAACCACAGGAGTCTGCTGTCTTATCTGTATCTTGGTTGAACGCTTGCTTAAACTCCTTTATGAAATCATCAAAAGTACAAACATAATCTGCTATGGATGAGTATTTGGCTTCCGCCCACTCCAATGCTTTACCAGACAGATGTGATAGGATAAAAGAAATTTTTCTTCCATCCAGAGAGAAGCTCTGAGGAGAGTGATTAAATATTATGGAACATTGAAAAAGAAAACCTTTGAACTTACTTGCTTCACCTGAGAATCTCTCAGGGAGATATGGGCAAAATCAGAAACTGTGGAGCGGATAATATTTTCTGACCTGGAAGGAGGATTGGGATCTGGGGCGGGAGGCAGAGTGGCATCAGCAGCAGAAGCACAAGCCTCTGAGCTGGATCTTTGCAAAAACCCAGCGATCTCTTGCAGGGTGCGGTTAGTCTCGGCTTGGTGTTCACTTAGCTCTTGTAGGGCTGCGTCATGGTTTTGAATGAGAACATGCTGCTGCTCCAAGGCCCTTCTGAGTGAATCTGCGGGGCTAGGCTGTTGGCCAGACTGTTCTGTCATGTTGGGGTTGAGTCTCCTAACCAACATGCAGAAAACACTCCAGAGACAGGATATACAATAGAGAGATTTATTGACAATTAATTCAGACAAAGGTTAATGGATTCCTTCGTTCATCAGGCTGATCTCAAGGGGCAACTAGGGGAGGACAGAAATGATTAGTCAGGATCCAGGAAACTTGCTGTTTGGCGGAAGTTTGGGGTTAGTACCTGTTTGGGGGTGTTTCTGACCCAGGGGGGCCTGGAGGGTCTAGAGCAGTGGTTCTCAAACTTTTTGGCTCAAGGTCCCCCTACACATTTTTCCACCCAGCCGTGGTACCCCTAAACTTATAATGATTATTTGACATTATTTGATAATAATTATTTTTCTGTCATTTTTTTCAAAGTAGTAAAGAAAACATAAAATGAAACCCCTCGCCTTAGAATATATTTGCTTACATCAAAATAAATTTACAAAATTGTTAAAAATATAAAAATGTACATTCAATATAAAACTCTCATCAATCTATGAAAAAATCCTGCGGCACCCCTGTAGTGACCTAGTGGTACCCCTAGGTGCACCCACTTTGAAAACCCCTGGTCTAGAGGCTGGTCGGCAGGTTGAGGGCTGAGGTCAGAGGCGGCGGTGGAGGGCAGACAGGTAAGGCTCCAGGCAGTGAGGGTTCTGTCTTGTTGGTTAACTCCAGATAATTCAGGATCTAAGTAGCTGAAAACACAGAGACAAAGGGATTCAGAATCAGGGAACATATCAGGGTTAAAGCAGCTCAAAGTTAGCCAGAACCATTACTGGCAACACTCTGGCAGAGAAGTGTCAGCATCCTGCTCCATTTATACTCCTCCAAATGAGAAGATAGAGAACAGGTGTGCGGAAGTCGACTCATGCCCTCAGGAGGAAGGTCTCAGGCTCCCTCTGGTGGAGAACAGTTGACAAACCTCTGGAGCCCAACAGTGAATCCTGAATTGAAAATGAATATAATCGTCCACCTGTTCTTTTTTCTGGATGTGTTGCCTAAATCTTGGTAATTGTAAATTGTAGAAACAATACTTGATGGAGTTTGTTCTTCTGTGTCCGGGAAGGTTATGAAGATGGGTGGATATCCTTTTAATGCTACATACATACTTATTAGAGTGCAGTAAATTCTGGCCTGTCTGTCTGCTCTGCTCTCCCTGTGAGCAATCAACTCCAGCTGTTGCCTGCTGCGCTATAGTGCAATCAGCAGCATGTCTCTCAGCTGTGCTCAAGCAGTTAGAAGTTAGATTGTGGCAGGCAGACAGGGCCAGATAATTGCAAACCAACAAGCATGAAGTTACTGTTAGCCATCCAACAACTGTTTGGAGGATTTCATGCATTTCATTTTTTGAACTCCTTCCAACCACCAACCTACATCTCCATTTTTGGTAATCCCTGGTCCTCGGTGGATGTGCTCCCGAAGTTGTGAGTTCTGAATAAACTATTTAAGTTCTAATCCTGTGTTCTGGCTGAAAATCTGGGTCTTCTATAATGATCAGCAGTTGATTGCTCACAGGGAGAGCAGAGCAGACAGGCAAGAATCATAATAGTAAAGATTGGCTTTGCAAAGATTTTCAACATCCCTTTCTGCATACAGGAACAAACCACTAGCAGATAAATCTGAACCAAACACAAATTATCTGATTTTAGCAAATTAACTGATGTGAATATTAATATATAAATGAGATGAAAGATATAAATTTTCCCACAACAGTCCACCCTTTCGATTATAAAAGGATATTATCCTTGTGTAATCGATATCATAAAAAAAGGAAAATTTATAATATTAGTTAATAAACTCATAGCTTTTTATATATTTTGGTTGCAATTCCCCAAACTATATCCCATATATTTGATTAACTGTAAGGTTTATTTATTTTAAACACTTAAGGGATGAAAATTTCTGATTTCATTGTTTATATGTTTTAAATGATATAAGTAAATAATAATATTTTTTGGAGGAAAGGAAAATCAATTTCTCTTAGCTTTTCATTTAGAGAAATCTAATTCAGATTAAACTGACACATAACTTTAGATTTTATCCTATTGGATTATATTATTCATTCTTTTTTCCTATATAAGTTGCTGTTTTGTTTACATTTTCATAAGTCAGAGCAACAATCACCTTTTCTCTGTCTTAGTCAGAACCTCAGACATTCATGGCACAGGGACAAAGCAACATACCACAAAATCATGAGAGATGAAGCTAATCTCTCCGAGTGGCTGCTGTGGAAATAGAGAATTTGGTTTGTGACTAAAACCTGTGCACATTTCACAACTACTGTGTCAGCCAATGTTTGGACCCTTTTCTCTCTCTGGATTTGCCTCAAGTTTTCATCTCCAGGTCCGTCCATAACATTATGGAACATGGTGACAGCAGGAAATGAACAAAACGAGACCCGTCCTGTTTTAAACAACCACAGGCCTGATAATAAACGTTTTGTTTTCCAGTCCTGAAGCCAACATAGGAAAAAGACAGTTGCTGCTGAGTTTTTCTCTTTAAAAAGATAATTTTTGGTTTAGATATTTAAGGTTGGTTCTAATTTGATCAAAAAAATTACACTAAAAGAATCATGGTTTAGTGAAAGCCAACCATGCAGTACATTATCACCCTCATTAGACATTTCCCATAGATAAAGTCATGTCAGTCAGCAAGCATTTTCTTCATTGCAAGATGCAGAAAGGAATCTATAATAAGAGAAAGTTATCAAACTTTTCTTGAATAGTTGGAAGTCTATGGAAATGGAAAATGAAATAAAATAAAAAGGAAAGAGAAAGAAAAAGAAAATATATAATCGATCACTTTACCTCTCTTTACTGATTGCTGCCAACAGGCGGTTTCAGTCCTGGAGCTCCACCACCTCAGTCAAAAAAGGTCAGCCACTTCTCAAACAAAAAATTATTCACTAATTTAAAAAAAAATAATAATTTAGCAACCGGAGAGAAGGAAAGCCTTATGTTGGTGCACCTCCTCCTTGTTTCCCCACAAAAAAAAAAAAGCAGATGAAAAATCCTCTTTGTGTTGCTTTCCCCAGATTTTAACCCATCATTTCCATCCGGTTGCTGTGTGTGTGTCAGTGTGTGTGCCTTGGGGGGTGGGAGTGAAAAAAAAATAAAATCTAAGTTGTTCATCTTTACCATAAAAAGAAGAAGCCTTTTTCAGGAAAGGAATGTTGTTTCGTCAGTCACCCCACTTCATCCTTTAGTCATTTTAAGTCACGTTCCCCTCTCGTCACAAACTTTTCTCATCTAAAGTTTCTCAAATTTTGTTTTATCATCAACCTTACTTTTCTCTATTTAATTTTTGTATGTTTTTCTTTATTTAATTTCAGTTTAATTCCTCCATTTTATTCTATTTTAAGTTTTTTCAGGTTTTAAACTTTTAATTTGAGCTTATTTTATGCCCTACTTACTTTTTTTTTCTCTAATAATTTAATAGTTTTTTATTTTTTAGCTATGAGTTATTAACTTCCTGTAAAAATTAGAGAGTTTTGTTTCTTTAAAAGCACCATTGAAATTAAAATTCATTATTATAACTTAGTATAGTGTAAGTTTAATATGTAATACAGTGTAAATATGTTTAGTATCAGGTTTAAACACTGTCTTTTTTGACTTCTTATTTTAACCCATTTCTTTTTGAAGCTGAGAGTTTCTTTGAACTCTCCTTTTAACCATCCATCATTTTAAACTGTTTTTTTCTTCTCTTTTTTCTTTTTCCATTTTTTTTTTTTTTCAAAATCTGTAAATTTCTTACCTTACCTTCTTTTTAGCCTCTAACTTCTCATGATATTCGTTTATCTTATCTTCAACATTTTTGTTTATTGCAACATTAAAAGAACCCTACTTTCTTTGCAATTGATCAAAAATTTCTCCTTGGGCAGTTGACAATTCCCTGGAACCTTGCCTTTTGTTCTACCATCCACTACTGTAGAACTGCAAAACCTTTCCCATTATCTACAGGTAATTTACCGGTTTCCAATATGCACACCATTCCTCTGGTGTCGACCTGGATAACTGCAGGGGATCCCACTCTAGATTACCGACGTCTCAGTAAAATTAAATGCCTTCTGGTGGCACTTACAACCTTCCCTCTCACCCTTAGAGAGAGCCTCACGCGTTCTATCACGAGGTCTTTTTTGGTTCACAGGTGGAACAAAAACCTGAATTGCCTTTCTGCTCCCCAAAAAGGAAAATTATCTGTTATTTCATATGTATAGATAATCTTTAGTATTATACAAATTTTTGTGTGCATTAAAAATGATTAACCTATTAATGGAATTTTTGCTAGATTATAATTTTTAATATGGAGAAGAAGAGGACTTGTTTGAACAAATTTTCCAGTATTTGATTTTCTAATTATCTTTTAAATCTGTAAACAACCTGTTGTTTTTGTAATTTAGTTTTGAAATCTAATCTAAATTGTGCCGACAAAAGATTCATCTCACCGTCTCCAAAAAGAAATGGTTGGTTTTGATCCTCCTGCTGACCTCTAGGGACCTCGATGCCCAGAAGTCCTCACTCCCATAACCTTCTAACCGGGGTGAGGCTGGAAGACTGCTTCCTCCAGGCGGTACCTGACACTTCTGACAATCGCCGTGTCCTCAGAAAAATCAGTCAAAGAGAACTGCCTTGACAACGCCTAAATTGTCGTGGGAAAAAGTATCTTTTTCAACTATTCATCCTAGTTAAAATAAATGGAGATCGGATGGATTTCACTCAGTCGGCACATTTATTAAATATCTTTTGCAAAGAGAGAACAGTCATCATGGCACAGCATTCTGCTTTCTGTTCTGATCTGGGCAGGGTTCGTTCCCCCTAGTTACAACAATCAAACGCAGTCAGAGTCATAACAAATTACACACACTTTGCTTAACAGTAACATGTGTTATGAATAAACCTTTGAGAAAAGAATCTGGATTGTTATGGGAAGAAGCTATGTCTGGTCTACAAACAACCATCCCTGCAGGGAATGGTGTGGCCTTGAGAGAGAAACAGACTAAGTGAAAACTTTTTAGTGAGTAAATATGAATATTAATATATATTCAAGAGAGAAAGATATAAATTTTCCCACAACAAGTGACATCAAACACCAGCTTCTGTGAGGACATAATGTGGGCAGACCATGACCATTCACATTTTCAACAAGAATAAATCTTGGTTTTCTTTACCGATCAAAGATGAGGCTTTCCACAGTATAGTCCAGGGGTCTCATTCATAAAGCTTTCATGTTCAGCAAACAGCCTGAAAATTGCAGGCACTGACTTTCAAAGATTGTGATTTATAAAAACAATCTTGGGGTGAGAATGTGTGGTCCCTCACACAAACTCTAAACCATCCAGACTGGACCGCATATTTTGCACTGAGGGTAAAATTTAAGTCAGGTTTCCATGCCAATTAAAGTACAGAGACTGCCTTCATTAAGGTGTTCAATGACATCCATATCAATTTAGGTTGTGGAAGAACCTCTCATGATGAACTCATGGAACCATCAGAGGAACATAAAGGTAGTTACTAAGTCAGCCTTTTATCACCTGAAGAACATTTCCAGGATTAAAGGACAGGATTAAATGTCCAAGCAGGATCTAGAAAAACTCAATCATGCATTCATCTTTAGCAGCATTGATCACTGAAACAGTGTCTTCATAGTTTTGCCTAAAAAGTCCCTCAGACAGCTGCTGTTGGGATCTGGAGCTGTACCACCTTCCTCCAGCAGAGTGCGCCGTGGGTCCTCCTGATCTGAGCCTCCCAACACACCTGTGGCGCATCTCATCATCAGCAGTCCAGCGCTATATAACCTGCCTTCAGACCTTGCTTCAACGCCGCAGTGTTGGATCTAGTTTGGTTAGCGACCTGAGCCTTGTAACCTGAGAATCTTAGCTATCTCTTGATGAGATAAGATTCTAATTCTTCCTTGTTTTTTGCCTCACAGGAATCCTGTCTCTCCCTGAGGCTCTGGATGAGCTTAACCTGACGAGCCTGCCCTCATGAGCCAAAACCTGAAGACTCTTCTGTGGATTCCCCTGCAGCTCTTGGCTAAGAGCTGGAAACTCACATCAAGGTCTGCCCTCAAAGTCAGAAGTAAGACGCTGAAGCAATTATTGGACTCTGCTGAACAAACAGTCTGGATCCAACAGTTTCCTTTCTCAAAGAGAAACCCGGACTCCTTCAAGGTATTCCTCAGAAATATCTAAGACTCATAACTCATCAGTCCGTTTGCTAACTGAACTGTCATCCCTGCAGACTCCAGTGAACCTGCCCCCTGACCAGTTCCAGTTCCAGTGCAATATTCATGTGCTTGTGATTCAATAAACTTTGTTAAACTTTTTATCCAGCCTCCGTGTGTGTTCTGCATATTGGGCTTGCTCTGTAACCCATCATGACAGCTGCATCTGATCCAAAATGCTGCTGCCCGTGTCACCACTGGCCCCTCATTTGAGCCCAATCATGGTCCAAACTACACTTCATAGCTTTTTCTATGTTTTTGCTTGCACAATCTACTTATTTATCCCCTCCATTTCTTTCCCCCCTGTATGTAGCTTGCATGACAAAAATAATTTTCTGGCAGGTTATTTATTTTAAATTTTTTGGTTCCGAACCTAATAGTTTTGGAGACCATGCAGGCGCATTAGGAAGGCTGTCAGTTGGATCAGTGCTGCAGTCACTGCCCCATAGTCCAGTACAAACACATAAGGTATTCTACGCACTGAATGTTTATTCAGCAGGACAGTACCCAAAAACTGTTGTGGTAATTTCTGCTTCTACCTTTTCAGGTGAGAAATTCTTGCCTCTGCATCCACAAGAGCTGTACTGTATTAAACCCCTGCTGTTTTTGGTATGAAACAACGGAACCTGAAAGGTTCGATTGTTTCCTCACACACTTTCACACAGTCACTCCTATTTTAAGGCCTGTTATATATTTTTTTTATTTCAAGCAATATAGACGCAAAGCACCTATTGTTATGTGTACACTTTGGAGTCCCAAACTCCAGGCCCTCGCACGCATGGGATACCCAGATGCCATATCTGTCAAAATATCCCTGCTGCGGCAGCTGCAAAACTTACTATCTCGAGAACAACACAGAGTCCCAAACACTAACGCACAGAATACTCAGATGCCATATCCGTCAACAAGACTTGGTCTTGTCAAATATTCTTAAAATTACAGCTGTAACCTAAATGGTCCTAGACCAACTTTTGATCAAAAGCTTTAGGCCTACCCTTTGCCTTTTAGATCAGTCCTCAGCAGGAGTTATCACCAGGCTGCCCAGGGCAGGGCTGGACCAAACTGGCCCTGTCCAGCGAAGGGAGGACAGCTGTCGACAGCTGTCGACAGATTCGACGGTTCTGGACAATTGGATCTTGAGTCCCGGGTTTCGGCACCAAAAATGTTGGGTTCAAAAATGTAGGTTTGTAAAAGAAGAACTGAAATACACAGTATGGGGTTTTCAAACAGCTTCCTGCAGGAGGAGAAACAATTGCACCTAAGACTCAAAAACTCTGTCTCTACCGGACCTCCTCTGCAGAGCGCTTTATTAACAGAACTTAACACATGGTTACAAACAGAGTATTGTTCTGACAGAACAATTGATCAGTTCATAAAGACAGGATGTTCCACCAGAATCACAAGGCAGGGTGGTCCCCTGACGGAATCACAAGACAGAGTGGAGCATCCCCTGGCTCAAATGTTTTATAAGCACACATACATTCATTTTATAATCATCATTGAATAAACCTAACATGAGGGCAATTAGTTCAGGCTCAGTGGGAAATTTGGCTCGTGAACTTGGAGAAGAGGATTTGGTTGCTGTCTGACGTTTCCAGAGAAGTTGTTGAATCCTTGACTCCAGTCTGTATGCTGTAGTTCCAGTGTTTGTCTGATTCGGTGGAGGGCGGAACAATGTTTACCCAGAATGCGGTTGTTAATAGGTGAACGGAGAAACTGACTGCCACTCAGATTTCCTGCGGTACATGAACGGGTCGTAGTGGAGATTAATCCCTTTCTCAGTGCAAACCTCCTGT
Source organism: Cyprinodon brontotheroides (assembly GCA_018398635.1). NCBI lineage: Eukaryota > Metazoa > Chordata > Actinopteri > Cyprinodontiformes > Cyprinodontidae > Cyprinodon > Cyprinodon brontotheroides. The sequence goes on from JAGKQL010000026.1 coordinate 2,607,596, forward strand.
TTGAACGCCAGCTCAGTTTGTAGCTCAATTGATCCTTCCAGGGAGAGAAGGTCTGAAAAAATCGAGTTTGCAGGATGTCCTCCTGCCGAGAGGCAAAGCGAAAAACAAAGTTAAAACTCAGGTTAACAAGAATTCAGCTTGACTCAGCAAAAACTCAGCTTGGCTAGAGTACCCAAAACTGGCAAACACTCTGATGTTGAGGTAGTGGCAGTCACCAGCTATAGAACACTCCGTTAATGAGGAAAACATCAGCAGGTGTGTGAGGAGGCGGACCAGAACCAGGCACCTCCTGGTGAAGGAAGGGAGACAAACACAGAAAACAAACATGCAGACAGGAGTCCTAACAGGTTGCTGCTCAGGGTCATAGAATGATTCTATAGGGTATCTGTTGCTGGTCCTTAAGGTTTGTGAATAGGGTGTGTAACATTGGTTGGGCTGAAAACAAAGAGCGAAGCTGCTGAGCAAAAACGCATCATAGCAACAAGCACTCCCTCACTGAAACATCAAATTGTTGATATGGTAGTGTGACCAGACATCCTCTTTTTCCCAGACATGTCCTACTTTTCATACCTAAAAAAAAGTCCGGGGGGAATTTCAAAATTGTCCGGGATTTTGGTTGACTACAGTACAGCACATAGTCGAAACACACCAGGCATTCGAACCGAGCCGTCAGCTCCGGGGCTGGTCTGGGAACCCCGGCAGACGGGGGCAGGGAGCCAGCGGGGGACGGAGTGACCAAACCCCACCTGGTGACGGTAGCCTGGACACTGGCAGCCCCGTGCTTCCCCCCCACCTGCCTTACTAGCCCCCAGCCCCCTCCTCCAGCTGAGGACGGGCTGCTCATGGCTCTCTGCTGAGGTCCGGTCCAGTCAGCGACCCAGCAGTCGATCCTTCACAAGACTGAAAAATGTCCCTTTCTCTTTGCAGCCTGGAACACTGCATTTACACTCGTGCTTCTGGCTCATTTTCAATAGAGAAACTGCCTGCTTTGTAATTCTAGTAGAAGTAAACCCAACTGTAGACTAAACAGCTAAACTGGTGTTTTCCATCTACCTCTATTCATGTTCTTTGACCATGAACCAGTGGGCTGGTCTGTATGTACATTTCAGGCTGTGACAAAAGTACAGGCCAGAACCAAATAAGGCAACATCTCCGAGTTCTTGTCAACTCGGGGCGTCGTTTGGATTCGCCCGTTTTATAGAAGAATTTTGGAATTGTGATATTTTCAGAGAAAGTAGATGTTGATGGGGTTTGAACTTCTCTGTATGTCCGTTTCACCCACTGAACTATTGTTGTCAATCTATGACGATGGAAATTGGTTTTGTATTCTATGACCCCTTTAAGACCAAGGCCCGGCTTCTCTTTAACTTTCACCCACCTCCCCCCATCTCCTCCTTCACTCTCAGGCTTTTCTCAGTCCTGACTCATCCTCCGGTTTATTCCACTGCCATTGTTGACACCCCAGGGGGAAAACGACTATAATTCTCTGCCCAAGTTATTCATCCAAGCTCATGCTAACTCACAGCATCATGTCTTCTGCCAGGGTTAAAATACCAAACAACTTATTTCATTCATGTTAATAATCTTCCTAATTGCTTCTGTTCTCCTTGTGAGTCTCTTTGGGTTGAATTAGTTAATTACATGTTCTGCTTTTTTATGACAGGTCTGAAAACCCATCTGAACAAGAAAACTCTGGTCAAGCTAAAAAAGTAGGTGTCAGGTTGCATGAAGCTGAACCTTGGTGCTGGTTGTTCAGTCGGAACGCAAGAGACTAAAAAGAGAAACTGACATCTCTTATACATGTGATTTTAGATATGTTTAAATACTTGGTGTCCTAGATACCATACATGTTAAACTTAGGAGTGTTAAGCTGGTAACTAATAAAAAACAGGGAAGTAGATTGTTAATAAAGCCTCCGCATCATCTTTTAAACAGGAAGTTCTTTTTTATCTGAAGGTGTGAAATAAGAAGGCGCTGCACACATTTTTAGTCTAAGAGGTCTGCAGAGGGAAGATGATGAGTTGATGGTGAGTCCAGATAGTTTTCTTTCAAATATAAACGTAAAAAACAATGGAGTAGATGTTAAAATGATCTGGTCTTCAAAGTTAAACTGCTGTTTAAACTGCTGTTTCTTTTATTGCACGGATGGATTTTGAACCGCTTTGTTATTTTAATATCTGCACATAAATGAGGAAAAGTATCATTTTAAAATCTGCTAAAAAGAAGAACTAAAAGAAGTTTATTGGGATTCAAACTGAGGTTTATTTCACAATAGATGCTGTACAGGTCTATTGTATTAAAGAGAGAGCTGAGGGGAAAGGGTTATGACTGAAAGAACAAGATCCAATCAGCTAAAATAAGCCTCCTCTGCTGGGACAAGGCATTCTCTCAGACAGTAAACCCTAAAAAACATGGAAACAATCAGTTACATCCGTTGTTTTAAATTGGTGTACTTAATATCATGTGATCAAAATGAAATTACATGTGCTTTCTTTAGGCAACATTCAGTGTTTTGGCCCCTACAGCGTGGAATCAGCTCCAGTCTGAGCTCTAGATGTCCGACACTATTTCATTGGACTTATTTCGAACAGTTCTTAAAGATCGATAACAAGCTTCTATGAAACAGTGTCACTGCTTTTAAATTATTTTTATTGTTTTATATTTGTGTATATGTATTAATTGGTTTTAGTTTTGTAACCAGGTTGTAGTGTATTGCAGATCTCTGCCCAGGTCCCCCTTGAAAATGAGATCCAGATCTCAACAGGTTTTAGCTGGTTAAATAAAGGAAATGAAATGATATGTAACATCTGAACTGGAAGAAAACTTTACTCATAAAGCACCACTTAAAAAAAAATGCACATGCAAAACCCCTGTATGCCTTTTAAGCAAGTGCGAGAGCGTGCACGAGCCCATTTCTCCTTGTGCACGCTCTGTTTATAAGTTCCTGTTTACATCGCTCACACCAGCTTACTTTCCAAAAGAAGATTTGCAATTTTTCGACCATGTCAGACTCACGACCGGTAGGTGAAAATTTGGACGAGCACCTAGGATGGCCGTATGTAAACATATGAGCAGAAGGATTCACACTTAGGAGGATGAAATATTTTGATGATCCACCTGGAAAAAAGAACATTGTCCACTATACTTTTAATACAAGATGTCCAAATGTAAAAAAATGGAAAGTAAAGATTCAGATATTTATGCTTTTTAACTGGAGAATGATATAAAAAATCAATCATCTATGTTATTTTCATTATAAAGTATTAAAAGTTAGTGCAGAAGCTATGACTTCAAAAATCGGAAGTGAAAGGAAGAAGCCAAACATACATCATGTTTGTTTCTGAATGTTAGATGTAGTTCTTAAAATTAGCTGCATAAAAAAAGGTTCTCATCCTTAAAAGGCCTTTTTTGTCCTTTTATTCATCGTCTTTCGCTTTAATAAGGACTGTGTCACGGGGCAGCAGTCTCAGCAGACACACCCAGACTTCTTTCTCCTATACACCTCGCCCAGCTCCTCTTGGAGAAGCTAGTGGTGCTCCCAGGCCAGTCGAGAGAGAAACAGTCCCCCCAGTGCGTCCTGGGTCGTCCCCTGGACCGCCTCCTGGTGGGACGTACCTGGCGTCCAGGAGGCATTTGATAAAAAATGTCCAAGCCACCTCAGCTGACCCTCTCTGTGGAGTAGAACAGGCTTTGCTTCAAGCCTCTCCATGATGACGAGGCTCCTTATCCTATCTCTAAGGGAGAGCCCAGCCACCAAGCAGGGAAAGCTTTTTTCAGCTGCTTTTATCCAGGATCTTGTTCCTTTTGGTCTTAATCCAGATTTTATGACCATAGGTGAAGGTAGGAACATAGACCGACCTGTAAATCGAAAGCTCCAGGTTCTGATCTGGTTCTCCTCTAAATGCTCCTCAGCTGAAGCTGCTGCCTCCCAACATGAAAACCCAACCAGAACCTCCAAGCTGCCATCAGAGAGAGTCGTCCTGCTGGTTCTGGGCTCTCTGCTGGCTGCTGCTCTCATCATCATCTACAGACTCTGTGAGTTTAGATTGGTTTCATTCTCCTTTCAGTCTATTGTTTAAAATGTTTTATTGACAATTTTTAGGACAACTGCAGGTTTTCGTTTGTGTAAAAAGGAAATAACTTGTATTTCTTTAATTAGCTTTTGCTGTTTTGATGACCAATCAAAGGATCCAAACCATGGAGGAGAAGTATGAAGCTC
>JAGKQL010000026.1:2611824-2623196 GCA_018398635.1 Cyprinodon brontotheroides
AGAGACTATGTCTCTCGGCTGGCCTGGGAGCGCCTAGGGCTTGTACAACATTGCTGGAGGAGGTCTGCGGCGAGGGAAGTCTGGGAGTCTCTGCTTAGTCTGCTGCCCCCGCGACCCGGTTCCAGATAAAGCGGGAGGACTACGAGTACGAGCGAAACATTAAAGAGATGTTAAAGGACCGCCAGATACAGAAGTTAGATTCTAACTGCTGGACACAAGACGCCTTCAAATCACACAAGCAGAGATTTTACACCTAAATGCTCAAAAAGGCACAAAAGCGCATGCACTTCATGCAGAGGATGAGGAGAGCCCACCTGCCCCTACCCATCCTCACCACCTTCTACTAAAGCAGCATAGAAAGCGTTCTGACCAGCTGTCTCCCTGTGTGGTGTTGAGGCTGCAGCACCTCAGACTGGAAGAAGGTGAGAACAGCAGAGAGGATCATGGGGGGCTCTTCTTCCCCTCCATTAAAAGCATTATTTCATCCCCAGCGCCGTGGCATGTCCCGGCATCTACATTATAAATTACCCCCACTACATGGACTCAGCCTTCCTGCTGCCCTCTGGGCAGAGGTTTATTGCAGCATTCAATGCAGGACCAGCAGTTTCCAAAAGTTTCTTCCCCGCTGCTATCAGAGAGCTGAACTGTTGAAATAAACTCTAAATCATGTCACAGACTTTACATCAAACTGACCATAACTGTCAGGATTTGGTTGAGGTTTAAGGACCCAAATGCAGAAACAGGAAAAAAGAGGCTGAGGTGATTTCTTGCAGTTTAATTGAAAAAAACAGGTAACAGAGGCAGCAATTCCAAAAATCCAACTAAAAATGTTAACAAACCAAAGACCATAGAGACATCAGGGGAAAACGAGCACGAGGAGCAAGGGAGAGGAGAGGAAAGAAGACAACAGCGATGAGGAACCAGCGATGACAAGGAACCAGCAAAGAGTGACAGCAGAGGGAGAGTATATACTGTATGGCAGACTGAACAAAGGCAGGGCTAACGAGCTGATAAGGAGCAGGTGTGAGTGGAGATAACGAGGAAGCCAAAGGATAAGAAACATGCACAAGAGGCAACAGAGGACAACAAAGAAAAACCTGAGAACTAAATTATATCTAGAAACACAAAGTAGGAATTAAACTGAAATTATACAGAAAATAAGACGTGACAATAACAATGCGTTTCTTTTGCACCATGTTTTTTTTAGTCCACAATGTTTACATTTGATGTCATGACAGCTGTACAAAACAAAATTTTGTTTTTGTTTACAATCTGTTTATACAAAATGGCAATAAAGTTTGTTTTCCTCCAGACTCATTGAGGTTTTGGTTCTAATCTGTTTATAGATGAACGACTTTTGAAGTGTGAAGCAGGCTGGGAGCAACATGGAGGAAACTGTTATTATTTCTCCACTAATAAATCCTCCTGGGAGGAGAGCAGACATTTGTGCAAAGATCTGGGAGGAGACCTGGTGAAGATAGACAGCAGAGATGAGCAGGTATGAAGCACTGCTGCAGGTTCAGGTTCAAGAAAGATTTGATAAATTCATCATGTTTCTTAATCTTGGTACATTAAAATCTCAATAAGTGATTTTTAACACATTTTCTTGTTCAGATGTTCATTAAAGAAAAACTGGTACATATGATGAAGAACGATGAGGACAAGTTCTGGATCGGACTGACAGACTCAGAGGAAGAAGGCAGATGGTTGTGGGCGGATGGATCTCCACTAAACATGAGGTTTGTTTTTCATAAAAACTAATGTTTGATTAATATTTAGAAACTTTGGACTAAAAATAGTTGCTTTAACTTTGTGTTTCTTTTCCTCCTTACTTAGTTTGAGGTTCTGGACACATGGCCAACCAGACAACTGGAGTAGGCTAAGCCTGAAAAAAGCTGACTGTGTGAGGATGGGACAGATAGGAGGATCTGATCCATTAAACTCCTGGTTCGATATGTCCTGTGACGCTCATCAGAAAAGGATATGTGAGAAAACAGAAAAAACTTGATAGACTCATTGTGTTTGAGTCTGAAGTTCATTTCAGTCTGTAAAACAATCTGAGTTCAGGATCAAGAAGATTTTACAAAGAAAAAGCCAAACATATTTAAACCTTGCTACATAAACTACTAATGCTAAAAACTGTAAAGCTCCTTGAGCTCTAACTCCACCAGCTCTCCTTCTAAATAAGCAGCTAAGATTTCTTTGTTCGCATGTACTTATTCAATTCAACTGTTCATGAGATTAAATATATTAGAAACCAAACAGACCCTCTGATGTAAATAAGTAAAAAACTGTGATGTCTGAATATGATAGTTTATACAGGTTTTGATGCAGTAACAGATCAAACTGGATTCTATCAATTTTAAATAAACAGGAATCACTTGTTCTATGTCTGTGTACAGATCACATGCTGGCCACTGTCTGCGCTTGTTTTTTTTATTTCTTCTGGGACAGCACCAGTTTGCCCCATTTTACACAAAGGGTTGAAATTCACCAGACTTACTTTATAAAACATATCAGTAAATCAGAAAGCAGGGGTTTTATCAAAACTGAAGAATGAATGGCAGAAAAGGGGGGATAAGAAACAAAGGGAAATAGTTTGTTAGCTTCAAAAAGGCAACTGGAGAAAAGAAACCTTGAGGAAGGAGCAGAAAAGATGACAGGTTAATAACAAGACTACGATTTGAACATAGATTACTTTAAGATTAAGGGAGAAAGCACATAAACAAGTGAAAAGAAAAGTGAACACAGCACAGCTGGAACAACCAGGCCAACCAAACAAAAAGCTAATGCTAACAAAAAGCTAAAGCAGTACAAGCTGGAGTCTGCTGCAAAGATCTTCTTTATGTGGGCATTAGACAGTCACGGCCAGGTATGGGAACAGGAAGGAGCTGGAAAGAGGGTGTGACTTAAGATGAAGGATGCAGATCTATTTATAGATGAGGTGAATAGTTAGTCTGCAACTGGAAAAAACATCAATACAGTTGTCCTCTTTTCTGTGATTTTTTTCCCAATACTGGTAATTTCTGTGTGACTTTCTTTGAAAGAATAAGCATTTTTTTTAAATGAGTAATTTAAAAGCTTAGAATAATTATGTTAACTCATAAATAGATGAAACTGACAGTTCAGCACCATGGACAGTGACAGTAAAGCCTGCAGATGATGAGATGCATTTTGTCTTTGTTACCATTTTAACAACATTTGAAATTCTTTTTACTGAGATATTATATGTGTTGTCATTAAGATAAAGCACCAGATCTCATCAAATATCGAATGTTATATAATATTTGGACTGTTATATATTGCTCTGTGAACACGACCAGCTGGCTGTGTGTTAGGAAAATAAATGAAACATTAAGGGAGCTTAAATCATTGTGAAACAGATGACTCTGCACATATTTGGAATAAATTTATCCCAACAGCCTTTAGAAAAATACTTTATTAACAAAAATTATTGAACTCCACGTCAAAAGTTATTTCAGTTTAAACCTCAAACCAGCCATGTGTGACAGAATGAGAGGGGCTTAAATACTGGGGAGGAGAATGCTGAAACAATGACCGGAGTACTGAGTTCACAGAGACCAGATGTGCAGAGAAGGGATTAGAAGGAAACTGAGGGGAAAAGGGACACTAGGGACAATGAGACCAACAATGAACTAGAATTAAGATGAAATAAATAAAATAAAAGATAACTGGAGAATCACCAAGAAAAAGTTAAACTAAGAAGTAATTCCAAACAACATTATTCGTAAGGGCAGACATATAATAACATAAACCAACAAATAAGAAAAAGTAAAACATAAAACTAAAGTCTCGTGGAGTAGATCATGTCAGCCGATTCAGAATATATGTAATTTCAAGGCACCTTACAGAGATAATACAGTCAGACTGGTTACAGGTTTTTCTTAAGCCGAACCAGCTTATTGCATCCAGTTATTGACTTGCAAGACATGCTCCTTATGGATGAGCCTGCGGAAAAAATTTCACTTGCATTTCATCGTTGACTCTTCCGCAATACCTCACACCAAGCATGAATATAGCTACAGTTGAGAGGAAAAACTTTCTTTTAAAAGAAAAGAACCTCCAGCAGAACCAGGGTACCAGTGTGAGCTGCCATCTGCTGAGGCCCACTGCGGTTCGCTGAGACAGAAGCAGACATAGAAAAGAAGCATAGATACAAAAAGCAGCTGTAAAAAGGCGCCCCCGGCCCAGGAAACACACAGCCAGGCAGACGGTGCCCCAGCCAGCTCCCATGTCAGAGGATGAAGAGAGGCAGCACATCCAGTTAGTCACAGTCAGAGAAACAGGACTACACTGGAAAACAGGCCAAGCTCCAACATCTAGAAACAAAGTTGTGTTATGGCAGCAGCACAGCTGATATTTCTCTCCAGGATGGAGTCACAGCCAAACAGAAACAGACCAGATGAAGCTACTGTGATGTGAAAAAGAAGAGATAAAAAATAAAGTTATGAGAGGAACTCAACAATTTAAATTAATTTCAATTCAATTCAAAAATACTTTATTAATCCAAAAGGGAAATTAAATAGTTTTCCTTTCTATGGGGAATGTTGGCCTAGTGGTTAGAGCAGTGTGGTTGTGCTCTAAGAAGGTTGCAAGTATCCGGTTCGGTCCCCTCAGCCTCCACTCTGGGTCCCTGAGCAAGACCCTTATCCCCACACTGCTCCCCGGGAGCAACACAATGGCAGCCCACTGCTCCCCAAGGGGATGGCTTAAATGCAGAGAGTTAATTTCTATAGGTTGAGATCAATAAAGTTCAATTAACTTATTATTTATCTTAAAACTGCAGAATTGAAGAACAGAGATAGAATGAAGCAGAATGATGACTGGTTGTCCCTGTAAGAAAGGCTGTTCGTTCTTTGCAGTCAGCTACGCCTCGGTCTCCAATTTCAAATGGACTTCAAAGTATAGGGCTTGGAATACTGAGGTTGTGAGTTTAAAATCCACTCCCAATAAACTGGGCAAGGCCCTTAACCCCCAGGCGCTGCACAGTGGCCACTGCTCTCTAAAGGGGAAGGGTTAAATGCAGAGTTCATTTCTTAGCAGCTGGCCGGCTCAAGTGGTACATCACCCGTCCTGCAACAGGAAGCCTGGTTTTATATCCCAGCTGGGGGGAATGAGCTAAAAGTGTGGGTCCTTAGGCAAGACCCTTCATGCTAATGCATTGTTCCTGTGCCCTCCAGCATTCTAAACATAAGGTAATATAAACACTGCGTTCATATGTCATCCTCCTCCCAAAGTAAAAATAAGTTCAGGTTTTGATCTTTTTCTGATTTTTGTCCTTTAATGTTTTTTATTTTTTTAGAGACATCAATAGACCGGCAGATACAGGCTGTAAGATGGTAGCTGCAAGACTTAAGGTTTTTTATTTGATAAGAAAAAAAAAAAATCATATTTGATCGATCTTGAAAACCTTTTGGGATCAAGAACCTGTTAGAAAGAAACTTTGAACCAAATACAAGAAATAGGTTCCTAAACATTTCTTACATACTCACTTGGTGAGTGTTACTTAGCAGAAACACCAAGTGTTTCTGGTAAGTAAGAAAAAGGAAGGAAATAGGCCAGGCTGAAAATGAAGGGTACTCCTATTTTAGTCTCATTGGTAACATTTAGTTTGCGTCAAAACTGTTAGACAGCGATGGGTCGAACAGAATGTTTTTAAGTCTAAGAAGTCATCAGAGCAGAGAGGACACATTAGCGGTGAGTCCAGAGCATATTCTGTCAAAAACTTTAAAAAAGAGGAGATGTAAAAAGTATCTAAACTACACAGAGAGATTTCTGCACCAGTTAAATATATATAGTGTTTTTTCCACAGATAGGTTTCAAATCTGTTGTCTTTTTCTGCGAAACTTCAGTATATAAATGTAGATATTATTTTTTCACCTTTAAATTAAACTAACCCAAGTTTATAAGAGTTCCAATTTAGGATAAATTAAATATATTTTAAACATTGTGCATTTGATATTCCCCGTTCTCTGGGCATTTCAAGAATACAAAAACTTAGTGTAATAAAAAAAAAAATAAAAATAAACTTTAAGGTGTCATAGAAAAACTCAGTGCTGTCTTTGTTTGTAGGAGAGTTGTCTTCATGTGAAGTAACCTCATCATGAGACGTTCTCTGAGCTGTGAAGGAGGTAAGAAGGTGAATCGGGAGGTAAATGAGGAGACGGTGCTGAATTGTCTTCATCGGACAAAAAAAATAAAAAATGGCTGAACACAAAATGTTTTAAGTGTTTGACAACCTTTTAAAATCTGAACTGTTGATTCAAACATTATCCAAAACAAAAAAATATGTTAAATCAGGTTAATACATCGTGTCCAAATGTTAGTAGATTAAAAATTAAGATTGATTTGTTCATGTTTTTAATAAGAAAATTAAAAAAAAGGAATTAATACCCGACATGAAGTGTTTATCAGGTTTAAAGTTAGCATAGAAACTGTCACTGCAAGAGCAATCAGGAAGTGAAGCTCAGTAAAACAGTTGTCACGTTTGTTTCTGGTTGGTAGATGTTTTTAAAATTGGCCGCATAAAAAATATTGTAATGTATTCTGGGCTGTTTCAGAATGAATAAAGAATCTTTATCATATTATCATATATCAGCATCAGAGCAACATTTAGAGACAGGAGTTGTTTTTTTACAGGTTGTTTTTTTGTTGTCAGGTTCGGGTCTAAACTGCTCTCTCTCAATAACTTCTCAAGTCTCCGCTAACAGGGGTGGCCATTCCCCCCGTCCTGGTGGATGCCTGGGCAGGGGTGCTGGCTTATTCCTGGCTCCTCGGGGCTCCGGCATTGAGGTGGCTGGGGTTCCTGGGTTGGCCCCTCCTTCTGTTTTTCCTTTTCTGTTCTACCTATATCGCAGTGTCCATATAATCTGTAATACTCCCTGCATGAATTATAATAAAGCTATTTATATGCATAAATCAAGTGGAACACTATGGCGATAGCTGTACTGCTCCACTTGTGAGAGCAAAATCTGTGGGGCTTACTTTTTGGCATCAAGACAATTACCTTTATTACCTGACAGGACACTGTAAAAAAAAAAAAAAGAGGAAGCCTGGGGTTCTGAATTCAAGCCCCACTCCAGCATATTGCCATGCTGGCTCCCTCAGCAAGACCCACACTGCTACCCAGGCGCTGCACAATGGCAGCCCACTGCTCCCCAAGGGAGGTTAAATGCAGAGAATTAATTTATTTGCTCTGTACTTGTGACAGTCTAATGACAACAAAACACTGGAAAAAGAAAAGAAAACGAAACTAACTCAAACAGGTAGAAGTAGTTTAGAAGAGGGTGAATCAAAGCTAGTGTTGCACCGATACACGATACCAGTATCGGACCCGGGCCCCCATACTGCCCTAAAATGGTGGTGGCATCGGTATCGGTAGAGTACAAACAAATAGAGGCACCGATACTCATTTTGAGAGCCATAAGTTTATTCAACTATTGTCACCCACTCCAGGTAGGCAATAAAAGTTCTACTGGATTCACTTTGTATTAGATCTTTTTCCTGCTTCACAAAGGTAGGCAGCAACTTGACATGAAACCATGATTGCATTTAGATTATTTTATATTATTATTGTATCGGTGTGCGGCCGATATTGCACAGCTCCAGGTATGGGGTATCCATGATGGGGCCAAAAAATGGCATCGGCCAAACACTAATCAAAGCACAGTGCAGTTTCAACTACAATTCAATTCAATTCAGTTTATTTCTAAAGCGCCAAATAACAACACGTGTCATCTCAAGGCACTTTCCAGTTCACCAGATCATCCAGTTAGATTGACTCAAAGTTTCTATTTCTAAGGAAAACCAGTTGATTGCATCGACTCATTGACATGAATGCAATCCCTACTACAGTGGGTATGAAAAGTATTTAGACCCCTTTACATTTTTCTTTCTTTGTTTTATGGCAGCCATTTGCTAAAATCAACCCTTTCATTTTATTAACTTTATAAATTTTTTCAATAAATTTTACTTCTCATTTATGCACCCCATCTTGACAGAAAAAGCAAAAATGCAGAAATATTTGCAAATTGATTGAAAAAGAAAAACTGAAATATCACGTCGTCGCAAGTATTTAGTCACTTTAGTCAGTATTGAGTAGAAGCACCTTTTTGAGCTGGTACAGCCATGAGTCTTCTTGGGAATGATGCAAATCACACCTGGATTTGGGGATCCTCTGCTATTCTTCCTTGCAGATTCTCTCCAGTTCAGTCAGGTTGGATGTTGAGCGTTGATGGAGGGCCATTTTCAGATCTCTCAAATGGGTTTTATGTCAGTACTCTGTCTATGCCAATCAAGAATGTTCACAGAGTTGTTCCCAAGCCACTCCTTTGTTATTTTAGCGCTGTGTTTAGGGTCATTGTCTTGTTGGAAGGTGAACCTTTGGCCCAGTCTGAGGTCCTGAGCACTCTTTTTTCTTTCTCTTCTCCTGTCCCCCTGTCAGGTTTGGCATTACTCATCTTACTCCCAAAAATAAATCTTAAATAAATAACAAAGCAGTATTGGATGATCATCCTGACAAGACTCCCTTGGCAAAGTAAAGGTTTTGGGGAGAGCACGGCACTCAGATTCCAATTCTGTTACCATGATGCTGAACAAGACAGGGGGAAAAAAGGGATTATTGAGGCCACTGCGCTCTTAGGAACCTTGAGTGCTACAGAAAGTATTTTGTATCCTTGTATCCATTGCCACAATTCTGTCTCTCTGCTCCTTGGGCAGATCCTTCGACCTCATAATGCACGTTTGCACTGTGAGCTGTAGGGTCTTTTATAGAAAGCCTTTCCTGATCAAGTCGCTTCAGCTGAAATATAAACAGCTAGACTCCAATGAAGGAGCAGAAGCATCTCAAAGAGGATCAGAAGAAATGGAAGCATGTGAGTTAAATATTAGTGTCACAGCGAAGGGTCTGAATACTTATGACCATTCGATATTTCAGTATTTTTCTATGTTTTTTTTCTGTCAGAAGTGTTGCTGCATGTACATTAATGAGAAATATATATTTTTTTATTTTAGCCAATGAAACAGTGAAAAATTTAATTCAATTAAATTTATTTCTATAGCTCCAATTCATAAGAGATGTCATCTCAAGGCACTTTCCAGTTCACCAGATCATCCAGTCACATTGATTCAAAGTTTTCTTTCTAAGGAAAACCAGCTGATTGCATCGGACTCATTGATTGACTTTTCAGCAATTCCTCACACTAAGCATGCTTCTTTGTAGTGACAGTGGAGAGGAAAACTCAATTTTAACAGGAAGAAACCTCCAGCAGAAATCCACAGGCTCACTGTTCCCCCACTAAATGCTTTGTAGGTAAAGCTGCTGCCTCTAGAGATGAAAACCCAAACAGAACCTCCAAGCTGCCATCGGAGAGAGTCGTCCCGCTGGTTCTGGGCTCTCTGCTGGCTGCTGCTCTCATCATCATCTGCAGACTCTGTAAGTTTAAATCATTTGAACCATTCTTTTGATTTTAGTGTCTGAAATGTTTTGAATGTTATAAATCCTTCTTTCTGAGATCGCCACTGGTTTTAGATTTGTGTGAAAAGGAAATAACTCTTGTCTTTTATTGAATTAGCTTTTGCTCTTTGGGAGACCAATCAAATGGTCCAAACCCTGGAGGAGGAGAATGAAGCTTTAAAAGAGGAGAATGGAAATCTGAGGAGAAATATCTCGGGTGAGAATTCCAGGGTTGAAGGTATCCACGAGGTCCAGTCTGAACTTCTCATTCAGGGCAGATAGATTACTTTCCTTGGAGAGTAAATTCTGGATATAATCGTCTCGTTTCTGTTCCCTCATGATTTTAAAGTGGCATTGATCGGCTGGCAGATGGCAGGAAGTTAGATTGTGAAGCTTCCAGGACAGAAGACGCCTCCTGCTGTCTCCCAAATCACACAAACATCTACAGAGATTTCTTCCTCCTGACTCTAGCTACGTTTACATGCGCTTTCCCCGATCCGATCAAAACCTTGGTTGATCGGAAATTCAAGATCTCCGTTTACATGGACACTAAATGAAATAGTCCGGTCATGACGTGTGTATACATGTACCAAGCGTTGGATCAGATTAAATCTTTAAGCATGCATAGAACTTCCTGCCGGCGCGGCGGTTCATACATCGTTTTTAAGAGCCCTGACGATGCGCTCGGAGCGAGCGGAAAGAAAAACGGAGAGAGGAGGAAAAAAGCGCTTGGCAGCGAAATGTCCGAGAGAAAATGTAGAGAATGAGCGATTGAACCGGCGTGGGAGAGCGAGTGGGCTGTGGAGAGAGAAAAGAGGAAGAGGAGGAGGATAAATTTCTGCTTCCTGCAGGTTTAAATGAACTTGAGTGTATAAGTCGGCGTTCCTAGACTCCTCCCGCCATGTTGTTCACAACAAGAGCGAGAGCGACCGGTGGTTTCCTGTTGTTGACAAGGCGGAAAAACATCACGCTGACTTCGCACACATGCGCAGTGAAGATTATTTTACTCTTTAGATCCGAATGGGTGTTTACATGGACGCCAATCGGAATGGCGATCGGCAAAAACCACCTCTCTCTTTCTGAATTAAATTTAGATCCGATCGGACCGAATCGGATTAGAATCTTCAGTCTGACATGTTTACATGAAACATTTTTGATCTGATCAGGGCTTCAATCCGATTAGTTGTGTCCATGTTTTTTCTGATCTGTTTACAGATGAAATATGTTGGAAGTGTGAAGCAGGCTGGGAGCTACATGGAGGAAAGTGTTATTATTTCTCCACAAATGAATTCTCCTGGGAAGAGAGCAGACGTTTGTGCAAAGATCTGGGAGGAGACCTGGTGAAGATAGACAGCAGAGAGGAGCAGGTATGAATCACTGCTACATGCTCATGTTCTCACAGATTTGATCATCATCATCATGTTTCCTCAGCACAGCTCAAAAAGTCTAACAAAATCATGAATGTATTTTTTTTTTCTGCTCAGATCTTATGGAGTGATTTCTAACTGCTTTTCTTGTTCAGATATTTTTTAAAGAAAAACTGGTACATATGATGAAGAACGATGAGGACAAGTTCTGGATCGGACTGACAGACTCAGAGGAAGAAGGCAGATGGTTGTGGGTGGATGGATCTCCACTGAACAGAAGGTCTGCTTTTGATAAAAATAATGTTTGATTGATCTTCCAAATGTTTTGGACTAAAAATAGTTGCTTTAACTTTGTGTTTCTTTTCCTCCTTACTTAGTTTGAGCTTCTGGACTGATGGCCAACCAGACAACTGGAGTAAGAGCAGCCTGAAACAAGCTGACTGTGTGAGGATGGGACAGATAGGAGGATCTGATGTGTTAAAGTCCTGGTTCGATATGTCCTGTGACGCTCATCAGAAAAGGATATGTGA
>JAGKQL010000026.1:2634151-2707404 GCA_018398635.1 Cyprinodon brontotheroides
ATTTATTTATTTATTTATTCTTTTTTTTATATTATTTCCGGTGAGATCAGATATCTTGCAAACAATTCATAAGCATTTCTTGCAAAAACTCACCCAGTCTGTAGATGATGATGAGAATCGAAAAAAGGGAAAAATAGGGGGGAAAAAATACGAAAATCATTTAAAAACTGACCCAGTCTGTAGATGATGATGAGAGCAGCAGCCAGCAGAGAGCCCAGAACCAACAGGATGACTCTCTCTGCTGGCAGCTTGGAGGTTCTGGTTGGGTTTTCATGTTGGGAGGCAGCAGCTTCAGCTGAGGAGCATTTAGAGGAGAACCAGATCAGAACCAACATCTTAACCTTATATCGACTATCAAACTTAATCTGTAATCAGGTCTCTGCTGTTTTAATCTCAGAGTTTCTGTGTTGAGCTATTTAACTTTAATAAAATCAAAATAACTCCAATTGGGAAAAAAGTTAAAACAATTAAATGCGGTCTGTTAAACATAAGATTGCTTTCTTTTGTTAACTAGTTGACTTGATTTGTGATAATCCAATTGATTTATGTTCACTTACAGTAACTACAAGCAAAGCAAAGGAAAGTTATGTGAACAAATGAGGCAACTCCTTCAAGAGAAGCTATTAAATTTTGCTGCAAGAAGTTCTGGGCCAGGAGGTAACAGCAATTTTCCAGTCTGACTTTGATTACTCCCAAAACAATTATACCTACAACTCTTTTGAACATTTAACCTTAATTTGAGTAGGTAAATGAGAAAGTTTGCCAATGGAATGAGTATTTTTACTCTTAAAATAAGATAATCAAATAATATGCACTTCAAATAAGACAATGCAATTTTGTTTTCTTATTTTAAATGTAAATTGTCTTGTTCCAATCGGCAAAATGTATGTTTTACCTCGTCAATCCAAGAACAAATGCACTTATTTTAAGAAAAAATGACTTAAGACATGAGTTAGGATACAAGTCATTATTCCAAGCTGTGAACATCTAAAACAGCTTGGTTTGATCTATCATGTGAACTTTTGTTCAGAGTGTGAGTGGTCCCACGCTTTCTCATGCTTCATCCAGCTCTATCTTTACCTTGTGCTGACTCACGGCATAGAATGTTGAAGAAATAACAGTATTTCCTCACAACACAACCCTGGCCTCTCTGACCACTTTTCTAATAACCTTCAGGGTTACTTTTAACAGAGTTCTCCTCCCCAAAGAGAAGGTTTTATTTTAACAGATCTAGTTACCTAGATCAGTGCAGTGCATAAATGTTAAAAGAATCTGCTGCACTTTCTCTCTCTCTCTTGATGTGGCTGGAGCAGTGCTGCAGATTCTGCAAAAGCATTTATTCCCCTTCACCAGGTTCTATGATTTTGTTGATGGGGTTGCTAGTTCTCTGCGTATTGCCTTAGACAACGCAGCTAATAGAAGCATAAAATGAAAACTGTTAAACTGTAGCTTCTATCCTTGGTTTAAGTAGCTATGCTGAAGCTAAATGCTAGGAAGCCTGGAGAAAATATAGGCTCCACAGGCCTGTCAGAGGTCGCTTCCTGGTCTGGAAAATGGGTTTACTGCTGGCATGAGAGGAGGACCCTTTGTAAAAGCAGAGCAGCATACTAAGCTCCTCATTAATAGAGGAGAATAAGAATAATGAGCTAGATTTCTTTTTAATACAGTTGCATAAACTGCACAGAGCCATAGCTCTGTTTAACTGTCCATCCCACCTGCTCTTAGCAGCAGCCATTTTATGGGATCGCATAAATGAAAATTGATCTTATTATCAAATAAAATCATAAGCACTCATTCTACCCCCTCGATTGTAAAGACCTGCAGGTAGTCGTGGAATCTGGGTTTAAACATGCTCTTGATCAGTTGAACTTTCTGACCTTAACAAAATGTATTGTCTTAAGTCCTTCAACATTGTAATGTTTGATCTGAGTTCCAACCAGGTTATTTAAGGAGGTATTCCTTTTGATCTCATCCCTCCATTTTAGATGCTGATTAATCTATCTCTGTTGTTACAGGTCATATGTCATTCTAAAAGCTTTTAAGGTTGCTGTAATTAAACCTCTGCTTACCAAGTATGACCATCTCTTGCTTCCCATCCATGAAGCTTGGTCAATTATAGACCTATATCAGATCTTCCTTTCTAGTAGTTTGGCTTTATAGAGTGAACAAACAAGTGTTTGATCACTTCCACCATAACCAAATATGAGCAGAGTGGTGTATGCACTTCAATGCAGTAAGACTGCTCTGATCTTTATATTGGAAAAACCAAGCAACCTCTCCACAGACGCATGGCCCAAAACAGAAGAGCGACCTCCTCCGGACAAGACTCTGCGGTACATCTACACCTTTTGGACAGAGGACATTTTTGGAGGACTGGAATGGTCACATTTTGGACAAAGAAAATAGGTGGTTTGAGGAAGCCATCTATGTTAAGACAGAAAAACCAACCTAAAACAGATGGACTCAGGTTTCGACTTTCAAAAACCTACAGTGCAGCAATTGAGTTGATCCCTTCCTGCTTCCTTGCAACCCCAAACCCTTTACAGGGGAACAAAAGACCTCTCCTATTCAGCCAGGCTAACAATTCCCTTTAACGACACCCCTTTCAGAGATATAGACAGGTAGTTTCATGTTTTCTAAACTAGCTACTGTTTAAAACATCAAACTCAAAGCTATTTCTGACATTTTTGATTGAAAAAGCTTCCTGGATGGGAAGAGAAACGTCTTCGTACTTTGAAACAAAGTCCAGAGGATTGCTTTTTTACTTTTTTGGAATATTTTATGAGATCCACATTATATGCTCTTGATAAAGCTGTAATACGTCTTATTTTGATCAGGACCTGTCATTTAAATCCCACAGCAAACAGGTTTCTAGAAGGAAATTCTTTCATCTGAGGAACATTGCACAAACACCCTGAGAAATCTCCCAGTCATGGTAGTGATGCTGAGAAATCTAGTCCATGCATTTTGTTACTTCAAGGCTGGACTATTGTACCCCTTAAGTCTATCAGGAAGTCCACGAACTGTAGTTAAAAGCCTTCAGCTGATCCAAAAATGCTGCAGCCTGCTTCTGATGAAAAATTAAAAAGAGAGATCATATCTCGCCTATCTAGCTTCTCTTCATTGGCTTCCTGTTAAATCAAGAAGAAAAGAATTAAAATCCTCCTTCTCACATATATAAAGCCTTAAATGGCCAAGCTCCATCTGATATCAGAGATCTGATTACTTTCCTTATGTTCCTAACAGAGCACTTTGTCCTCAATCTGCAGGTTTACTAGTGGTTCCTAGAATTTCTAAAAGTAGAATGGGAGGCAGATCTTTTAGTTATCAGGCTCCTCTCCTGTGGAACCAACTACCAGTTTTAGTCCGTGAGGCAGACACCCTGTCTACTTTTAAGGCTAGGCTTAAAACTTTCCTTTTTGATAAAGCTTATAGTTAGAGTGGCTCAGGTTATCCTGAGCTATCTCTATAGTTATGCTGCTATAGGCTTAGGACTTCTGGAGGACATAGGGACCCCCCATTTCATCATTCTGCTTCATTCTCTCTCTGTTCTCCTCCCATTCTGCAGAATCTGTTAGTTCAATCTCTAACGTTCTGCTCTCTCTGCTTTTCCTCAGAGTAGCTTTGCCCTCGTCTGTTCCTGTTGTTTGGCTGTGACGTCATCCTGGAAAGAAACATCAGCTGTGCTGCTTCCATCAACACCCTTGTTTTATAGATGTTGGAGATCGCCTGTTTTCCAGTGTGGTCCTGTTTCTCTGACCGTGACTCCAGTGGATGTGCTCTCTTCGCCCTTCTGGCATGGGAGCTGCTTTTGGGAGCTCGTCTGCCTGGCTGTGTGTTTCCTGGACTGGGGCCGCCTTTTACAGCTGCTTTTGTATCTCTGCTTCTGTCTCCTTGAACCCCAGTCGGCCTCAGCAGATGGCCGCCACACCGAGCCTGGTTCTGCTGGAGTGTTTCTTCCTGTTAAAAGGGAAGTTTTTTTCCTCTCCACTGTCGCTACAAGCATGCTTAGTGTGAGGATTGTATTTGAGTCAATGAGTCAATGCAATCAACTGGTTTTCCTTAGATAGAAAAACTTTGTATCAATTTGACTGTATGTTCTGGTTGAACTGTAAAGTGCCTTGAGATGACATGTGTTGTGAATTTGGCGCCATATAAATAAACTGAATTGAATTGAATTGAATTGAATTGAATTGAATTTTGTGTTATTCTGGTTGTTTTCTGGTTGCATTTGAATTTTTACTCGCCTGTTGCCCCTTGTGTCAGTCTCCTTCACTTAGCTCCCTTCTAGATACTTCCATCCACACCTCGCTTCTTGTTAGCTCATTAAAAGTTTGCAGTCTGTAACATTGAGAAAGAGAGCAGACTTCTACTTGAAAAATTTGTAAGAAAAACAGGTTTCACGCCACTCACCCACCCTCTGCTTCACTCCATGCCCCCACCTCCAAGCTTCCACCCCTCTCACAGTACCTCTTGGCGGCTACATGATTTGACCACAAGCCGCCCAAGCTTGGCGTGTCTGGCGGCATGGAGTGTGAACCGGTAAGAGCTTATAACACTCACCTCCAAGCAGCTAGTATAAGCATGCTGGTTATACCCGCTTGCTGTGTGGGGCAGTTGTCGGCAGGGGCAGTAAGGGCGAGTTTTCTCTTTAAGCTGGTGGCTGTCGCCCGCCATGACTTCCGCAGCGTTCTCCTGACTTTCTGCGGCGGCGTCAGCTGCGGCAGGTTAAGCAGTGAGGGGGGGGAGCTGGTGATTGACGCTACTCCATCAGACGCTCCTCTGGCTGTGATTGGTTGTTTTGACTTCGTCCCAAAATATTCTTTTCCAGATTGCAATACAGGCAGTTGGCGGGACCAATTGAAGCAGTTTTTTTCACAGGTTACATATCACATGTACTGCTGTCTGGGCATAGGGACGGAGTTTTAGCCATTTATGACAAAAAAGTGATTTTTAAAACCTTACAGACTTCAGCTTTAACAGAGTCTTTGTTCAGGCTCCCATTTATAGCCCTCTTGTGCCGTTTTCAGTGCTGGTTCTTTCTCGTTCCTTGCCCCCCTCATGTGTGTTTTCCCTGATGTCTCCTGTTTTTAGGTTTTGCTGTATTTTGTTATTTGGCTTTACCCTGTTGCCTTTGGACCTACATTAAATCAGCAAAAACTCTTCTCCTTCCGTCTCTGCATTTGGGTCCTCTTCAAACCTCCACTCAACCTGACAGTTTGTAGTTTAAGCCACTGTGTGATATATTTACAGGGATTTACTGATTGAAATGTAATATTGTCATACTATTGTTGCATGTTATTTATTATCATTTATGAACTGACATCTCCTGTTTTTATTTAATCAGCTGACATTACAATTGAAAGCTCTCAAATAGGATGGAAAAACAGTACTGATGAAGACTACAGTTCAGCAGTGCCAAGCATAACATATTACAGTAGGGGATTCATGAATCAAAAAACACATACAGAGGAAAATGCATAAGCATTTTGTGCAAAAAGTATTTTTTAACAGACATTTAGGTCAAGCATAGAAGGGGCTGTGAGATTTTGTAATAGGGCATAGATATAATTTAAAATAGCAGAAGTTGGGGCAAGTTCACAACCACGTTTTTGCTATATCTGTCTTTTTTTTACCTTCTTAAGGTTTAAAAAAAAAGGTGTTTTGTCTTTCTTAATGTTTTGCCTTTTGGTGGTTTATGCTATTCTATCTGAAACTGACATCAACACTAAAGCCTATTTTTATCATAGATCATCATCTCTTTTTCTGCTGATGCTTTACTTAAGCCTGTTTGTAGCAGATGCTTTATATGTTAAAGTCTCAAATGATTTGTCTTATTTTCAGACATTTTTCCTTTTGAATACAGGAAATGACTTTATAGTTGTCGATGATGCTGTGCTTCCGTAGTGGCATTTACCTTCCTCTAAACTATGCCCTAATCACATTCTCTCCTGTTGCTAAATGTTGCTTTAAGATTCATACGGATTTAGTAAAAACTCATAAGCTTTTATTAAAAAGGCCTTTTATAGATCAGAACCTTTTTTATGCAGCTAACTTTAAAAACTGTAACTAACATCCACCAACAAACATAGTGTATGTTTGACTGCGTTTCACTTCCTGTGTTCTGCACTAATTCTAAACACTTGATAATGACGTCACTACCTATTATTTATTCTTTATACTATACTCCACTTAAAAAAACAAGAACTTCCTAATCTAATTCTTTCAATTTTCTAACATTTGAGCATCTTGTATTAACCTGATTTATGACTGAATGTGTCATCAGTTTCAGATAAAACTCTTCTCAGATCAGATTTTAAAATCGTGTCTAAAGAAAGTTTTTTGGTTCAGCCTTGTTCTTGTTTATATGACGATGATCATTCAGCTGTCTGCATCTTCTCCTTATTCACCTCCATATTCATTTCCTTACCTCCTTCACAGCTCTGAGGACGCCTCATCATGGAGACGCTTCACACAGGACGACTATCTGACAAAGAAAAAGTTTATTTTAAATCATTTTCTTTAAATTGTTGACCAGAGAACCCAGAATAATAAACCTAAAATATATAAAATTATAAGAAATTATCAATCATCCTAAGTTTGAAGACTCATAAATGTGTGCTAATTTATTTTAAAATTATAAATGTCCAAATTTATAAAACAAAAGATTTCAAAATCTGTGCCTAAAGAGATAGTAAAAATTTAAATAGCTTAACGGTTTAACTGTGAAGTCCAGATCATTGTAGCATCTCCTCTGATGTTCTTTAAGCATAAATTAGAAAGAATTAGAAATAAAAATCATCTGGACTCACCACTAACTGGTCCTCTTCCCCCTGCAGACTTATTAGACTGTGTGCGTCTCTTTCTTGAATGACAACTTCAGATTAAAAAAAGAACTTCCTGTCTTTAAGCCAATGAAGAGGTGTTATTGCCTCCTGGATGCCAGGTACTTCTGACCAGGAGGCGGTCCAGGGGACGACCCAGGACACACTGGGAGGACTGTTTTTCTCTCGACTGGCCTGGAAGCACCGCTAGCTTCTCCTGCTGAGACTGCTCCACCGTGACACGGTCCTTATTAAAGCGGAAGACGGCGAAAAAAGAACAAAAAAGGCCTTTTAAGGAAGATAACTTTTTTTATGCAGCTAATTTTAAGAACTACATCTAACATTCAGAAACACACATGATGTATGTTTGGCTTCTTCATTTCACTTCCGTTTTTTGAAGTCATAGTTTCTGCACTAACTTTTAATACTTTATAATGAAAATAACATAGATGAATGATTTTTTATATCATTCTTCAGTTAAAAAGCATAAATCTGAATCTTTACTTTCCATTTTTTTTTTTACATTTGGACATCTTGTATTAAAAGTATAGTGGACGATGTTCTTTTTCTGGGTGGATCATCAAAATAATTCATCCTCCTAATTGTGAATCATTCTGCTCATATGTTTACCTATGGCCATCTTGGTGCTCTCGCCCTCATTTTCACTTACCGGTGGTAAGCACTGCATGAAAGTGAGATTTTACGTCCCTGTAACTCCTCGCAGATCTTCCCCTGATTTTTAGGTGCCAGCTTTCCATGTAGCAATTTGCAACCGCGTTTCGTCCGTCGGCGTTTGTCGCGGCCAACAAATTGTCGGGAACCGGACTCTGACAGCGATATGTGGAGAGCGTATCAGCTGTACTAATGGCCCTAATTAGCATATGAATGCAGCAAACCCTTGTGAGGCTGGCCTGGTCTGGCTTGAATAACCTTACTCGGTATTGGCTGAAACCACTATTCTCAAACCGGTGAAGCCAGCTCTGATTGGCAGCAAAACCACCGCATGCGGCAAACGCCGAGCTTTAATTTTCCTACACACTGAGTATTGGGCCTGAACCAACTTCTTTTAAAACAAGTAAAGTTTAAAAAGCCGTGATTGGTTGGCATATATATATATATTTACATATATATTTATATATACATAGTACAGATATATATATATATGTTATATATATATATATATATATATATATATATTTATTTATTTATTCATTCATTCATATGCTGTGTATTTATGTTATCCTACACTACTACACAATTATTAGGCTATACATTGCTGGGAGCTGGAGAAGTTCCACCTTCCCTCCAGTAGCAGAGTCCGCCGTGTGGATCCTTCTGAGGGAGCCTCCTGCACAGCTGCAGCCCATCATGATCATCAGAGGGGGATCCACTATATAAGTTGGCTTTCAGACCTTGCCTCCAACGCCGCCCAGTGTTGATCCAGTTGGTCAGCGCCTAAGCCTAGACTCTCAGTGAATCTTTGTGACTTTGAATCCAGCCTGGATTCTAACCGTTGTCTCTGTCTTCCAGGAAACCAGTTTCTCCTCTGTGGAGCTCAGGAAGAGCTAAACCTGCCGAGCCGACCCTCAGAGCCAAACCTGAAGAACCTCAGTGAACTTCCATGCAGCTCTGGACCAAGAGCTGGAAAACCCAAAGCCAAGGTCTGCTCAAAACTAGAAGTGAGACGCTGAAGCAGCAAGCGGACTCTGCTGATCAACTCCTCTCCAGATCCAACAGTGACCCTCCCAAAGCTAACCACAAGAACCCTCAAGGTACAATCGTAACAATCAAGAAAGCAAGCTCCAACGCAGCAACGCTAACTGAACTGTCTCTCACGCAGACTCCGGTGAACCAGTGTCCAGGCCCGAACCAGAACCAGTATAATTCAGTGTGCTTGTGACCAAATAAACTTGTTGAACTTTTATTCCTGTGTCCGTCTAGTGGTGTTCTGCATAATTGGGTCACTCTTAGAGTACCCATCATGACAGAACACTGTGGCCAAACTCAAGGCCCAGCAGATCACCTCACCCGCCGCTTGGAGGAGCAGGATTCCCAAATTCAAGGACAAACCCAAACGCTTCGTGAGTTATATCGCTTGGTTGATATTCATAATCATATGCTTCAGAGCTATGCTAACTACTTGAACAGCGCTAATGCTGCACCGGCACCTCAACCATTTCCGGGTCCAGTTCCTCCTCCGAGGTCACCAGCAGTGACGTCATCCGAGTTCCGCCCAAGCCTCCCAGAAAGATTTTCTGGTAACATGAAAGATTGCAAGGGATTTTTATTTCAGTGTCGTTTGATTTTTCAAAACTCTCCAGGCAGCTTTTCCACGGATTATAAAAAGATAACCTTCATCCTTTCTCAGCTAACAGGAAGAGCCTTGGAGTGGGCTCAGGCAAGATTTGCCACCGACGATAGCCTTAATTGCTATTACTCTGATTTCATCTCTGTTGGGAGCTGGAGAAAATCCCATCTTTCTCCAGCAGAGTCCGCCGTGGATCCTCTGAGGGAGCCTCCTGCACAGGTGCAGCTCATCAAGACCATCAGAGGATCCACTACTTAAGCTGCCTTCAGACCTTGCCTCAACGCCGCAGTGTTGTTCCAGTTGGTCAGCGCTAAAGCCTTGCTCCTTGTGAATCTCCATGACTTTGAATCCAGATTGGATTCTAACTTCTCTCTCTGTGTTCCCAGGAAACCCGAGTCTCCTCTGTGAAAGCTCTAGGAGAGCTAACCTGCCGAGCCGACCCTCTGAGCCAAACCCTGAAGACTTTCTGAGAACCCCCAAGCAGCTCAGGACTAGAGCTGGAAAAACCAAACCAAGGTCTGTCCGAGCTAGACGTGAGACGCTGAAGCAGCTACGGACTCTGCTGATAAACTCTTCTCCAGAACCAACAGAAACTCCCCCAAGGAGAATAACTCAAGAACCCTCAAGGTACTATCTGAGCTCACTTGAAAACCAAACCCTGCCAGCAGTTCATAACAGCTCTGTCTCTCACGCAGACTCCAGTGAAACCAGGACCCAGGCCCGAACCAGATTCCAGTACATTCTGTGTTTGTGCTTTAATAAACTGTTAAACTTTTATCCTCGTGTCCGCCTTGTGGTGTTCTGCATAACTGGGTCTCCATTTGAGAACCCATCATGACAGAACACTGCGGCCAAACACAAGGCCCAGCAGATCACCTCACCCGTCGTTTGGAGGAACAGGATGCCCAACTTCAGGGACAAACCCAAACGCTCCGTGAGTTATACCATTTAGTTGGGACTCATAACCAAATGCTACAGAGTTGTGCTAATTTCCTGAATAGCGCTAATGCTGCATCTGTACAGCAACCATTTCCGGGTCCAGTCCCTCCCCCGAGGTCACAACCTGTGACGTCATCAGAATTTCGTCCTAGTCTACCTGAACGATTCTCCGGAAACATGAAAGATTGCAAAGGATTTTTATTTCAGTGCCGGTTGATTTTTCAGAATTCTCCAGGTTGTTTTTCTACTGATCACAAGAAAATAACGTTCATTCTTTCTCAGTTAACAGGAAGAGCCTTGGAATGGGCTCAGGCAAGATTTGCCTCTGACGACAGTTTAAATTGCCTTTTCTCTGATTTCATTACTGAATTTACCCAGGTTTTTAACCAGGAAACTGACCAAACTATAGATTCCAGAGCTCTTTTCAGCCTCAAACAGGGAAATTCTTCGGTGGCAGATTTTTCGATTAACTTCCGGGTTAAGGCGGCAGCTTCCGGATGGAACCAAAGCGCCTTAAAAGGAGCTTTTTTCATGGCATTAAATGAACAGATTAAAGATGAACTAGCAACCCTCGACGAACCTGCTTCCCTCGAGGATTTAATTCGCCTCTCCATTAGACTTGATAATAGGATTCGAGCCAGAAACAGTTCTAAGAAGCAGAGTAATTTCTCTCCTGCCCCTCTTAACGTGACTGTGTGTTCTCCCTCTACAGAGCAGATGCCCACTCAGAGGTCTAAACCCCAGTTTCTTCCATTGCCTGTTCAGGCCTCTCATTCGGGAGAAGGGGACTCCGAACCCATGCAGGTGGGACACACTAGGCTCACTCCTGAGGAGAGACAGAGGCGATTCCTAAGTAAACTATGTATCTACTGCGGCGAGAGTGGACATTTTATCGCCTCCTGCCCGGCAAGATCAAAAGCCGGGGCCCGCCAGTGGATCTGAGGAGTCTGGCGGGCCAAATTAACACAACAAAATCTCCTCGTTTGTTGCTTCCAGCCACCCTCTTCTGTGATAACCAGAGTCTCTCTTTTTCCGCCTTCATCGACTCAGGCTGTGAGTGTAACTTAATAGACTCTAACCTCGTCCAGCAACTTCACATAAAGACCGTTCCCCTCTCTCAGCCTCTCTGTGTGTCAGCCATCGACGGAAAAAGACTCCACCGTGTTACCCACCAAACCCAGCCCCTCGAGCTACTTCTATCAGGTAACCACCGAGAGACAATAACCTTCTTTGTTTTTCCCTCTGCATGTTCCCCGCTGGTCCTCGGGTTTGAGTGGTTGGAGAAGCATAACCCTCACATTAACTGGACTAAACGTCTCCTGGAATCATGGTCCACTACGTGCCACGAAACATGCCTTCGTTCTGCTGCCCCTATGTTGGGGCCTCCTAGTGGTGGGGGGGAGATGGACTCTCCTGACCTTTCTTCAGTTCCCTCTGAGTACCATGACTTAGCCCCTGTCTTCAGTAAGGTCAGTGCTACGTCCCTACCTCCACACAGACCATACGATTGCGCCATTGAACTTTTACCTGGTGCTCCTCTTCCAAGCAGCAGACTGTATAACATTTCCAAGCCTGAAAGAGAAACTATGGAGAAATACATCAACGAATCATTAGCTGCTGGAATTATTCGTCCTTCATCCTCTCCGTTGGGTGCAGGTTTCTTCTTCGTGGGCAAGAAGGATGGTTCCCTGAGGCCATGCATTGATTATCGGGGTTTGAACCAGATCACAATTAAAAATAAATACCCATTGCCTCTTCTTGCTTCTGCTTTTGAACCTGTACAGGGTGCTACAGTGTTTACTAAGTTGGACTTAAGAAACGCCTATCATCTTCTGAGGATACGAGAGGGCGATGAATGGAAAACTGCCTTTAAGACTCCTTTGGGCCAATTCGAATATCTGGTAATGCCCTTTGGTTTAACCAACGCTCCTGCCTGTTTCCAGGCCCTAGTAAACGATGTTCTCAGAGATTTCCTCAACGTGTTTGTTTTTGTGTACATTGATGACATTCTCATTTATTCCAAGGACCTCAATGAACACAAGAGACATGTTCGCCTTGTCTTACAGAGACTACTGGAGAATAAGCTGTTCGTGAAAGCCGAGAAGTGCGAATTCCATCAACCGTCAGTCACCTTTTTGGGGTTTGTGCTCGAGGGCGGCCAGGTAAAACCTTCTGAGGATAAGATCAAAGCTGTTTTAGACTGGCCAGTCCCTGAGAACCGAAAACAGCTACAGAGGTTTTTAGGATTCGCTAACTTCTATCGTCGATTCATAAGAAACTACAGTCAAACCGCCCTTCCATTAACCTCTCTTACTTCCATCAAACGAACCTTTCAGTGGACCCCCGAGGCTCAAGCAGCATTTGAAAAACTAAAATCCTTGTTTTCCAGAGCTCCTGTTCTAATTCAACCTGATCCAGCTAAACAGTTCATCCTAGAGGTGGATGCTTCTGATTCCGGAGTTGGAGCGGTTCTCTCCCAAAGGCTCGACTCTGATCAAAAGATACACCCCTGTGCTTTCTTCTCCCGTAGGCTTTCTTCAGCTGAACAGAACTATGACGTGGGCGACCGTGAGCTCCTGGCTATTAAGCTGGCGTTGGAAGAATGGAGGCATTGGCTGGAGGGAGCTGAGCATCCAGTTCTCGTGTGGACAGACCACAAGAATCTGGCTCACATCCAGTCAACTAAACAGGCAAATCCTCGCCAATCCAGGTGGTCAATCTTCTTCTCACGTTTCAACCTTATCATTTCCTACAGACCCGGATCCAAGAACGTGAAGCCCGATTCTCTCTCTCGTCTCTACTCCGTCGATCATCCTGAGACACCTGAACCCATCCTCCCAGCTTCATGTACCATAGGAGTGGTCAACTGGGAGATATCGGACCTCATCAACTCTGCCCTAGCCACAGAACCAGACCCAGGTACCGGTCCGCCTAACCGTACATATGTCCCATCTTCAGTCAGGTCCCGTCTCATCCAGTGGATGCACGCCGCCAAATTCACCGCTCATCCAGGAGTGAGTAGGACTATAGCTCTCATCTCCAGGCGCTTCTGGTGGCCCAAACTCCACAGAGACGTTAAGGAGTATGTGTTGGCTTGCCCCACCTGTGCCCGCAACAAAGCCTCACACCAACCTCCTTCTGGCCTGCTTCAACCACTTCCTGTTCCCTCGCGTCCATGGTCTCATATAGCTATAGATTTTGTCACCGGCCTCCCTGTCTCCCGAGGTATGTCCACTATTTTAACCATTGTTGATCGTTTCTCGAAGTCCTGCCATCTGGTTCCCCTCAGGAAACTTCCCACGGCCTTCCAGACAGCCCAGCTGTTAATAAAACATGTTTTCCGACTTCATGGCATTCCCCAGGAGATTCTATCGGACAGAGGTCCACAATTCATCTCGCAGGTATGGAAGGCTTTCTGTTCTGCTCTCGGCTGCAAACCATCTCTCACTTCAGGTTACCATCCTCAATCAAACGGCCAGACAGAACGCATGAACCAGCAACTGGAATCCACCCTCCGCTGTCTCACTTCCAACAACCCCGTGGATTGGAGTCAATACCTCCCGTGGATAGAATATGCCCACAACTCTCTCCGTTCTGCATCCACTGGACAGTCCCCGTTCCAGGTCAGTCTCGGATACCAACCACCTCTTTTCCCTGCAGATGAGAGAGAGATATCGGTGCTGTCCGTTAACCATCACATCCGTCGCTGCCAGAGGATTTGGAGGGAGACAATCGCCACACTCAACCAGTCAACCGAGTCAGTCAAGCGTTTCGCTGACGCTAAGAGACGCCCCGCCCCTGAGTATTCTGTGGGCCAAGAAGTTTGGCTCTCCACTCGAGACATCCCCCTCAAGGGGATGTCTCGAAAACTCTCCCCGAGATTCATTGGGCCTTTCAAAGTTTCTCGCATCATCAACCCCTCCTCTGTTCGCCTGCAACTTCCCCAGTCCCTCCGTATCCATCCCACTTTCCATGTTTCCCAGATCAAACCTGTTTCCTCGAGCCCCCTGTGCCCACCGTCCGACTCCCCACCACCCGCCCTGGAGGTCGATGGCCATCCGGCCTTCACCGTGCGCCGCGCATGCGTGGACTCCGTCGGCGAGGTCGCGGATGGCAGTACCTGCGTCGACTGGGAGGGCTACGGACCTGAAGATCGTCAGTGGGTCCCAGGCACCGTACATCCCCGACCCTGCACTCATAGAGAATACGGCGTTCCTGTCCTTCCACTTCCTCCGGACCGCCAAGGGGCGGTCGTTGAGGGGGGGTACTGTTGGGAGCTGGAGAAAATCCCATCTTTCTCCAGCAGAGTCCGCGCCGTGGATCCTCTGAGGGAGCCTCCTGCACAGGTGCAGCTCATCAAGACCATCAGAGGATCCACTACTTAAGCTGCCTTCAGACCTTGCCTCAACGCCGCAGTGTTGTTCCAGTTGGTCAGCGCTAAAGCCTTGCTCCTTGTGAATCTCCATGACTTTGAATCCAGATTGGATTCTAACTTCTCTCTCTGTGTTCCCAGGAAACCCGAGTCTCCTCTGTGAAAGCTCTAGGAGAGCTAACCTGCCGAGCCGACCCTCTGAGCCAAACCCTGAAGACTTTCTGAGAACCCCCAAGCAGCTCAGGACTAGAGCTGGAAAAACCAAACCAAGGTCTGTCCGAGCTAGACGTGAGACGCTGAAGCAGCTACGGACTCTGCTGATAAACTCTTCTCCAGAACCAACAGAAACTCCCCCAAGGAGAATAACTCAAGAACCCTCAAGGTACTATCTGAGCTCACTTGAAAACCAAACCCTGCCAGCAGTTCATAACAGCTCTGTCTCTCACGCAGACTCCAGTGAAACCAGGACCCAGGCCCGAACCAGATTCCAGTACATTCTGTGTTTGTGCTTTAATAAACTGTTAAACTTTTATCCTCGTGTCCGCCTTGTGGTGTTCTGCATAACTGGGTGGAGTCTGGCGGGCCAAATTAACACTAAGAAATCTCCTCGACTATTGCTGCCTGCCACGTTGTTTTGTGCTAACCAAAGCCTCTCCTTTTCTGCATTCATCGATTCAGGCTGTGAACGGAACTTAATCGATTCAAACCTCGTCCAACAACTTCAAATAGAAACCATTCCTCTGACTCAATCTCTTAGTGTTTCTGCCATTGACGGGAAAAGACTCCACCAAGTTACCCATCAAACTCAACCCCTCGAGCTACTTCTTTCAGGTAACCACCGAGAGACAATAACATTTTTTGTTTTTCCTTCTGCATGTTCTCCCCTGGTGCTTGGTTTCGAATGGTTGGAGAAGCATAATCCACATATAAATTGGACTGATCATCACCTGGAATCATGGTCCACTACATGCCATGAGACATGCCTTCGGTCGGCTGCCCCTTTGGTGGGGCCTCCTAGAGGTGGGGGGGAGATGGACTCTCCTGACCTTTCTTCTGTTCCTTCCGAGTACCATGACCTGGCTCCTGTCTTCAGTAAGGTCAGTGCGACGTCCCTACCTCCACACAGACCATATGACTGCGCCATTGAGCTATTACCTGGAGCACCACTACCTAGCAGCAGGTTGTACAACATTTCCAAGCCTGAACGAGAGACCATGGAGAAGTACATAAATGAATCCTTAGCTGCTGGAATAATCCGCCCTTCTTCCTCTCGTTTTGGGCGCCGGGTTCTTCTTTGTTGGTAAGAAAGACGGTTCCCTGAGACCATGTATTGATTACCGAGGTTTGAACCAAATCACAATAAAGAATAAGTACCCACTTCCTCTACTCGCCTCAGCATTCGAACCTGTACAAGGGGCTACAGTTTTCACAAAGCTGGACTTAAGGAATGCATATCATCTTCTTAGGATCCCAGATGGAGATGAATGGAAAACAGCCTTCAAAACTCCCTTGGGTCAATTCGAATATTTGGTGATGCCTTTTGGTTTAACTAACGCTCCAGCCTGTTTCCAAGCCCTCGTGAACGATGTCCTCAGAGACTTTTTAAATGTGTTTGTGTTCGTCTATATTGACGACATACTCATCTACTCAAGGAACCTTTCTGAACATAAAAGACATGTCCGCCTTGTGTTACAGAGACTACTGGAGAACAAGCTGTTCGTTAAAGCAGAGAAGTGCGAATTTCATCAGTCTTCAGTCACCTTTTTGGGGTTTGTGCTCGAGGGCGGCCAGGTAAAACCATCTGAGGACAAGATAAAAGCCGTGTTGGAATGGCCAGTTCCAGAGAACCGCAAACAGCTACAGAGATTCCTGGGTTTTGCAAACTTTTATCGTCGGTTCATCAGGAACTATAGCCAGACTGCCCTTCCCTTAACTTCTCTGACCTCTGTCAAACGCACTTTTCAGTGGACTCCCGAGGCACAATCTGCATTTGAAAAATTGAAATCTTTATTTTCCAGAGCACCAGTGTTAATACAGCCTGACCCTGCTAAACAGTTTATCCTCGAGGTGGACGCTTCAGATTCTGGCGTTGGAGCTGTCCTATCCCAGAGACTCGACACGGATCAAAAGATCCATCCATGTGCCTTTTTCTCCCGTAGACTTTCATCCGCTGAGCAGAACTACGATGTGGGAGACCGTGAGCTGTTGGCCATCAAATTGGCGCTGGAGGAATGGAGACATTGGCTGGAGGGAGCTGAGCACCCGGTTCTTGTATGGACTGATCACAAGAACCTGGCTTACATCCAGTCAACCAAGCAAGCCAATCCCCGTCAATCCAGGTGGTCCATCTTTTTCTCACGATTTAACCTCATTAATTCCTACAGACCCGGATTCAAGAATGTCAAACCCGATTCTCTCTCTCTCGTCTTTACTCCGTCGATCATCCCGAGACACCTGAACCAGTCCTTCCGGCTTCCTGCACTGTAGGAGTGGTTAACTGGGAGATAACTGATCTTATCAACTCCGCCCTGGCTTCAGAACCCGATCCAGGTAACGGTCCAGCTAACCAAACCTATGTGCCATCTTCTGTCAGGTCCCGTCTCATCCAATGGATGCATGCAGCCAAGTTTTCCGCCCATCCGGGGGTCAGTAGGACCGTCGCCCTGATCTCAAGACGCTTCTGGTGGCCAACCTTCCATAGAGATGTCAAGGAGTATGTGTTGGCTTGCTCCACATGTGCCCGAAATAAAGCCTCACATCAACCACCTTCAGGCCTGCTACAGCCACTTCCTGTTCCCTCGCGTCCATGGTCCCATATAGCGATCGACTTCGCCACCGGCCTCCCTGTCTCTTGAGGTATGTCCACTATCCTCACCATTGTTGACCGTTTTTCAAAGGCCTGCCATCTCATCCCCCTTAGGAAGCTTCCCACGGCCTTCCAGACAGCCCAGCTCCTAGTCAAGCACGTCTTCCGCTTACATGGCATCCCCCAGGAGATCCTCTCGGATCGGGGCCCTCAGTTCATATCCCAGGTTTGGAAGGCATTCTGTTCTGCACTCGGCTGTAAACCCTCTCTGACATCAGGTTACCATCCACAATCCAACGGACAAACAGAGAGGATGAACCAGCAGCTAGAATCAACCCTTCGTTGCCTCACATCCAACAATCCCGTCGACTGGTCCCAATATCTTACATGGATCGAATATGCACACAACTCCCTCAAATCTGCTTCCACTGGACAATCTCCCTTTCAGGTCAGTCTCAGGTTATCAACCTCCACTTTTTCCTCGCAGACGAGAGAGAGATTTCGGTCCAGTCGGGTAAATCATCACATCAGGCGCTGTCAGAAGATTTGGAGAGAAACCATCGCAACCCTCAACCGTTCTTCTGAGACCATAAACGCTTACCGCTGACTCCAGGAGACGCCCGCCCGAGTACTCTGAAGGCCAAGAGGTATGAGCTGTCCACTGGTGACATTCCCCTCAAGGGGATGTCTCGAAAGCTCGCCCAAATTTATAGGTCCCTACAAGATCTCCCGAAGTCATCAATCCATGTGCCGCCCGTCCTCCAACTGCCACAGTCCCTCCGGATTCACCCGACCTTCCATGTTTCCCAAGTTAAACCTGTCATCTCTAGTTCTCTGTGCCCACCGTCCGACTTCCCCACCACCCCCTCTGGAGGTCGTATGGTCATCCCGCCGCTTCACCGCTTCGACGCATCGGTGGACTCCCCGACGACAGGTCGCCGCTGGCAGTACTCGCCGACTGGGAGGGGCTACGGACCGGAGGATGCGCCAGTGGAGTTCGTGGGCTCGCACATCCTCAATCACCCTGCCCTAATCGAGGAGTACGAGCTGCTCTCTGCCCTTTCGACCTCTTCCCGACCGCCAAGGGGCGGTCGTTGAGGGGGTACTGTTGGGAGCTGGAGAAGTTCCACCTTTCTCCAGCAGAGTCCGGCCGTGGATCCTTCTGAGTGAGCCTCCTGCACAGCTGCAGCCCATCAGATCATCAGAGGATCCACTATATAAGCTGTCTTCAGACCTTGCCTCAACGCCGCAGTGTTGATCCAGTTGGTCAGCGCCTAAGCCTAGACTCTCAGTGAATCTTTGTGACTTTGAATCCAGCCTGGATTCTAACCGTTGTCTCTGTCTTCCAGGAAACCAGTTTCTCCTCTGTGAAGCTCAGGAAGAGCTAACCTGCCGAGCCGACCCTCAGAGCCAAACCTGAAGAACCTCAGTGAACTTCCATGCAGCTCTGGACCAAGAGCTGGAAAACCCAAAGCCAAGGTCTGCTTAAAACTAGAAGTGAGACGCTGAAGCAGCAAACGGACTCTGCTGATCAACTCCTCTCCAGATCCAACAGTGACCCTCCCAAAGCTAACCACAAGAACCCTCAAGGTACAATCAGTAACAATCAAGAAAGCAAGCTCCAACGTTGCAACGCTAACTGAACTGTCTCTCACGCAGACTCCGGTGAACCAGTGTCCAGGCCCGAACCAGAACCAGTATAACCAGTGTGCTTGTGACCAAATAAACTTGTTGAACTTTTATTCCTGTGTCCGTCTAGTGGTGTTCTGCATAATTGGGTCACTCTTAGAGTACCCATCATGACAACCATCAAGGACATGAATGAATTTATAAAGGAAATGAACATTTGCCAGGGAAGCTGTTTATGCAAAGAAAGAGCTTTATTAAAAAAACACAACTATATACAACGCGTATCCAAACACATGCGTATCTAAAAATTACAACTCCGTGAACGGTCCGTTTGCTTCCTCGAGGGTTTGAGGTAACTGGCAGCATTCCCTCCGAGGCGGGTCCGATGTGCAGGACGCCTACTGTGCGTGGCCCTGTACTTACGGCATCGCTTCTAACTGGGACTGCAGCTTAACACAGAGTTCAGTGAGATCCGGCCTCTGAGCTGGCGGCGACTGTACAATCCATCCAGGAACACCGCCAAGCGGCGCCATCCTCTTAGAGTGGGACATGAGGCGGCGGTGGACTTCCAGACTTCCTCATCTGCTAGCACACTCTGCCTCGCTCTCAGCAGCTGAAAAAACAATGAATCAGCGCGACTGCGTATGGACACAACTTTACATCTATCAATGCACCTGCAGAAAATAGTCACCAAAATAAAGTCTTACCCTCTTTCTTCTGGCCCGACTCGAGCAGATTGCTTGGCAGCCTCAGCCGCGCAATGTTACATTGGCTGGCAGCGTATATCTGAAACTCCTGCGTCTCAAAATACGTCTTACAGGCAGCTGGAAAACAATTAAATGAGAGTGGTATGAATAAAAAATCAAACCGTAAGTCACAGTAACAAGGAAGGAGAAAACATTAAAACAAGTCACTTACACACAATGTAGAATCTTTATCAACATCGTGCAAATCTGGACTTGCTTGTAATCCGAGCAAATGGGAGTAGTCTGTGAAAACAAAATGTACAGCTATGATTATGGTATCCATCCGTATCCATTTCCTTTTACCGCAGAATGAAAGCATATTCTTTAAATCTTACCCTTGCTCCGGTTCATAGCGCCTGCAATTAGTCTCCGAGTTGTGAAGACTGAAAAGTTGAACAGTTTATTAAAGCACAAAACACACAGAATGTACTGATTCTGGTTCGGGCCTGGAAACTGGTTCACCGGAGTCTGCGTGAGAGACAGCACAGTTAGTGACTGCTGACAGGGTTTGATTTCCACAGGTTCACTGATTGTACCTTGAGGGTTCTTGAGGTTAACCTTGGGAGAGTCACTGTTGGTTCTGGAGAAGGGTTTGTCAGCAGAGTCCGTTTGCTGCTTCAGCGTCTCACGTCTTAGCTTGAACAGACCTTGGCTTAGATTTCCCAGCTCTAGTCCTGAGCTGCTTGGGGGTTCTCTGTGAATCTTCAGGGTTTGGCTCAGAGGGTTGGCTCGGCAGGTTAGCTCTTCCAGAGTTCTCACAGAGGAGGCACGGGTTTCCTGGAAAACAGAGACAGTAGTTAGAATCCAGACTGGATTCAAAGTCATGGAGATACACTGAGGATCTAGGCTTTAGAGCTGACCAACTGGAACAACACTGCGGCATTGAGGCAAGGTCTGAAGACAGCTTATGTAGTGGATCCTCTGATGATCTTGACGAGCTGCAGCTGTGCAGGAGGCTCCCTCAGAGGATCCACGGCGGACTCTGCTGGAGAAAGATGGGATTTCTCCAGCTCCCAACAGTACCCCCTCAGCGACCGCCCCTTGGCGGTCCGAAGAGGTTGATGGGCAGGAACGCTGCGTACTCCTCGATGAGTGCCGGATCGAGGATGTGCGAGCCTGGGACCCACTGGCGATCCTCCGGTCCGTAGCCCTCCCAGTCGGCGAGGTACTGCCATCCGCGACCTGCCGGCCCGGGGAGTCGATCGCGGCGCACTGTGAAGGCGGATGGCCATCGACCTCCAGGGCGGGTGGTGGGGAGTCGGACGGTGGGCACAGAGGGCTCGAAGAGACAGGCTTGATCTGGGAAACGTGGAAAGTGGGGTGGATCCGGAGGGACTGAGGTAACTGGAGGCGAACAGCTGAGGGGTTGATGACTCGAGAGATCCTAAAGGGTCCGATGAATCTCGGGGAGAGTTTTGAGACATCCCCTTGAGGGGGATGTCTCGAGTGGAAAGCCACACCTCCTGGCCCTCAGAGTACTCGGGGGCGGGGCGTCTCTTGGCGTCGGCGAAACGTTTTGCAGATGCTGATGACTGATTGAGTGTGGCGATGGTTTCCCTCCAAATCCTCTGGCAACGGCGAATGTGATGATTGACGGACAGCACCGATATCTCTCTCTCATCTGCGGGGAAAAGAGGTGGTTGATATCCGAGACTGACCTGAAATGGGGACTGTCCAGTGGATGCAGAACGGAGGGAGTTGTGAGCATATTCAATCCATGGGAGAAATTGGCTCCAGTCCACGGGGTTATTAGACGTGAGGCAGCGAAGGGTGGATTCCAACTGTTGGTTCATGCGCTCGGTCTGACCATTCGATTGGGGGTGGTAACCTGAGGTGAGAGAGGGTTTGCAGCCGAGAGCAGAACAGAAAGCTTTCCATACCTGGGAGATGAATTGGGGACCTCTGTCCGAGAGAATCTCTTGGGGGATGCCATGAAGCCGGAAAACATGTTTAATGAGAAGCTGAGCTGTCTGGAAGGCCGTGGGAAGTTTTCTGAGGGGAACTAAATGGCAGGACTTCGAGAAACGGTCAACAATGGTGAGTATGGTGGACATACCTCGGGAGACAGGGAGACCGGTGACAAAATCAATGGCGATATGGGACCATGGACGCGAGGGAACAGGAAGTGGTTGAAGCAGGCCAGAAGGAGGTTGGTGTGAGGCTTTGTTACGGGCACATGTGGGGCAAGCCAACACATACTCCTTTACGTCCTTGTGGAGAGTGGGCCACCAGAAGCGTCTGGAGATGAGAGCTACTGTTCTACTGACTCCTGGATGAGCAGAGAATTTGGCGGCATGCATCCACTGGATAAGACGGGACCTGACAGAAGATGGGACATATGTACGGTTAGATGGACCGTTACCTGGATCGGGTTCAGTGGCCAAGGCTGAGTTGATGAGGTCAGTTATCTCCCAGTTGACCACTCCCACTGTACATGATGCCGGAAGGACAGGTTCTGGAGTCTCAGGATGATCGACGGAGTAGAGACGAGAGAGAGAATCGGGCTTCACGTTCTTGGATCCGGGTCTGTAGGAGATGATTAGGTTGAAACGAGAGAAGAAGATTGACCACCTGGATTGGCGAGGATTAGCCTGTTTTGTTGACTGGATGTAAGCCAGGTTCTTGTGGTCTGTCCACACAAGAACCGGGTGCTCAGCTCCCTCCAGCCAATGCCTCCATTCTTCCAACGCCAGTTTGATAGCCAGGAGCTCTCGGTCACCCACATCATAGTTCTGTTCAGCGGATGAGAGCCTACGGGAGAAGAAAGCACAAGGGTGTATCTTTTGGTCTGAGTCGAGCCTCTGGGATAGAACGGCTCCAACACCGGAATCTGAAGCATCCACCTCTAGGATAAACTGCTTCGCAGGATCAGGTTGAATAAGGACAGGTGCTCTGGAAAACAAGGATTTTAATCTTTCAAATGCTGCTTGAGCCTCGGGAGTCCACTGAAATGTGCGTTTAACAGAAGTCAGGGAGGTTAGTGGAAGGGCGGTCTGGCTGTAGTTTCTAATGAACCGACGATAGAAGTTTGCGAATCCTAAAAACCTCTGAAGTTGTTTTCGGTTCTCAGGGACTGGCCAGTCTAAGACTGCCTTGATCTTGTCCTCTGAAGGTTTTACCTGGCCGCCCTCTAGCACAAACCCCAAAAAGGTGACTGAAGGTTGATGAAATTCGCACTTCTCGGCTTTCACGAACAGCTTATTCTCCAGTAGTCTCTGTAAGACAAGGCGGACATGTTTCTTGTGTTCATCGAGGTTCTTGGAGTAAATGAGAATGTCATCAATGTACACGAAAACAAACACGTTGAGAAAGTCTCTGAGAACATCATTTACTAGGGCCTGGAAGCAGGCTGGAGCATTAGTTAGACCAAAGGGCATCACTAGGTATTCGAATTGGCCCAAGGGTGTCTTGAAGGCAGTTTTCCATTCATCGCCCTCACGGATCCTGAGGAGATGATAAGCGTTTCTTAAATCCAGTTTGGAAAACACTGTTGCACCCTGTACTGGTTCAAAGGCAGAGGCGAGAAGAGGCAGCGGGTATTTGTTTTTGATTGTAATCTGGTTCAAACCTCGATAGTCTATACAAGGTCTCAGGGAACCATCCTTCTTCCCCACGAAGAAGAACCCAGCGCCCAATGGAGAGGATGAAGGACGAATTATTCCAGCAGCTAATGATTCGTTGATGTATTTTTCCATTGTTTCTCTCTCGGGCTTGGAAATGTTATACAGTCTGCTGCTAGGAAGAGGAGCACCAGGTAAAAGTTCAATGGCGCAATCGTATGGTCTGTGTGGAGGTAGGGACGTCGCACTGACCTTACTGAAGACAGGGGCTAAGTCATGGTACTCAGAGGGGACTGAAGAAAAGGTCAGGAGAGTCCATCTCCCCCCCACCTCTAGGGAGACCCCAACAAGGGGGCAGCAGAACGAAGGCATGTTTCGTGGCACGTAGTGGACCATGATTCCAGATGACGTTTAGTCCAGTTAATGTGAGGATTATGCTTCTCCAACCATTCGAACCCGAGAACCAGCGGGGAACATGCAGAGGGAAAAACAAAGAATGTTATTGTCTCTCGGTGGTTACCTGACAGAAGTAGCTCGAGGGGCTGGGTTTGGTGGGTAACTTCGATGGAGTCTTTTTCCGTCTATAGCGGATACACTGAGAGGCTGAGAGAGAGGAATGGTTTTAATCTGGAGTTGCTGGACGAGGTTAGAGTCGATTAGGTTACGTTCACAGCCTGAGTCGACGAAAGCAGAGAAGAGAGAGGCTTTGATTATCACAGAAAAGCGTGGCAGGCAGTAACAGTCGAGGAGATTTCTTTGTGTTTATTTGGCCCGCCAGACTCCTCAGATCCTCTGGCGGGCCCCGGCTTTTGATTTAGCCGGGCAGGAGGCGATGAAGTGTCCACTCTCACCACAGTAGATACATAGTTTGCTTAGAAAACGCCTCTGTCTCTCCTCTGGAGTGAGCCTGGTGTGTCCCACCTGCATGGGTTCGAAATCCCTTTCGCCCGAATGAGAGGCCTGAACAGGCAACGGTAGAGACTGGGGCTTAGACCTCTGAGTGGGCAACTGCTCTGTAGAGGGAGAACAAACAGTCACGTTATGTGAGGCAGAAGAAAATGTACTCTGCTTCTTAGAACTGTTTCTGGCTCGAATTCTATTATCTAATCTGATGGAGAGGCGAATTAAATCTTCGAGGGTAGCAGGTTCGTCGAGGGTTGCGAGTTCATCTTTAATCTGCTCGTTTAATGCCATGAAAAAGGCTCCCTTCAAGGCGCTTTGGTTCCATCCGGAAGCTGCCGCCTTAACCCGGAAGTTAATTGAAAATTCAGCCACCGAAGAATTTCCCTGTTTAAGGTTGAAAAGGGCTCTAGAATCAATTGTTTGGTCAGTTTCTTGGTTGAAGACCTGGGTAAATTCAGCAATGAAATCAGAGTAATAGCAATTTAAACTGTCGTCAGCGGCAAATCTTGCCTGAGCCCATTCCAAGGCTCTTCCTGTTAACTGAGAGAGAATGAAAGTTATCTTCTTGTGATCCGTGGAAAAACAGCCAGGGGAGTTCTGAAAAATCAACCGACATTGAAATAAAAATCCTTTGCAATCTTTCATGTTGCCAGAAAATCTTTCTGGGAGACTAGGGCGGAACTCTGATGACGTCACAGCCTGTGACCTCGGAGGTGGGACTGGACCCGGAAATGGTTGTGGTGCAGCATTAGCGCTGTTCAGCAAAATTAGCACAACTCTGTAGCATTTGGTTATGATGATCTTCCAACTAGATGGTTTAACTCACGGAGCGTTTGGGTTTGTCCCTGAATTTGGGCATCCTGCTCCTCCAATAGTTGACGGGTGAGGTGATCTGCTGGGCCTTGAGTTTGGCCGCAGTGTTCTGTCATGATGGGTTCACTGAAGGAGACCCAGTTATGCAGAACACCACTGACGGACACAAGGATGAAAAAGTTGAACAGTTTATTAAAGCACAAAACACACAGAATGTACTGATTCTGGTTCATTTCTTGGGCCTGGAAACTGGTTCACCGGAGTCTCTAAATGTGCGGAGAGACAGCACAGTTAGTGACTGCTGACAGGGTTTGATTTCCACAGGTTCACTGATTGTACCTTGAGGGTTCTTGAGGTTAACTTTGGGAGAGTCACTGTTGGTTCTGGAGAAGAGTTTGTCAGCAGAGTCCGTTTGCTGCTTCCTTCAGCGTCTCACGTCCAGTGTGGATATTTTTTTTGAATTTTTAGCTTGAACAGACCATGTGATTTGGCTTAGATTTCCCAGCTCTAGGGTTTACTGTCTGAGAGAATGCCTTGTCCCAGCAGAGGAGGCTTATTTTAGCTGATTGGATCTTGTTCTTTCAGTCATAACCCTTTCCCCTCAGCTCTCTCTTTAATACAATAGACCTGTACAGCATCTATTGTGAAATAAACCTCAGTTTGAATCCCAATAAACTTCTGTTAATTCTTCTTTTTAGCAGATTTTAAAATGATACTTTTTTTCATTTATGTGCAGATATTAAAATAAAGCGGTTCAAAATCCATCAGTGCAATAAAAGAAACAGCAGTTTAACTTTGAAGACCAGATCATTTTAACATCTCCTCCATTGTTTTTTAAGTGTATATTTGAAAGAAAATTATCTTGACTCACCATCAACTCATCATCTTCCCTCTGCAGACCTCTTAGACTGAAAATGTGTGCAGCACCTTCTTTTTTCACACCTTCAGATAAAAAAGAACTTCCTGTTTAAAAGATGATGCGGAGGCTTTATTAACAATCTACTTCCCTGTTTTTTTATTAGTTACCAGCTTAACGCTCCTAAGTTTAACATGTATGGTATCTAGGACACCAAGTATTTAAACATATCTAAAATCACATGTATAAGAGATGTCAGTTTCTCTTTTTAGTCTCTTGCGTTCCGACTGAACAACCAGCACCAAGGTTCAGCTTCATGCAACCTGACACCTACTTTTTTAGCTTGACCAGAGTTTTCTTGTTCAGATGGGTTTTCAGACCTGTCATAAAAAAGCAGAACATATAATTAACTAATTTGACCCAAAGAGACTCAAAAGGAGAACAGAAGCAATTACAAAGATTTTTAGTGCCAAAATTTACCCTTAGTGGTCTTGGGGCGGGGCGGCGGGGGGAAGTCCTTAATCTATTTATTTAACTGCTATTATTCAATGATTTTAAACTATGTTCAATTATGTGGCTTTATATTTTACTTTATAATCTAAAGCAAATTTTATTGATGAATTATTTATTTATGCAGATATCTTAATTCATCAACCTGTCAGTCCCGTTTGAACAAAAACTATTTAATCTTTCTCTTGTACCAATATCTATCAAACCACTTGACAGAGTTTTGTTTCTTCTTTATCCTCACACAGTCCACCTCTGAGTCTGGTTCTCCACCCTTACCATCTGGCTCGTTTTTTCCCCAAAACCTCAAACTAAGAGATGAAGAACAGAAAGACAGAGTTCAGTTAATTTTAGTTACTTAAACTCTTCAAATGAACAAAATGTTCTGAGAACAATCAGACCTTTCATTCAGTGGAGATCCGTCCACCCAAACCCAGCTGCCTTCTTTCTCTGAGTCCGTCAGTCCGATCCAGAATGAATCCTTATCATTTGTGATTTTCATCTCCAGGAACATCTGAGTAGAAGATGGTAGAGATACCTGTGAGACCTTTCTGTGCTGAAATGAAGAAACATGATGATGATCAAATCTGATCGAACATGAACCTGCAGCAGTGATTCATACCTGCTCCTCTCTGCTGTCTATTTTTACCAGGTCTCCTTCTAAATCTATGCAGGAATCTCTGCTCTCATTCCAGGTGGAAGTTTTGTTAGAGAAATCATAACAGTTTCCTCCGTATAGCTCCCAGCCTGCTTCACACTTCAGACATGTTTCATCTGTGAACAGATCACAACAAAGACCTCAGTGAGTCAGGAGGAAGAAATCTCTGTAGATGTTTGTGAGATTTGGAGGCAGCAGGAGGCGTCTTCTGTCCCACAGCTACAATCGAACGTCCTGTACCCGACAGTCCATTAGTGTCACTATAACATCATCAGAGCATGAACATGAGAAAGAGATGAAATCACGTACTTACTCTTTGATTCAGAAGTTGCAGTATCTATTTTCCAGGGCTTAAATTCTATAAAAACAAACAAAAAAAAATCAACAGTATGTCTTTAGGATTATTATTCTTTTGGGTGGGACAATCTCAATTAAAAAATGAGACAAAGAAAATATTTGCAAGTTAGAGGGAAGAAAGAAAAAGAATACTCTTCTTTTAATATTCTTTTAAATGATCTAAGTATCCAATTTATCTGCAGCTAAAGCCGAGGTTGGATTTTTTTATTGTTTTATCTAGATTTAATCAAAAACTGTCACATCTTGCTCCTTTAACATTTAATCAAATTCTTTGTTTACGTTTACGTAAGTCTCATTTTTAATACTTTTTTAAATTATGCTTATGAATAAGGTTGATATAAATAATGTCTTGTTTGCACCTGTTTCCCATCTTGGTCAGGAAATACTTTTAAAATAGATTCCAAATTCCAATGTGTTTATTTCCTGATAAAATGTGTTTGAATATTAAGGTTTTGTTTTATATAACATGATGATCGTCTCCCTCTAGTGGTCTGGAGCATTTCCATTATTCTGTGCTTATTTGCATCTTTTTTAAACTTCAGGGTTTTTGTTGTTTTTTTGCTTCTTTTTACTAATTTTAGCATTTTTAACATTTTTTATTCAAGTATCACAACATATAAAAACTCGATAGAAATAGCTAAATTTGAATCAGCTTAGTAGATTTTGTAAAAATGATTGTGTCGGTGTGATATTTTTTTTCTCAAAAGTGCAAAGG
Source organism: Cyprinodon brontotheroides (assembly GCA_018398635.1). Taxonomy (NCBI): domain Eukaryota; kingdom Metazoa; phylum Chordata; class Actinopteri; order Cyprinodontiformes; family Cyprinodontidae; genus Cyprinodon; species Cyprinodon brontotheroides. Next base: position 2,662,145 of record JAGKQL010000026.1, read on the forward strand.
CCCTAAACTGGAATCAGAAACAAATTTTCCAAATACATTCGTATTCTTTAGCCGTTTCCATCGATTCATAGGCAGTATTCCTAGATACAAAGAAAGTACAGGTGCTGGTCATAAGAATTAGAATATCATGAAAAAGTAGATTGATTTCAAGTAATTCCATTTTAAAAAGTGAAACTTGTATATTATATTCATACATTACATACAAACTCATATATTTCAGATGTTTATTTTGTTTTAATTTTGATGATTACAAAATGACAACAAATGAAAATCTCAAATTCATCATATCAGAAAATTAGAATATTGTGAAAAGGTTCAAAATTGATGGCCCCTGGTGCCACACTCTAATCAGCTAATTAACTCAAACCACCTGCAAAAGCCTTTTAAATGGTCTTTCAGTCTAGTTCTATAGGCTACACAATCATGGGGAAGACTGCTGACTTGACTTGGGGTTGTCCAAAAGGCGACCATCGACACCTTGCACAAGGAGGGGCAAGACACAAAAGGTCATCAGCTAAAGAGGCTGGCTGTTCACAGAGCTCAGTGTCCAAGCACATTAATAGAGAGAGGAGAAGGGAAGGAAAAGATGTATTGCGAAAAAAAGTGTACAAGCAAGAGAGATAACCGCACCCTGGAGAGGATTGTGAAACAAAACCCATTTCAAAAATGTGGGGAGATTCACAAAGAGTGGACTGCAGCTGGAGTGAGTGCTTCAAGAAACCACACACAGGCACGGTATGAAAGACATGGGTTTCTGCTGTGCGCATTTCCTTGTGTCAAGCCACTCTTGAACCACAAGACAGCGTCAAGTCTTGCCTGGGCGTCTTGACAGGACTGGACTGCTGGTGAGTGGTCCAAAGTCATGTGTTCTCTGATGAAAGTAAATTTTGCATTTCCTTTGGAAATCAAGGTCCCAAGTCTGGAGGAAAAGAAGAGAGGCACTTCATCCACGTTGCTTGAAGTCCAGTGTAAAAAGTTTCCACAGTCAGTGATGGTTTGGGGTGCCATGTCATCTGCTGGTGTTGGTCCATTGTGTTTTCTGAGGTCAGGGTCAAGCGCAGCCACATACCAGGAAGTTTTAGAGCACTTCATGCTTCCTGCAGCTGACCAACTTTTGGAGATGCAGATTTCATTTTCCAACAGGACTTGGCACCTGCACACAGTGCCAAAGCTACCAGTACCTGGTTGAAGGACCATGGTATCCCTGTTCTTAATTGGCCAACAAACTCTCCTGACCTTAACCCCATAGAAAATCTATGGGGAGGTTGTGAAGAAGATGCAATACACCAGACCCAACAATTTTCAGAAGAGCTAAAAGCCACTATTAGAGCAACCTGGGCTATCATAACACCTGAGCAGTGCCACAGACTGATCGACTCCATGCCACGCATGCATTGCTGCAGTAATACAGGCCAAAGGAGGCTCTAACTAAATACTGAGTGCTGTACATGCTCGCATACTTTTCATGTTCATACTTTTCAGTTGGCCAACATTTCTATAAATCCTTTGTTTTTATTGGTCTTCAGTAATATTCTAATTTTCTGATATGATGAATTTGAGATTTTCATTTGTTGTCATTTGTAATCATCAAAATTAAACAAAATAAACATCTGAAAATATATGAGTTTGTATGTAATGTATGAATATAATATACAAGTTTCACTTTTTTAAATGGAATTACTGAAATCAATCTACTGTTTTACATGATATTCTAATTTTTATGACCAGCACCTGTAGAGCTGCATTGATTGTCACAGTAATGGCCAATCAATGCAGGATGCAGGATTTTAATACAAAATATGGCGGAAGAAGAGTAAAAACAGCAACTGCAAACACTGCAGAAGAGTTTATATCCAGGTAAGGTCAGTGACAAGTGATTCTCAGATAGATTTTGATGAATTTCGGTTATTTTTTTATTTGATGCAAGGGGAGCATAATGAAAAGCAACACCGTGAAAGCGAGTTGCAAAAGAAAAGCTATAAAGTTAAGCTATAAAGTTATAAATTGTTATGCAGTCTTTATTTTGGCTGCATTTTCTTTTCTTCAACTGTAGAGGCATCGTCTGTCCGGCAGTTACAGTCTAACATACTGTATCAGCCAGTCCATTGATGACTCTTTATTATTTTTAGAGGACAGACCTGAAAGAAGATCAATTCTAAAACTAACTTTAAACCTTAGAGCGTTGGGATTTTCTTATCGCTGTCATTCTCAGGTTGGCAACTTTAAAGCATCAGCAACAGCTGATTGAATTATCAGCAGCATGGGTCAGTTTAAACAGAAAAAAGGAAAACTGCCAGATTCAAACATTTATCCTCTATTTTTTAATATTAAATAAAACTCAGGTAGTTCTCAACTTTTTTTCCCAGCTTTTATCGTCATTACACTGTCACAAGTACAACGAAATTAATTCTGCATTTTATTGATTTTTAGATTTATGCTACTCGGGTTTCTCTTGTTTGGATTTAGAGGATACCTGATGTATCTACAATTACAGAGGATGTCGGGGCATTGATCAGGCTGCCGGCAGCGGTTAAAGCCCTCACAAGGCTGTGAATGAGCAAGACCAGGAACTAGAGACTGAATTTTTTCGGGAATCCCACGGGTCACGGGATTCCCGCGGGATTCCCGTGGGATGGGAGTCGGTATTAGTAATGATCACGTGATTGGGACGGTACAGGATTAAACATTAACGGGGAGCAGACGGGAGCTGGAGCAAACCAATAGTAACTAAAAACTAGGATCGATGCCAAAATAAAATAAAATAGAAAGAAAAAGAAAAATCCAGTACTGGTGCGGCGCCGCCATTTTGTAGTTTTTTTCCTTGAAGCCTACACTATAATCGCGAGGTCAAAAAACTACACGACCAAAATTCAACAGTGCTTCCTGGCTCTGAGTATTTCACCTAAAGCTCAAAAAGCAGAGCAAGAATGGGAGTGAAGCAGGAGGCGAGTCATTCTGAATGGGGCGGGGATGGGAGTGGGAGTAATTTCACCAGGAGTGGGGGCGGGACAGGATTTAGATTTCTACTCTGGCCCGGGGATGGGGCGGACACAATTTTTTTCTGTGGGGTGGGAAGGACAGGAGTGAAAATCCACCCCGTGTCAGTCTCTACCAGGAACTGAGCGGCCATGCTGGGTGTGACTGAGCGCAGGCTGTTTTGCGGTGGTTGAACTCAAAGGTGGGATGGTATAATATCTTGGATGTGCACGCAGGCTTTAAGGTGAAAAAGTCCAACAAATTTGGAATATTGGATTTGCCACGTAGAGCCAGCAAGAAAAGACTCTCAAGGCTGACGGAAAATTCCTGTGCAGCCTGCTCTCAAAACAATGAGTGTTTTTGGATTCGGCCTCCCCCTTATCAAAATCTCTCCTGGATGTTATGGCGAAAGGGCACAGAAGAACTGCTCCCCCCTCCCCCAGCTGAGAACACCAGAGGATGCACCCAGAACTGTAGTGCCGGTTGATAAACTTCCATCTTATCAAGGACAATGGCCTGTGGACAGCGATCATGGACAAATTGAACGCACTCATCATGCAGACACAACTAATGTCTCAAATGTCAGATTGACTTTCATGTGTCTCCAGCCTCCCATGTTTTCCTTCTGCTGAAATGTTTGTCTCGTGTTACATGTGCTTTTCTTGTGCTGAGGTTTTTTGATATATCAAACTGTATCCTGTCAAAGATAAAGTGTGAAATATGCTTTTTCCCCCTATCCATCCCCAATGTGGCTCTTATTTTTCCAGAGAGATAAAGGCAATTCTATAGGGAACTGGCTCTGAGTTGGGGTCCTTGGCAGCCATAAGAACTCACCAAAGGCAGCTTTCTGCAGCAGGTATGGCCTCAGTAAAATGTTCTCCCTTCCACCCCAATGTATGTGATGTATGTGATGAATGGTTTGTACTGAAACTGAAATCTCGATCACAATGTAAATTGTAGTTGACAATAAAGAAATTGATTGATTTAACCCATCCCCTTGGGGAACAGTGGGCTGCCATTGTGTGGTGCCCAAACAGATGTGTGGGGTTAAGGGTCTTTACTCAGGGACACAGAGTGACACGGTATGGGAGTGGGGCTCAAACTCAGAACCTCTGGATTCCAAGCTCTACTCCCTAACCAATAGGCCGCCACTTCCTCGAAAGAAATATGGATGAATAAAAATTTTAAAAGAAAAACTACATAAACTTACTGACTGCAAGGAAAATAACTGTAGCGGCCAAGACAGCAAGGAGGACCAGCAGAACAATTCGCTTGGAGGTGACCTTTGACCTCCTGCTCTGTCCAGTTTGTTGAACTTCCACTGGATTCCTGGTAAAGACTGAGATTAGAAACAGATAAATTCTATTAATTGAAAATCAGTGAACTCATTAATCAGGTCAGATGTTTTAACCTGATATCAATGTAGGAAATGGCTTCTCATCCTTTAACAGGTTTCAAGCCTGATTCTGACATACCTTAAACCTGACAACCAACTATTCAGACACCCCCCCTCACCACGACAACTCCTCACAGGGATATGCCCCCTCTACCTCAATCATAAGATGCCATTTCAATACGAGTGTACTACGCTGAACAGGGCTACTCTTCACTAACACTGGTATCAGACAGCAGCAAGAGGAAGTATTCTACAGATTGCAAAAGACTGGCGTAAAGCCCGCCACCCTCTTATGTTTCAATATCAAATTTATAAAACCCAGTGAGAGTTTTGAAAGACAGTGATAGTGCATAAGGTTGGCAGAACACTAACAGATTGACAGAATGCAATCGGTCATTGCAGAGGTTGTAGCCTCACTCCTTACATATCATAACCCAGGTATGGAGGCATGGATAGGACCTTTTGATTGTGTGCTACACGAGCATGCAATTGTATCTGTCTGCACCATGCAAGACTACATGACCCTCCTCCTTAAGGGCTGTGTATACTCCCGCAGCAGTGTGTCGCAATTAGATTGTCTGTTAGGTATGACGCAGATGTGATTTATGCCCAATTTTGAAGCGTGGTCTGTGCCATATTATTCCATGCCAAGAGGGATAATACCAAATTAGCTAGGATGTTGGGTGTCCATGTGTCGGTTTGACAAGCTTGTTCGCCATCTACAACCCCTCATCCAACGCTGGACAACACACAGTTCACCCGTGAGTGTTGCCGAAAGACTGGGCATAGTACTGCGTGTTTTGGCTTCGGGTGCAAACCAACAGATCGTGGCACAGAGCTACAAACTAGCGTCCTGTACGGTGTCTTGGATAGGGTCCGAGGTGTGCCAGGCATTGTGGACGGCACTACAGCCAGAGTTTCTCCCTTTAGGTACTAAACACGAAATACGTATATTTTACAGCAGATCTCTCTCTCTTCTCCCTGCGACGCTATCTGTGGCACTGTCTGTGGTCACCAACATTTTTTTGGGGTGGTGCACCAGCGTGTCTGGGGGGGATGGGGCATATCTGCGTTAACTGCGACACACACGCAGATGACCTGGTTTCTGAGCAGAAACCAGGCTTAACTCCTAATAGGGTTGGTTTTATCTCAACACGACTCATCTCTGTCTTCCAGGCCGAAGACAGACCCCTCTGCAAGCACAAGACAAGAAGGACAGATGTACAGGTACCATGGAAATGAACGGGTGCTGTGTGGGACCATAGGGACATGCTACACCCCAGCAAAAAGGAGGCTGAACTCTGCATTGACCTGAGCCTATGATCTAAGAAAAACACAACAGCACAGAACCAACTTAGGAGCAGTCAGGGTTTTATGCTGTTTTTTGTACGTTTCACATTGAATTTTCTATTATACTATTTTGAAATACAGGCTTTTTTAAAAGATGTTTGATGTGTGTTTCCATATGCCTTAATACTCCTGCTTGGCAGCTGTCAATGGTTCTGAAGCAGCATGTAGCTTGACATAATATTCCACTGCATTGATTCTTAAAAGGTAACATTAGGTACAAACATTTAACAAAATCACAGGGAAAACATAAAGAAAAGTTAAAATGTGGAGTCTGAAGAGTATGTTTGTATGTCTAATGATGATAATAATAATACTAACAGTTGCCTTTTTTTTTACCCACCTGGTTTCTCCATTTGTGAGCTACTGACTGTAGAATAGGTCTCATCATTTGATGTCACATCACCTGCACAACAGAGAAAATATTAAAGAAGGATATTAGATAAATAGACAGACAGGCAGACAGATCGATGGATGGGCAGACAGATAGTTACCTCTGGCTTCATGTCTTTTAAACTTCACTACAGCGTACGTTACCTGACCTTCTGCCATCCTCCTGCTGAGACTGAAACAAAAGTTTACAAGACTCTGATGTTGCAGTCTAATTTAAAGCTTCCTGATGGCAGAGGGGGCAAAAAAACCCAGGAAGTCCTGAATTATATTTATAGTCTGCTGCTATAACTCGGTGATGCAAAAATATATAAGCTGAGATGAAGCTAAGTATTTAAATGTGGATTTAAGGCGGAATAATTTTAGACAGGAGAACACAGATGAGATAATGGACACCTTGCTCATCTACAGTTCTATAGGTTTTTTAGAAACCTATGGTGTCCAGTGAACACCATAACTCCTTATATGGTTGGTTCACAAGCCTTTAAAGAAGTCACGGAAGTTGTATAGTGTGTATAGGTAGGAGGAAATGTGGCCACAATTAGCCTGCTGAACAGTGATGTCATGGAAGCACAGGTTCAGTTCAAGCACTGAAGTCATCACCTGCAGCTTGTCCTTCCCCTCAGACACAAGTACTAAAGCAGAACCGAAAAACAGGCTTAAATTGGAAGGCAACTGGACATTCGCTCAGCTTTTCTGAAGACCTCTTGACACCTATTTAGGAGTCTGTGTCAAGTATGTCACTTTGCATTAGAACAATCTGTAGTTGGAGGGCTGATGTCTTTAAGTAGCATAGAGGTTGATCCTTCTAAGCACACTCCAAGTCTGGTGCAAATCAAATAGTCACCCCTTGGTCTTTCAGATTTTCGGAGCCCTTTATTATGCATGGGCAACTTGATTGTTCTATTTAGTCATGATGAGAGTACTAATGTAATTTTTTTAATAGTTTCAAGGACCAAATCTTACATAAATGGAAGATAAAGCCATAATTTTCCCCCTCTGTTCAGTGATGACCTTTCTCTTTTAACAAAGATAGCTTGACTCCTATTTTACAAAATCAGAAAAGTTGGCACGTTGTGTAAATCGTAAATAAAAACAGAATACAATGACTTGCAAATAATTTTTAACCTATATTCAACTGAATACACTGCAAAGACAACATACTTAATGTTAGGAATCCAGTGTGTGTGGGTTTTTTGTGTGTTTTCTCCCTCCACCACCACGTGGCGCCCTGTTCTCGTTGGTCCTCCCACACGCCTGCGGCTGGTTGTGCTCATTACTGAGGACTCTTAAAGGAATAGTACACCCAAAACATGATTAGCCTTCATTTTCTACTCACCCCATGCTGAACAACACCCTGGAGTACTTTTTGATATCTCAAATGCATCTGGAGATCTGGAGGCTTCTTGCTGTCTGCTGACATTAAAATAATAATGGAGGTCTATGTGCCCCGAGGCAGAAAGGTCCATAAAGTCCACAAAAGCGTTGTCAATATTCCTCCATACTGCTCGTCCAATGTATTCCAAGTGTCCTGAGTGGGTAGCATCCAGAATTTACTCAAACAGAAGTCATTTAGAATGTTTTTAGAGCATAAACAGTAGTGTATAGGATTTCCTGAAAGCGTTCACTTGGCGAATTGCTCCACGGAAGCGGCAGACCAAACCAGATGAAAGTGCGCATTCAAGCGTCTGCTCTGCCAATAATGCAAAAGCGTAGAAGAAGAAATGTGCTGTTTACCTGTGCAAAGAAAGAAACAACGAAGAAAAATGTCTGAGGACTTCAGTGTTGAGGAAGAGCATGAGTTCTTTGCTGAGCTGAATGCGCACTTTCATCTGGTTTGGTCTGCGCGGTTTCCGTAGCGTCGTGTGCAGCGCTTTCAGGAAATCCTATACACTACTGTTTATGCTCTAAAACATTCTAAATGACTTCGTTTCGAGTAAATTCTGGATGCTACCCACTCAGGACACTTGGAATACATTGGACGAAAGCAGTATGGAGGAATATTGACACGTTTTTTGTGGACTTTTATGGACCTTTCTGCCTCGGGAGCCATAGACCTCCATTATTTGAATGTCAGCAGACAGCAAGAAGCCTCCCAGATCTCAGATGCATTTGAGATATCAAAAAGTACTCCAGGGTGTTGTTCAGCATGGGGTGAGTAGAAAATGAAGGCTAATCATGTTTTGGGTGTACTATTCCTTTAAGTGGTGGACTGCCACTACCTCGCGTTGCCAGAGCGTTGCCAGTTTTGGGTACTCTAGCCAAGCTGAGTTTAGATTGAGTCAAACTGAGTTTTTGTCTCTCTGAGTTCTAACCTTGTTTTTGTCTTTGCCTTTTTGGCAGGAAGTCATCCTACAAACTGGATTTTTGGCCTTCTCCCCTGGAAGGATTGTTTTTGAGCTTCACACTGAGCAGGGGATTAATCTCCACACGACCCGTTCAAGTTCTCCTGGAAATCTAAGTGGCAGTCCGCTCCATTGCTCCTCAAGGAGCCAACCAAACCATAAACCTGTCCGCCCTCCAACGAGCCCCCAATCTCTGGATAAACCCACCCTCTTCTGGGAAGAGAACCTTTTTCTGCTAACGTGAGTCCCATTCATCTCTGAGTTTGCAAGACGTTGTTTAAAGTTCCCACGGACCCTGAACTAACCTCTGAACTTCCCTTCTCACTTCCAGTTCTGGTTCTCCAACTCTCTGAGTTACCTTGGATCAACCTTATTATTTCAATAAACCTGTTAAACCTTTACTCTGGTTCTCTGAGTGGTTTCCTGAATGTGGGTCAGATCTCTTAAAAACATCATGACACTTAAAGTTCGAACTGGTAAACTTTGTTATTTTTTGCAAGTATTAGCTCATTTGGAATGTGATGCCTGCAACATGTTTCAAAAAGCTGGCACAAGTGACAAAGAAGACGCTCATCAAACACTTATTTGGAATATCCCACAGGTGAACATGCTAATTGGGAACAGGTGGGTGCCATGATTGGGTATAAAAGCAGCTTCCTTGAAATGCTCGGTCATTCAGAAACAAGGATGGGGCGAGGGTCACCATTTTCTGAACAAATGTGTGGGCAAATTGTCGAACAGTTCAAGAACAACATTTCTCAACAAGCTATTGCAAGGAATTTTGGAATTTCACCGTCTACGGTCCGTAATATCATCAAAAGGTTCAGAGAATCTGGAGAAATCACTACACGTGAGGGGCAAGGCTAAAAGCCAACATTGAATGCCTGTGACCTTCGATCCCTGAGGTACTGCATCAACAACTGACATCAGTGTGTAAAGGATATCACCACATGGGCTCAGGAATACTTCAGAAAAACACTGTCACTAACTACAGTTTGTCGCAACATCTGTAAGTATATGTTAAAGCTCTAATAGGCAAAGCAAAAGCCATTTATCAACAAGATTCAGAAACGCCGCCGGCTTTGCTGGGTCCGAGCTCATCTAAGATGGACTGAAGCAAAGTGGAAAAGTATTCTGTGGTCTGATGAGTCCACATTTCAAATTATTTTTGGAAACTTCCGGACCAAAGAGGACAAGAACTATCCGGACTGTTATAGGCACAACGTTCAAAAGCCAGCATCTGTGATGGTATGGGGGTGCATTAGTGCCCAAGGCATGGGTAACTTACACATCTGTAAAGGCACCATTAATGCTGAAAGGTACATACAGGTTTTGGAGCATATGCTGCCATCCAAGCGTCTTTTTAATGGACGCCCCAGCTTATTTCAGCAAGACAAAGCTTAGCCACATTCTGCACGTGATACTGCCGGGTGGCTTCATAGCAAAAGAGTGTGGGTACTCCCCTGGCCTGCCCGCAGTCCAGACCTGTCCCCCACTGAAAATGTGTGCCGCATTATGAACCATATAATATGACAAAGGAAACCCTTGACTGTTGAACAACTTATGCTGTACATCAAGCAAGAATGGGAAAGAATTCCACCTGAAAAGCTTCAAAAATTGGTCTCCTCAGTTCCCAAATGTTTACTGAGTGTTGTTCAAAGGAAAGGCGACGTAACACAGTGGTAAAAATGCCCCAACTTTTTTGCAATGTGTTGCTGCCATTAAATTCTGAGGTAATCGTTATTTGCAAAACAAAATTAAGTTTCTCAGTTCAAACATTAAATATATTGTCTTTGCATTGTATTCAGGTTGACAAAGATTTGCAAGTCCTTGTATTCTTTTTATTTGTGATTTACATAACGTGACAACTTTTCTGGTTTGGGGTTTGTAGATCATCTGTCCTCTCAGCTGCCATTGCTGCCAATTGAGGAATTGTTTCTAGTTGCTGATCAAAAGTTGAACACAGTCATAAACCGACAGCTTGCACGTATCCTACTGTTGCAGTTGATCATTATGTTATTTACAACACTTAATAATAAGTGTTGACCATGGATGGTGAACACGTGCGAAATTTCAAGTCCATTACTTTTTAATCCACTAGGCGTTCGGACACTCATTTAAAATGTTGTAACCACTATATAGTGCTCTATGTATGGATTAGGGTCGACTTTCTGACAATGCTGAGCTGATGCTGCAGCACATTTGGTCTCTTCTTCATCTGTTTAACCTAGTCTACCACCAAGGGGAGGCATTTGCGGAGCTTCTGCAGCTTATAACTCTACACACCAACTTTATTATATAAAATATAAACTGACTTTTACTTTATCTGATTATTTAGGTTTCTCCACCAAGCTTCTATAGAAGCTAATATTGCCATTAACTCACTAGTTTATCTTAAATAAGTAGGAAGTACTCCTGGATCATTGCTGCTGTGTTAGTTTTTGTCTGCTTGGGTCTTTTCAAAGCAACCTATTGTAACAGAAGATTGTTCGCTGTTCCAGGATTTGGTTCTGCTGGGTGTTTTATAATGTTACTGGGGAGTTTTCTTTCCATTGTCCTTATAAGAATGCATACAGCTGTTAGATATTCATCCTTGTGGAGCAAATGCTACAAGTCTGTGACAAGATGGAAACTTTACTTTGGGAACTCTGGGAAGAAACTAGCTTCACTATTACTAGAATTATATTAAATTTGTATTTGTTAAAAAAAAAAACTAAGAGCAAAATGCTTAAAACATTCAAATGAAAGAGGAAAGGGGAAGGAAAAGAGTAGCCTAAGCCTTAAAGGGGAAGTCTTTTTAAGAAAACGCTGTGAATAGACAAGGCGAAGATCATCTTTATAAACGGACGCAATAAAGGAGAGCTCAACATATATTTTGGCTAAAAAATACTAAAAGACAATCTAACGCTTTTAATATTCCACCAGGTGAAAACTTTGATTATAATGTCCGCTTTCAAACAAGAAGATTTAATTCTTAAAGTTTAATTGTTGTTTAGCTTCAGCAGAAAATCTAAGACGTCTCTTTCTTTGACATAGAATTGTCATCTGTGGAAAGTGTCCCCATCATGAGACATCCGGAGGGCTGTGAGGAAGGTAAGAAACATATAGATTACGTAACATCAAGAAAAAGCAGTCAGAGGCTGAGTTGTCGTCATCAGACAAACCGGACTGAAATGTAATGCTTTATTTATAGATTAGATCAGATTAGCTTGGATGGAAACTCGATGTTTTTCTAAGGATAAAACATTTTATTGGTGACATTACAATGACATTTGACCCCTGCATTTAACTGATCCCTTAGGGAGCAGTGGGTAGGTTGAAGTGCCTGAGGATCTATTTTGGGCTAAGGGTCTTGCTCAGGAACCCACAGTGGCAAAATCTGCGATTTGAACTGAATACTTCCTCCAAGGCAGTCCTCATATACAGGAGGTATCAGAGGTTAAACTGATAGGAATAGATATACCACATGATCTTAGCAGAAAGCCTGAGAAGGTAACCTGACATTTCAATGACAGTTTATGATCTATAAACATTCATATTTAGCAATAAGATAAAACTATGTCACTGCAGAAAATAATGAGGAAGCTGTTTACAACAAGTGAGAAATACATTTCAAACTAAAGGCAGGCAATTAAAGATTTTGAAATCAATTCTTATGATATTTTGGCCCTCAAATCAGCTGTGCATTGCTTTACTATCACACTATGGGTACATGTAATGTGAATGGAAATATCGTACCTGCTGATATACTGGAGGATGTATGGAAGTGAACTGAGTAGAAGGTAAACCAGAGCGGTGAAGGGGGCAGATGTGGATTGCAGCTGGTTTCAGGCAGGAACATAACCCTAATGAGGAAGTTTATAAAGGAGAGTCTCTGATGCTATCTGTTGGTAAGGAAGCTTGTAGAAAAGGAAAAGACTGGCAGATGCAGATCAGTGATTGATTTGGCAGTCAGGATGTGCAGCTAAGACTTGAGTCTTCCATATTAAAATTAGCTGGGCTTCAAATCTTTATGATGACAGGCATATAAAAACAGTTAAAAATAAAATAAAACAACCTTTAGTAATGTTGAGGGTAAAACAAAAACAAGCTGAGCAGGTCTCCATGGAAACACAACATGTTCATAAACCATGAAGTGATTTCCTGTTCATAAAGAGGATACTACATAAAAACACATCAGTGAGGAAGCTGTTCAGTGTGTTTGACTGAGAGTAGATATCAGATTAGGGACCTCATACATAAGAGAGTGTTTGTTTCTTACTAACATTTAGTGGTGACACACGATAAAAGACGGATTTGTGAAACTATTTTCACCAAAGCAGAAGCTGATTTCATATCTTTGGTTAAAATAAAAATATTTAGCAAAAATATATGATATTGTTACACAGACTGAATCTATATTTATCCTCCTTAGACCCAAAGTACATTTTATTCTACATGTGCATCCAGTTATCAGATTATCTTGCTCTCTTGTGCCAGTGGTGAGGCTGTTTTTAGCGTAACTTAGTGTTTCTGATTACCTGATCCTGACCTGTTTTGCCTCTAAACCACTTAGCTTGCCTTTTCCTATCTGATCTCAGTGGTGTGAGTGTTTTTAGCTTACCTGTGGGTTTCTGATTACCTGATCCTGACCTGTTCTGCCTCTCAACACTAAGCCTGCCTATTCCTATCTGATCTGTTTGCCTGACCTGGCTTTGGACCCCTGGAGCTCTGAGCTTGCATGTTCCTATTCTGATCTGTTTTCCTGACCTGGCTTTGGACCCCTGGAGCTCTGAGCTTGTATGTTCCTATTCTGATCTGTTTTCCTGACCTGGCTTCGGACCCCTGGAGCTCTGAGCTTGTATGTTCCTTGCATGTTCCTATTCTGATCTGGTTGGACCCCTGGAGCTCTGAGCTTGTATGTTCCTATTCTGATCTGTTTGCCTGACCTGGCTTTGGACCCCTGGAGCTCTGAGCTTACATGTTCCTATTCTGATCTGTTTTCCTGACCTGGCTTTGGTCTCCTGCATGTTATCTGGGGCTGCAACATCTGGGACACTCTGGGCGGCATCCACATCTTGTTGGCAGCCCACCGGCTAGATCCTACCTCATTCTGTGGGCATGGACTGAACTTATAAACCAGGTTAGTGACGCACATGAATAATCATGCATGTCAGATTATCATGGTCACTAACCTGTGTTTCTCTCCTGCAGAGATTCCCGCCTTAGATGCCCTAGCCGCTTCAACTCCGATCCGCTGATTTTGAATAAATGCTTTTTGAGTTATCCCACGTTTTGTCTTGCCGTGAATACTGGGCCCCTCTGTTCTGAGTCTTGACATACATTTTTTGTTTGGAGGATGGCTGCACATTTCATGACAAGATTAAAAGTTTCTTGGATTATTGCAAATTTTCAACATCTTCCTTCTTTATGTCCCAAGTTGTGTGTGATCTCTGCATCACAGGGGTCTTTGTGTGTATGCATGGTTTATACATGAGGTCCCAGATGTTGGTTGTTTGCTGTGAGTCTGTCTCCAGGTTCTGATCTGGTTCTCCTCTAAATGCTCCTCAGCTGAAGCAGCTGCCTCTCAACATGAAAACCCAACCAGAACCTCCAAGCTGCCATCAGTGAGAGTCGTCCTGCTGGTTCTGGGCTCTCTGCTGGCTGCTGCTCTCATCATCATCTACAGACTCTGTGAGTTTAGATCGGTTTCATCTCTCTTTCAAATCAACTTTCTCAAATGTAAAGTTCATATTTTGTGATGGCAAACCAGGGTTCAATTTAAGTGAAAATAAAATTACCTTTGTCTTTCTGGAATCAGCTGTTGTTTGGATGAGCAATCGAGATGTTCAGATCCTGAAAGAGGAGAATGAAGATCTGAGGACTTTTTTCTCAGGTGAGATTGGGAGGGTTTGAAAGCCGCACCCAGAAAAGGTTATCAACTTTATATTTCATATATTCAGAGAGTAACCTCAGGATTTTAATTGTACTATTACTGCTTTCATTCTGATAGTCATTCCCGGACAGACCATAGGGAGACCCGGGAGTATTTCTGAAGCGCTAGCCTGGGATTGGCCTGTTGGCCTGCGTCTCTCTCTGTCTCTCTTTTTTTTTTCTTTAAGTCTGCCGGTATAGCAGCGGTGCTATGTTGCCAGATTGGGCGTTTCTCATTTTGATTTTGAGGGTAAACATTTCTTTGGGCGGGTGGAGATAATTTTCGCTTGTTCGGAGTCAGATCTGCAGTTTTTGAGGTAACCCATTAAAAACACATGTCCACCAATGTGGTTATGAATCCATCTGCAAACCTATTAGTACCAGTTGTCATGATTTAACTAAAGATCAGACCCAAATGCAGAGAAACCAATACAGAGAGACCAGGGAAAAAGTTTAACAGGTTTATTGAGAAGCTTGTGGAGATTCCAGTGTTGCTCTGAACACTGCTCAACTGGAAGTTTCCAGAAAAGTGGTTGACTCTTTGACTCCAGTCGGTGTGGGGTGTTCCAGTGTTTGTCTCATTCGATTGGAGGGCGGGACAGGGTTTACACAGAATGCGGTTGTTTGTAGAAGAGCATTAGAAGAAACTGACTGCCACTCAAATTTCCTGCGGTACTTGAACGGACTGTGGTGCATATGAATCCCTTGCTCAGTGTGAAGCTCAAACGATCCCTTGGAGGAAAGGGGATCCAAACCTCCAGTTTGAATCCCCAGCTCAGTTTGAGGATCAGTTGATCCTTCCAGGGGAGAGAAGGGCCTGGCGATCCAGTTTGCAGGATGTCTTCCCCAAACTGGCAAACGCTGGCTGGCGTCGAGGTAGTGGCAGACAGCTGCTTAAGAGCACTCCACGGGTAATTGTCATGTTTGGTTTCAAGGGTTTCTAAACCCACATGCAGAACACACCACGGACTCCAAGGGAAAAAGTTCAAAAGGTTTATTTGAAAACAACACAGAATAAAGAGCTGATCCAAGGGGTTATTAGATCCAGGACTGGTCCCACGACTGGGTTCACTGCAGATGGGGACAGAGAGGTTAGCTGAAGTCCAGGTAATTTGCTGAGTTAGAGGGGTGCAGGTCTGGTACCTGATCTGGAGTTGAACAGAGCGGCGGAGAGGGGGAACCAGGAGGGTCCAGAGGCTGTCGGCAGGCTGAGGGCTTGGCGGAGGCAGAGCTTGGTTTGAGAGTCTGCAGGTAACAGGTTTGAGTTTCCCTTTCAGATTCTTCTGAGAGTGGGCAGGCAGGTCTTTGACAGGTTTGATTCTCCAGGGTTCTTCAGAGATCAGACTGAAAGATTTCCAGCAGAGAAGCTCTTCCAGGTTTCAGGTTTCAGGCAGGTTCAACCTGTGAAGCAGAGAAGGACAAAACAGATTAGGTTCAGGTGAAGGCTTTCTGGTAGTCAGAGATTCAGACAGGCAGGTTGGCTTAGGCTTGCTAACCCTAACTGGCAAACACTCTGGCGTCAGAGTGATGTCCTCTGCCTCCTTATATACTGGTCTCCCTGATGAGCAAAGCGAGCCGCAGGTGGTGAAGTCAGCTCCAGCTCCAGGAGACCTAGAGTACCTCTCTGGTGGAGAAAAATGGACAGGGCCTCCAGATCCCAACAGTAATGAGGTAAGGGACTACTGTAAGGTGTGCAAGGGGGCCCCAATGAGGACGAGGGGCACCACCTGGTGGAGGAAAAAAGGAAACACAGAAACAACCCACAAAGAATGGATTCCTGACACCTGTATGTGATTTGTCACATGACACACAGGATCTGACATCGCTGTGGTGGATGGGTCAGAGTTGTTTATGGAGAATTGCTCTGGGCAGATTTTGCTGGATGTTGTAGCATTTTGACATGTGGTGTTTAATTAAGTTGTACTGAAGGGTGTTCATGTTGACACAGTAAATATAACAATATATTAATTGGTCAGGTTGACCGTATCTGGCAACACTGGAGATAGACAGGCCAGGCCATTTAGGCCTGTAGCATGTGAGGTGGGAGAGACGATTTGTTTATTTCAACTAACACCCGCCCCAACAGTCCGTATCAACCACACAGACAGCAATGTGTGGAGGAAGGGGTGTGTGTTGTATGTCTGGTGCTGGCGGCTGTGATGTGTGTAGCTAGCGAGTGGTGCAAGTGAGGATAAGAGCAATGGACTCAGTCTATGAACAAAGTAAAAGGAAAGAAGGAAAAGGTGTAGCAGACAGTGTTGTGCCTGAAACGGCGTTCATTGAGCGAAAGTTCATGAACTTCGTTCATATTTTGGCGGCATGTGAACTGAGCGTACTGCATTACTGCCTGATGAGCGTTATTGTGAACTTCGTTCATTCTGGTGGTGTCTGTGAGCGGCATGCTCTCTCGAGTTCAACTCCGTTCCCAGGTTGCCAGATTTCTATAGAGTCCCTCCAGGCGAAACCCCGGCTAAATCAAAACCGTAAACAGGCCTTAATATGTAGGCGGAAAAACACCCACTCTGGCAACACCAGCTACCAGCGTCGTAGCCTACAGCGGCGTGCGTGCATCATCAAAACAAAATGCAGCGTGGGAGACCACAGCAGCATGTGGAGGCGACAAAGCAGCAGTATGATCGCTTAAAACAGTTTTATGACCAGGTGGTGGCGGTGAGGATGATGGCAACAAGTTAAGCCCGCGGCTTTAAAAAAAAAAAATCGCACTTCAGTAACCTTAAATTCCTACCTCAGCCTGGTCCCTCAGTTTGTGTTAGTAAAATCTTCTTGAGCAGAGGGTCTTCAACAGGGGATCCGCGACCCCTAGGGGGGTCACGGAGGTACTGCATGAGGGCCTGCATGGTTAGATTGATATTTTTATATTCCCCCTGCAGTTTTTTCCCCACTAATTGAAATGTCTTTATCAATATCCATTAACATGAAATCAACACACTGTAGTAAACAGATAAATGGAGACAAAAGATGTCTTTCAGTCATCAATGCTCACATTCAGCTTACTTACACAGGAGCTCTTTCAAGCTGGGCACCGTTTCCTTCACAACAACCAGGAATCAGAATCAGAAAAACTTTAATAATCCCAGGGAGAAATTAATTTCTTTACATTACTCCATCTGTAATAGAGTGACTATAGGACACAATTTCATACAATATATATAGTTAGGGGGTCCCCGCTCCATCTCGCCATCAGTTTGGGGGTCCTTGGTCTGGAAAACATAGAAGACCCCTGTTCTTGAGGGTTTTACTATCCATGTAACTTGTTTGTTAAACCTGCCTGGTATAATTTTCCAGGATTCCAGTATTCCTTTTTTAGTATGTATTGAAATGGAATTTCAAATGGAAAAAATTATTAAAATTAAAAAAACATTTGCACCTTAAAGACTACTTTCCTGTTTTTCTTTTAATAATTACTCATAAAAAAGACCATTCAAGCAGCAAATTTTTCCTGATGTTTCTGAGAATATACTGTAGGGGTGAAAGCTGCAGCTGCTACTAGTGTGAAGTGAATGGACAGCAACAAAGCGTTAAAGCAACAATGGGGAAATGCTGTCCCCTCAATGCTAATGTAAACCCTGGTTGGATAAGGATTCAAAACTGGATATGAAGATGAAATCTGACGCACAGTTTCAGAGTTACAACTTGATAAAATAATTGCTGTCTGTGGTTCTACAGTAGGCTATGGTGTAATTGAGCAATATATGAAAAAAATGAAGTATGAACTAGTTCATTTTTTGGTTTTGAATTATGAACTATGAACTGAACTAGTTCATTTTAAAATGTGTGAACTGAACTTTGAACTAGTTCACGTAGAAAGAGAACTTTCCCAACACTGGGAGCAGAGAGGGAAAAAACACAAATAAAAGAAAGGCGCTGGAGGAAGACGATGTGGCCAAATGTAGAAAAACCACCCATGGTACCTTAAAAAAGATGCAAGTAAATTATAAAAAAAAATATCACGCACAACGTTTTATTTGTGTTTAAATTTAAAACGGGAAGAACACTCTTATCATATGTTTGCTATTCAAAGGTGGTGATAACATCAGTCTTGCTGGTGCTTCAGGAGAAGGAGAGAATCTGGAAGAAGGTATGGAACCATTTATACAGTAGAGCAACAAGATGCATTAAGTGACATAAACACCACCAAACACTACCATTTGACATAAATGGCTCTCAGCTGTAATACTGGCACTACAGCATTATTCTATTAAAGGAATAGTACACCCAAAACATGATTAGCCTTCATTTTCTACTCACCCCATGCTGAACAACACTCTGGAGTACTTTTTTGATATCTCAAAATGCATCTGGAGATCTGGGGAGGCTTCTTGCTGTCTGCTGACATTCAAATAATGGAGGTCTATGGCGCTTGAGGCAGAAAGGTCCATAAAAGTCCACATAAAAGCGCGTGTCAATATTCCTCCATACTGCACTCGTCCAATGTATTCCAAGTGTCCTGAGTGGGTGGCGTCCATAATTTACTCGAAACAGAAGTCATTTAGAATGTTTTTTAGAGCATAAACAGTAGTGTATAGGATTTCTAAAAAAAAAGAAATCAGTGATGTCAGCCTGAAAAAATCTCAAAATGTTATACATACTAATAGACCGACAGATACAGGAAGTTATATCGTAACTGGAGGCCTCCTGCTGCCTCCAAATCACACAAACATCTACAGACATGTATTCCTCCTGACTAAGTGAAGTCTTTGTTCTGATCTGTTTGAAGAGCTGACACCTCCTGAGTGTGAAGCAGGCTGGGAGCTACATGGAGGAAACTGTTATTATTTCTCCAACTATAAGTCCTCCTGGACTGAGAGCAGAGATTCCTGCAGAGGTCAGGGGGGAGACCTGGTGAAGATTGACAGCAGAGATGAGCAGGTATGAAACACTGCTGCAGGTTCATGTTCTCACAGATTTGATCATCATCATCATCACCATCACATGTCATCATCTTTTTCAAACCTTCACTTGTTCAGATGTTTCTGGTAGGAAGACTGAACAACTTGATTGTGGATGAATCAGACAAGTTCTGGATTGGACTGACAAAAGCTGAAAAATACAACTGGTTCTGGGTGGATGGATCTACATTAGAAAGGTTTGACTGATTAAAAAGGCTGTTAGAACAAAACTACTTTGGTGTTAATTTGGTTTTCTCTTTCTACAGATCTCTTACATTTTGGTCGGATAGCATGCGCAACAAATGTAGCGTTGGTGAAGACTGTGTGAGGATGGGGGAGAAAGGAGGATCTGGTGATCTGATGTCCTGGTTTATTACATCCTGTGAACATCCTCAGAAGAGTATCTGTGAGAAAACAGCTAAAACTAAACACATGTTTGTGAATGAGTGAAGTTCATTCCGGTGTAGGTACCAGATTGACTCGGGGGCCTGCGCCTTTTGATGACGTCACAATACATAATTGTTTTAACGTTTGCACAATTGCGCAAAACATTTTGATTGGTCTGGACAGCTTACTAAAGTAATTATAGCGGGGTGTAGGTTTTATTCGAAAGCGGGATTGCGGTTTGTAAACGGACAATTTTACGAAGAAATTCTCCATGGTCCCTGCGCCTTCCGATGACGTCACCGAATTCGCCATGGGCCTTGCGCCTCCCGATGACGTCACATTATGGCAACGCCACTCAAACAAACTACATTGAGCCCACGGTCTGCATTTGTAACGAGAATAAATTCAGGAGAATGAAGCTAAAGGGATACAA
The DNA here is from genome assembly GCA_018398635.1 of Cyprinodon brontotheroides. Lineage (NCBI taxonomy): Eukaryota > Metazoa > Chordata > Actinopteri > Cyprinodontiformes > Cyprinodontidae > Cyprinodon > Cyprinodon brontotheroides. The sequence goes on from JAGKQL010000026.1 coordinate 2,682,242, forward strand.
AAAATAAACTTGTAATATTACAAAAACAAAAATACTACGAATACAAAGTATATTCAGAGATTAAAGTCCCTCTGATACTGTTTAAGTGACTGAGAAACTGCAGATTTGCCACATTTAAGATGGCGGACGCTCTGACGCATCTCAGCATAGGCAGATCCCGCCCAATGACGCGTCTACATCATATAATGTCTGTGGTTTGCGCGACACGCATAACATTGTGATTGGTCCCGACAATTTACTGACGTAATTATAGCGGTATTGTAGGTATTGTCATCAAAAGGCGCAGGCCCCCGAGTCAATCTGGCAGCCCGAGTCAATCTGGTACCTACACCGGTTTAGAAAATGGTCTCGGTCCACTTCAGAAGCCTTAGAAATACTGATTTTATTTTTATTTGGAAACCATATTTCAGTGTCATTTTTTACAGGTATACACATCGACCTACAAATAAAAGGAAACACCCTTGTGTCCTCCTGAGAGGGCTAACTAAGGCCCTTTTTAAATATTTCAGTCAGTTTAGCGTCTGTCCTACCAAAATTCAATTTAATTCAATTCAGTTTATTTATATAGAGCCAATTCACAACACAAGTTGTCTCAAGGAACTTTACAGTTCAACCAAAACAGGCCTTTCAGGGTCACGTCTTTATGCCACTATCCACATTATTTCTCACAAAATCGTTTGAACTCGCATAAAATTCTCTCATCCAATTACTTCACTTTAGAGCATTTTTTTAAACTACAAAATTGTCCCAAAATATTAACATTTCAGTACAGATTTAACTACATGCCTAAAATAAGGTATAACAGAGGTAACTTACAGGTAGCTGCATCAAACATTTCAGCATAAGTAAAAAAAAAAAAAAGAATACTTGCAAAATTACAAAATAAAAGATTTTTGTTCAGCTGATCAAAAGTTTAAGACCATAGCTAAAAAAAAAAACGAAAACCCCCCAAAACAGAAATCAAAGTGTCAAAAAAAGGACTCAATAATGAGTAGCTCCACCATTCTTGTTGAGGACTTCAAACAATCCTTTAGGCATGCTTGATGCCAGTGTTTCCAGGAGGCTAGTGGGAACGTTGCTCCAAGTGTTGAAGATGGCTTCACGAAGGGCATCCACTGTCTGGAACTGATGTCCATTTTTGTAAACTTGCCTTTGCCATCCATCCCCAAATGTTCTCAATTGGGTTTAGATCCGGGGAACATGCAGGATGGTATAAAAGAGAGATGTGCGATTCTCTTGGAAGAACTCCTTTGTCAGGCGGGCATTGTAACTGCAGCATTGTCCTGTTGAAAAACCCAATCATTGGCCACACAGACGCAGGGCCCTCAGTCATGAGGGATGCCCGCTGCAACATCTCCACACAGCTGCTGTTTGATGCCCCTGCACAACCTTAAGCTCCATTGTTCCACTGAAGGAAAACGCACCCCAAATCATGATGGCGCCCCCACACCTGTGCCGTGTCGAAAACATCTCAGGTGGGATCTCCTTGTCATGCCAGTAACGTTGGAAGCCATCAGGACCATCAAGGTTACATTTTTTCTCATCAGAGAAGACAACTTTCTTCCACCTTTCAATGTCCCATGTTTGGTGCACCCTTGCAAAGTCCAAACGGGCAATTTTGTGGCGTTGAAGAAGACGTGGCCTTTGAAGACGTTTTTTGTTTCTGAAGCCCTTCTCTCAAAGATGCCGTCTGATGGTTATTGGACTGCAGTCAGCACCAGTAATGGTCTTAATTTGGGTAGAGGATCGTCCTGCGTCTTGACGGACAGCCAATCGGATCCTGCGGCTCAGAGCTGGTGAATTTTTTTGGGTCTACCACTTGACTTTTTTGTTCCATAACCCTCAGAATCATTTAAAAAATGCAAAATGTCTGTCTTACTGCATCTAACCTCAGCAGCAATCGCACGTTGTGAGAGGCCTTGCTTATGCAGCTAAACAATCCTATCATGTTCAAAGTCACCGAGCTTTTTTGCTTTTGCCATCAGGAGGTCTTGACAGTTTAAAGACTTGACAGAAAATGACATGGAATCCAGATTTTTGCACAGCTTTTGGCTTTTAAAGACTATGGTCTTAAACTTTTGATCAGCTGAAAAAAATTATGTTTGAGTGTAAATGCAGTTTTCAGAAAATTCCCCGCTCAAAAGTTCTTGTCCTGTAAACCTTCTTTAGATCCAATAGTGCAAAATGCAAATTCTTGCAATTTTTGGACTGGTCTTAAGATTTTGATCAGATATGTATATATATAAATTATATATATATATATATATATATATATATATATATATATATATATATATATATATATATATATATATATATATATATATATATATATATTTTTTTTTTTTTTTTTTTTTGTGTGTGTGTGTGTGTGTGTTTTATCCTAGCACTGTTTCATTCATTCTATATATGTGTCTTTTTAACTTCAGTTACTGTAAAGCACTTTGGTTAATATAGTGGTTAATGAAAAGAGCTACACAAGTAAAGGTGTATTACTTGTATCATTATGAAAGCTTTTATAGTAACTAACCACTAACTGACCTTCATTTAACGTAAAACCTACTTGTTTAATTTCTCTTCATATTTTGAAAAGTTTGAAAATGGTTGAACTCACTGACTCCCAAAGCAAAAACAGCAACTGCCAAGAGAGAGATGATGACCAGCAGGACCAGCTGCTCTGGAGACACCTTGGACTTCCTGGTTCTTCCAGCTTGTTGAACATTGGCTGAACAGTGAGCACAGAATGAGACAACTGTAAGTTACTGCGTCTGGTCATATTATTATTGTCTGCTACATGATAATTAAGTATGAAAAAAATATTGGAGAAAAGTTTCAGCAAGTTTCATATTAGAAGTCATTTTACATCAGAACAAAGCATAAGGAAAATAAGTCATGTAAACAGACTAACATCTCAGTATGCATCAAAAGCAGAGGTGTCAAAAGTATTCATGTTTATTACTCAAGTAGAAGCAGAAGTCCTACTGTTTAAAAACAATTGCAAAAGTTACAGGATCAACTTCAGCTTTCTACTCAAGTAAAAGTATAAAAGTACCATTTCTAAAACTACTTAAAGTATAAAAGAAAAAGTAATGCAGGAAACAAGCTTTACTGCATTACCCTATTAACGGAAACATTTTCTACAATTCTGGATAATCCTTAGACTTCATTTATTTAGTTTTACAACTAATGGTAACAGTGTCAAATTTAACTTTGCATCATCTTGAAAAACGATTTATTTTGGTATGTGGGGAACAGCAAGGTGTTGCAGCACAGAGTCCAACTACAAAGAAATTAAATGTCTGGATGAAACAAATTATTTTGATGTTTTTTGCATTTTTTTTTTAAAGACTAACAGGCCTTAAGGAAAAGGAGATTAAATGAATAAAAAAAACCTATAAGCTATTTTTAGGATGTATGGATTTTCCGTCCATTCATCCATTTTCTTCCTCTTTATCTGGGGCTGGGTCACGGGGCAGCAGTCTAAGCACAGATGGCCAGACTTCCTGATCCACACCAAGCCTCCAGCTGCTCTGGGGGCCCCGAGGCGACACCAGGCCAGCTCAGAGACATAGTCCCTCCAGCGTGTCCTGGGCCTTCCAGGAGGCCTCATCCCAATGGGACATGCATGGAACACCTCCAGAGGGAGGCGACCAAGAGGCATCTGGAACAGATGCCCGAGCCACCTCAACTGGCTCCTTTCGACATGGAGGAGCAACGACTCCGAGCTCCTCCCTGGTAACTGAGCTACTCACCTGATCTAGAAGGGTTGTCTACAAGAAAGTTACTCCAGTATAAATGGCCGAAATTTCTACTTAAATAAGGTAACAAAGTCTGATGGGAACCCCTGACTGGGTTACGGACGCCTGGATCTCTGAGCCTAGCTGTTCTGAACTCTTTCCCTGACCTGGCTCGGACTCCTGCTTGCCTTCTGGGACTGCAGCATCTGGGAATCACTGGGCGGTGCCTGCTGCAGCTAGTTGGCAGCCCTCTGACTGGATCCCACTGCGTTACCAGGAGATGGACTGAACTGATAAACCAGAGTTGCCAGTGATGAGTGGTGAACCCCCTCCCCCTGCAGCCGCTGCAGATCCACAGCTCCGCTTATTATCTTTTGTTTTTAATAAACTCTTGGATCCTTCTGTCCTGCTTCATGACACTGCATACATGTTCGACATTTATGAATAAAGCAACTTCAGCCTGCCTTAATTTCTACATTTTTATTTCCTTTATAAAGAGCTCAATAGGTGGCTTCCTCCTCACTATTCATCAGAGGCTAAAATTATTTATATAAGAAGCTGAAAGAAGCCTATTAAAATAACCACTAAATCCCTGGAAAACAGCTTTTGGAGTTAAAGAGGAAAAATAAAAGAAAGAAATCTGAAACTACTTATTTATTATTTTGAATCGTGAGATTTAATTTCACGATTCAAAATAATTTTTTCCTGAGTGTTCGAAATCAGCCACATGCAAACAGCTTTATAGGGAAGTCTTGATTCAAGCTCCGACTTAACAAATCAGCTTTATTAAACAAACCCCAATTAACCCAGTAGGAAATGTTTGCAAAACAACACATGTTTAGCATTATAGATCTGTTAGGATTCCAGTTTGTGTTTTCCTCTCTCCACCACCAGGCGGTGCCGTGTCCTCGTTGGGCCTCCCTGCACACCTGCGGCTCATTGGGTCATTACCAGAGGAGTATTTAAGCAGTGGGCTGGAAAACCCGGTGACAGTCCGCACCAGTACTCCTCTGGATCCAACGTCAGTCTGCCTGTCTGCCCTCCAACAAGTTCTTTCATTTCTGGATAAAACCCCACAAACTGGATCCAAAGAATAACCAAGAGCCCCCCAAACGTGAGTGCCTCTCCTGCAAATTACAAGCCTCAGTCTTTTTTCCTATGTTCCCTGAATGGATCATTGTGATCTCCCCTTCAGAGTTTCCGGTTCCGCTTCACCAGTCTGCTGAGGTGTGTTACTCAGCTGTATATCTCTCAGTCTGTGTTTTTGCAATCCACAATAAACCTGTTAACTTTTACCCTTGGCTTCTGAGTGTGTCTTTGCATGTGGGTCAGATCCTTAAAACCCATCTTGACAAGATGAAAATATAATGGACTCTTCTCTGACAACTTAGTTAAATGTTACTCTGGCTTAAGCTTAATCTCAAACCCTATCAAACAAAGATCTGCAAACTACAAAACACTACGTTATTGTTATTGCAAAGAAAGTATAACATAATTTCATTTGTGTTGCTAAAATTAAACATCTAAAGCCTCTAACTCAAACTTCAAAAGTTTGTTTTGCTGCAGTTCCCAAAGAAGCATGAACATTAGTAGAAATTACACCTGTTGACATAACCCATAATTTAAAAGTATAAGTAAAGACAAAAAGTAAACTACCTGGATTTTCTGAACTGATTTTAATTATTCTCCCCAAAGTTAAAACAAAGTTTTTCAGGTTCTCATAACTGAAAATAGTTTTCAGGCCAAATAAAAGGAAGTTTTTAATAATTACTGTTATTTTACACTGAGGAATTCATATATTAGAGGTCATTATATTTAAAATACTTCTGCTAAGTTTCTTCCTCATCAAACTACCTCTTTTATACATATCAAAATATGTAAAACAGTTCCCTTCTTGTTAGCCTGTGTGACTCTGTTCTATTATCTTTTTTTGTTATTCAGACAAAATGTTTAAGAAAATGTTTAAATAACTAAAATATAATAAGACAGGATGTCTTATAGCAAACAAAGTAGATATAGGAGGCAGGATAAGTTGTAACATTAAATGTTTAGAGCAGGTAGAATGAGTTTAAACATAGATTAGATTCAAACCTGGCTGTATTTTCTTTTTAAATGTGACTTCCGAGTAAGTGATTTCATCTGATGGAGAAACTGCATCTGCACATGAAGAACACAGACATTATTAGTTGCATTGGTGTTTAGAGATTAAACAGTATTCAGGAAATTATTACAGACTGAAAAACAATTTAAGGGTAATAAATGAGCTCACCTTTGGGCACTGATTTTTCAGCGTTCTCATTAGTAAATGTTATGTCCACATCTGTCATGTTCCTGCTGTGAATCTGACGGAGAACTGTAGCTCAGAGGGGGCTGTCAGCCTTTAAATACCTTCTGCAGAAAGGGAGGGAGTAACAAAGACCTGAGCAGAGACATTTAGAGGTAAAACAGCCAAAAGCATAAAGCCATTTAATGCACTAATTCATAGATATATTTTACAGCCTTGGATGTGACACAGACGTATTCCTCTAGGCTTTAGACTGAAACATTCTGTATTAAATTTGTGTTTAAATCAAAATCTTTTCATATCAATTTAACCTGAAAAATGTCGTACCTCATATCACTAACATAATATAAAATCCTTTCTAATGGACCAGGGCCAAATGACATTAAAAGGGGAAGAGATCCACCTCATAAAAGGGTTTGGATGCAAACCCACAGCTATGCATTATGCTATGGAAGATTCATTAAAGTTTCCTAACTGATTCATATTTTACATTTTTTTATATTAGATAGACCCGTTTGAAATTAAAATTCCTCTAAAGCTGAATTATGTTTGATTTCAAATAGAAAACATGGTGCTTTAAGGCAAGTGTTTTCTGGTTTGATTTATAGTAGAGATGAAAGAAAAGGCAGAAAATGTTGGTATCTGCAGGTCTTTATTTATTTACATATGGCACAGCACTAAAGGGAAAGCATCAAAAGATAACAAAAAATGTATTTTACTAATATATAATAACAACATTAATAGTATTTGATGTCACAGGACTAAAACTGGTTTTATCCACAGCTCATTTCACCAAACTACATGAACCAGATGCCTAGACAGTAATCCAAAACCGCAGAAAAGGACGGCAATTATTCACACCCTAAGAAGGGATTCCTTCACACTCATACCTAAGATTTTTACACAAAAATATCTGTTAAAGTTTTACTTAAAATTTGACTTTCTTTGCTCCATGGAACAGGTGTTTTCTCCTCACAGGTGAGCAGCGCTGCAAGGCCTCAGACAAAATAATCAAAATGCTAAATACATTTAAATAAATAGTTAAAATGGTCAAATATTATATTGGTAATATCGCATTTTCAAACACAAAATTGAAAATCACATTTTGTTTCTAAAATTTGCTTATTTTGTGGTGCTTACATTCTAACATCTAAGCAAAGTAGAAGACATTTGGAGAGTAATTTGTTAACAAGTAAAACATTTGGATATTTTCAAAAGAAATTAATTGAACACAAAAGGTTAGATGATTATCTAACATTAGCTTCTCTATTTCTAAACACATTAAAGGTCAATAGCACCAACAAGGGGGCAATGATTTTTTTTTTTTTACAGTTGTTTTCCAAGTAGAAAATTTAGTTAATTTAAGTCCCTTTGTTCATCAGAAAGATTAACAATAGTGTTTATGTTTTCACTTAATGTCAGAGAACCCATTTCCGTTATATTATATTTCCTTTTAAATCAGGGATCACAAGTCAAATAAGTGTCACTTTTGTCTGCTCATTGAACGGCCAGTTTAGTGCTGAAGTACTACAAAAATAGTGTTTTATTTCAATCAATACTTATTTTCTCCTCATTTTGTAACTATGGGAACCCTTTAAATAGTCAAAAACAAATGTTAAGGTACCTGAAATGTAATCGGGAAATCATTTATATTCACGCTTGTGGCTCAAATACATTTTATAGATTTATATTTTTCACTGCACTATAACATTAACGCCTTTTAACATGTTTTTTTAGGTGTTTTACTGTTTTATAACCTTGAACTACCAAGTAAACAGCACATAATACAGAATATCTTTTTTGGTAATGAAAGTTTTATTACAATTTTGTATGCTTTCTCTTTACTTTAATTACTTTTAATAAAAAATTCTGGCAATTAAGGTTTATAGCTTATATACAGTTTTCTGAGAGTTAATTCTGTATTATTGGAGCGTAAGAACTAGAAGCTGCTTCCACATGTTTGGTTTCGGTTCTTGGTGCACAGCGTAGATTAGTGCAAATATAGGGTTAATACCAAATTATGCAGTGGCGAAATAGATTTCTTTAGTCTTTTTAAGATAAATATAACAGCAGAAAAAAATGTCTGCTAATTTTACCTTTTGTAAAATCAGAAAAACTACCTGTATACACGCTAAGGAGAGATTGGTTGGAAAAACAACCAATCTAGTTGGTTAAATCAATTATCAACACTAATAATACTCAGGAACTGACAAAGCCATTGGTTTCAAATCCATCAATTTAGTTGGTTAACCAAACAAACTATGAAAATGGAAACAGATGGTTTATTAATTTGACTGTTTGGCTTTAGTCAAGTGCAACGTTCAATAGTTATGGACCTACAGGGATGTTTACATATATTGCATCCAAATATTTGCATTATCCCCGGTTTTAACATTAGATCAAGAAGTATTAAATTCCAAGGGATGTTAGCCTTGACAGTGATGTTGGATGTAGAAGTTTTGCCCTTCAAAGGATTGTTGGTTTAAGCCTGGCATTGGCTGGCAAAGTTGCTATACTTAACCAATACTTTGATTAAAGTAACCTATTTTTATTGATTACCCCTTGATTTTAACCAAAGGATTGATTGGACACATAACTACCAACCAGATTTTTGGGTTGTATTGATCAATCTGTTGTTAGAGTGCAGAGGATGCAACGCATTGTCATCCTGTGCTTAGTTTTCCCAGTGGAGCTTCTTCATCATTTTTCATGTCTTTGAATAGAAGAAGCTGATGGCAACGACTTTTTCCTGCTAAGTTAATACAAAATAACTTCTTGATGTAATAAAATGTGTTTCATACCTGCTGTCTTTCTTCACCAGTTCTCCTTTCTAGATCTTTACAGGAACATCAGGGGAAAAAAAGAATTAGCAGCAAATTTCTGCAATTAAACAAGGAACTTACTATGGTTCAATAAAAGACATTTCAGTATAGAAATGTAAAAAGCAAAATGTTTATTTTTCTTGTAGATATAAATTGTTTTGTTTTGTTTTGATTTTTTTGAAAAAGGAAGGTGTACTTGAACTTGTACAAAAATTCCCATCATAAACAGTTATTATATTGTGATGCAGTTACAATCTAACTTCCTGTCTGCTCTCAGTTAAGCGTTAAATGATAATGTCAAACTGTATTTCCACATTGTTCCCGGTCGTCTCTTAGAATTAAACAGAACTAAGACCTGACTGAGTCTCGGTAGAAGTTTGTGTGGTTCAGCAGGCAGCAGGGGGCGTCTTCAGTCCCACAGTTATAATCAAACTTACTGTATCTATTTGTCCATCATTGTCTCCTTCACATTATTAGAGGGCAGAAACATGACAAAGACCAAATGCAATTTGTAGCTGGTTTTGATTTAATTTTTGATTTAATTTTTTTTTCCTTTTGTGTTCTCTTTAAGAACAGAAAGAACATTTTTGCTTTCTGATCACATAGGTTGACCAAATAAACTGGAAGGATCTGAAATAGATCTAATTGGCCGAGAAGCAGACTAGTGACATATGTGGAAATGATTTTCTTCCCATGTAGAGCATTTGGGCACCAGAGGGGAGGCAAAGAGTGAGAGAAATAGAGAGTTGTCAGGTTGGACATGAACGAGCCCTAAAGAGCAGTAGGTGAGGATTATTAACCTGACTCCTACCAGATGGATTTGGTCCGCATATCCATCTGGAAACCTTCCGCTGAACTAATTTTGGGAAGGGGCGAAAATACTTGGTTAGGCTTGATTGGCCTATGTTGGTGATAGACGGGCCAAACGCAAACCAATCAGATCAACAAGCATTAGTGACGCACTAACAGATTAATTTATGAAGAGGAGCCAACTGATAGATCAAACTCTTGTCGAATCAGTCGGGAGAAGAGCAAAACATCTTTTCCTCGAGAAAAGCCTCCAGAGCAGTGTTTTGCTCTTCTTTCTTCAGTAGAAGAAATACTCTGTAATTCCGGAGTAAAACTTGCTCTCGATAGCCACGCTAACGCTAGCGTTTCATCGGCTGAAGCCGCCATGTTCTTTAGACTGAACTGTGGCGCTTCGCGTCGCCACACCTCAACCCACCCTCAAAGCCAACGCTGATTGGACGTTCGCTTGGTGAACGGCTCCAAATTTTCTTCAAAGGAGAGTAGCCAGACTGATTAGGCGAGTGAAATCTTTGAAAGCTTGCGAGATCAGGATGGTCTCACGCAGGCTAGAGGATTATAGGACATTGGTGATGCTTCATTGAAAGTACTTGTAGAGGGTTGATAGAGTTCCGATTGGGATTTGTCTGAGGTCAGTTTCATTAATGCTATTAATGACTTCATAGCAGGGTGACACGTGTGTGTCGTCATCCATCTCTAGCCAATACTGGTCCTCTGACTGTGAAGCTATCAAACCCCATGTATGCTGTATTTTATTTATTTTTTTATTACAGGGACAATAAATACTATTAGCATTACTGTAGATAAGGTTACATTTTCACCTGCAGTTCCTAGACAGAAGATAAAAGACATTAATAAACGTAAAAATGCCCAATTATATGAACACTGTAACTGTCAGGATTTAATTGTGGTGTGAGGACCCAAATGCAGAGGCAGGGAGGCAGAGGTGAGTTTCTTGTTGATTTAATGAAGGTAAACAGACAGCTGAGGCAGGAATCCAAAAATCAAACATAAAAAAACAAAGTCAAACAAACCAGAAACCATGGAGACATCTGGGGGAAAACAATCACAAGGAGGAAGACTCAGTGAGACGGAATTGGAGGAAATTAGACGAGGAAACAGCCACTGAGGAACTGCACAAAGAGCGTATTTATGGGAGACAGGACAAAGAGAGGACTAACGAGCAGATTGGGAGCAGGTGTGAACAGAGCAGACAGGAAAGGAGCTAGGGAAAAAGGAGAACACAAGAGGGCAGCAGAGGGCAAAAAATAAAAACCTGAAAACTGAAAAAAATAAACAGACAACACAGCAAAATAAAAATTAAACCACTAAAACTAGAAAACATGGAGCAAAGTTAAACGTAATACTCAAAAGAAAACATAACAGAACCAAGACTGTGACAGTAACAAGTATGATACAATTAATAAAATAGATTATGAAGCTGAACTGCACAGAACTACTCTGACCTGTTCTATGTTTCAGTGGTACTACTGATTTAGATCAAGTAGAACTAGAAGACAGGCTTGATGTTTTAGAACCAAAACTTGAAAACAATACGAAATTATAATGTTTGTTGTCATATCACTATTGACCTGGCCTTATCCCAGACATATAAATGTATTATATCGATATGTTTCAGTAAACACAGAACCAGTCCGGCCCTCGGTCTACGGTGAACTTGCTTCCCTCGTCCTCGGAGTATAAGACCCCGACATCCCTGGTTTATAGCATTAACTGTAAGATAAACGCTTTCAAGAACAAAGAACATATACAGAGCAACTACAATAGTAAAACATAATGGAAGAAAGTTAGTAATAAAAAAAACCCAGTATACCTCAGGGAGAAGAAAACAAAAAAAGCTGGGTGCGTGGGGGGGTTTACAGTTCTACATCGACGCAACAAAGTCAATAAACGGTTACCATTTAGAGTAGAATTTGTTCAAGTTTCCAGTTAATGTGTATGTAATTTTCTCCGCTTTCAGGATGGACATGACCACATTTATCCAGTTTGTGCTGGATGGGACTATAGTTGATTTCCAGTTAAAGAGAAGGTGGGGATTTAATATAAAAGAGGTAAAAGCTATCACTTCCAACTCTCTTGCAGAGTATTGACTATGTTGCTCTGGGAGACCAAAGATACCAGTGTATGTATGCTGGTTTTATTTAGAACGGCTTTTGTTTGTAAAATTTTGATTTGACTGCTTTCTGTCGGTGGTGGTTTCTTGAGTAATGTGTGTCATATTTTTAAAGAAAAGTTCCTCAGTCTGTTTGTTTAATATTTCTGCGTTCAATCACTTAATGTCTTTAGTCATTATTTTTCCTCTTTTGTTTTTTTTTTTTGTATCCCTATTGTCTGTTTGGTTAGTTATTCTCCTGTAAATGCCAGCATTTTATTACATTGCATTTCTTTTTTCAGCCCTTACTGATCTAGAACAGTGCATCTGTAGTTTCTTTTTTCTTCTTCTATTTTTTTTTTTTTTAGTTAGTTCCAGCCCCTTTAACCTCACCTGCTTTAAGGTTATGTGTTACAACCAAACAGGAACTTGTAGACAAAATCATTGCATAATGCACCTTTAAAACAGTGTGCATTAAGTATTTTTAGTCATTATGCTTTTTAAAACTTAATAAATAAATTTATAAGGTTTTAGTTTCTGTATAAGCTACCAAAAGGTGTCTTCTGTATAGAATTTAGTACCTGCACTGACCTCTAGTGGAACTATATTGACATTGACATTGTCATATACTTAAATAAATTATCAAACAGTGCAGCGTAAAATTATTTATTTTTCATGTTTACAAATAAACCTTTTAAGTCGTCATAGAAATTCAAATATTTAAAAAAAATATTCAAAAATGTAATTACTTGCGACTGATTAAATAAATTGTTCATTACATTCAGAATGTTTTATTAGATTATTATCATATATGCGTATACTTTAAATTACATCGATTTCTCCTTGCCACCGCTAATTATTTAATCAACTGTAATAAAATTAGCTGAATTATTAAGAATATTAAGATGAAAAGGCTATGGTATCAATGATAATTTATCAAATATTCACGAATAACACATCCTGGAAGTGTAAATATGAAAATATAACCCTTTACGCTCTTTTTCTTCTTTTTTCTTAGTCATTTGCTATTATTATTTATTATTGTTGCAAGGTCCTACAATAAAATTAAGAATTATATATTGAATTTAAGAATAGAATTTAAGAATGCATATAGGAGAATTATTTTGGGAGAGCAAATCAGTAAAACTCATAGATTTGACAAATTGTTAACGACGGATAAGGTTTCCTGACGCAACCGGGAATCGAACCCACTTCCTCTCGTATTGTAATACAATACTGCGCATTCCTTTAAAGGTCCTTCCGGGAGTTTTAGTACACGTCCTCCAATCCTGTACGATACCGGTTGATTGACTGCAGTGTAAACCAATAGAATTCCGTATTATCATCGGTGTGGGCGGGGTTAAGATGCCTTATTGAAAGATAGGAGGCGTTTCGTTCTTTCTGGCTAACTCGGCTGTAGCGACAGCACCGCTGCACCGAAGGACTTCTGGAAAGTTACGGTTCGGTGTTCCCCCCCCCTTGCCTACGTTGCTGTCATGGCCCCCAGCGCCCAGTTAAAGGAGGCGATAGCTGATGTACAGGAAGGCATCCGAGCCATCCTGCTCGGACCTCCCGGAGCCGGTAAAGGGACTCAGGTGAACCTCGGCGCGAGCTAATAGTGCTAATGTTAGCTGTTAGCCATCAGATAGAGAGCCCTTATGCGCATGCTCGATAATACATTTAATAAGTTTTTAATAAACCTTGATATCGCCAGACTTTAAAGGCTGTTTGAATGCACTTTTTATTCATCTAAAAATAAAATTTAGTTTAAGTTCTTTTAGAGCATTATCTATTTCTTTCTGTGTAAAATAATGTTCAAAAGAAGAAAATGTTTTATATGGTTTATGTTTGGGCTTGTATTTGCTTCTTAATATACAAGATAATGTGTTTATATAAAAGTTCCAAACAAGTTCTGTTCCTTTCAAGTTTATTCCTTTTACTGAAATTATAAAAGTATAATTTAATGTTGCAGGCAGTTATAATGACACCATGAAATTACCTTTTTTTAAAGTATTAAGGACCATATTTAAACTTGTATGCTGGAGAAACCAAGCAGTCACAGCTTTATGTAGAACCTGGATGACTTCCACCTGTATAAACATGCATGTGTATTTATGTTTTAGACAGATTGTATTTGTCATTTTGTTTACACAAGTGTAAAAACAAAGAAATTTCGTTTGAAAGCAGCTCTCTGGACAATTTAATCATTTTTAAAGTGCATCCTTGAAAAATAGTAAATATGACTATACATTTACAGTTCTAACCATTAAATTTGGTTAGTTCCCAAATGAATAAATTAATGTTTATAACCTCTATTTATGCACATAATCCATTTCTTTCTGAGCACAGAGACACTGATTGTGCTGCAGGCTTAGTTGAAGCTGTAATGATGAAAAATGTGTGCTGTCCCTGCAGGCTCCACAGTTAGCAGAGAAATACTGCGTCTGCCACCTGGCAACAGGGGACATGTTGAGAGCCATGGTGGCCTCTGGCTCGGAGCTCGGCAGGAGGCTGAAGGAGACCATGGACTCCGGCAAACTGGTAAAACATTTCTGCTTTTCATCATTTCAACTGCTCCAGATCGCAGATGAAGGCATGAATGTGGATATCAGGAGCACAAGTAATACACCTAGTTGTTCAAAGCGCCTCATCTGAAGGCAGTTGAGAGTCAAATCGTCCACAGACTGGTTTAAAGTTTGTTTTTTAAGAAACCCAGCTAACTGTATCGAGTCATTGCCTTTTTTAGAAATCACTCCCACCAGCCATGCATGTATTGACAGGTTTGCAACAACGCTGTGTGAGCAGAAACTAAAAACAGGTCTTCAGAAAAAGGATAAAGGTGCTCAGTCGTAATATTATTGAAGACCTAATTTCTACAGAGTTATGTCTGATTTTGCCTGAACATGTTTTCTTTTATAGGTGTGTTGAGAATTAAGTTTCAATTCAGTTCAGTTTATTTCTATAGCCAATTCACCAACACAGTTACAGTTCACCAGATCATCCAATCAAATTGATTCAAAGTTTTCTATATAAGGAAAACCAGCTGATTGCATCTACTCATTGACTCTTCAGCAATCCCCTCACACCAAGCATGCTTGTGGCTTACAGTGGAGAGGAAAACTCCCTTAACAACAGGAAGAAACCTCCAGCAGAACCATTGGCTAGGGCTCAGTGTATATGGCCATCTGCTGAGGCCTCACTGGGGTTCAAGGAGACAGAAGCAGAGACACAAAAAGCAGCTATAAAAGGCGGCTCCGCCCAGGAAACACACAGCCAGGGCAGACAAGCTCTGAGCCATCTCCCATGTCACAGTCAGAGAAACAGGACTACATTGAAAAACAGGCCGACCTCCAACATCTATAAACAAAGGTGTTGATGGCAGCAGCACAGCTGATATTTCTCCAGGATGGAGTCACAGCCAAACAGGAACAGACCAGATGAAGCTACTATGAGAAAAAGCAGAGAGAGCAGAACGCGTTAGGAGATTGAACTAACAGATTCTGCAGAGTGGGGAGAATAGAGATAGAATGAAGCAGAATGATGAAATGGGGGTCCCTATGTCCTCCAGCAGTCTAAGCCAGCATAACTATAGAGATAGCCCTTTTACTAACATCTAGGCTGAAACTTACATTGGAGTTATGCTGATATTTTCACACTGGAAGCGGTGGCAATGCAGAGTGCTGTGGATTCACATAGAATCCCTATACAAACCGTGCAATGAAGGGTCTGGATTTTTTTTTTTTGTCAGAGGTTTTGTGCTTTTCCAAAAAAATGATGGTCTCCCAAAGGTGATTAAAACGTTGTTCGTAGAGAGCAATTTAACAGCAGACAGTGATAAGTTTCACCTGGGCTTTTATTGTGAAATGCAGACGGAAGGCAAGACCTGTACAGAAAATAAAATGGGTTCCCGGGGTAACGGCAAGTCAAAAGCAGAGGGTCTGGAAGGCTGGTGATTAAGTAAATATTAAACTATCATTCCAGCCACTAAATGAGGTAAAAAAATTCCCACTGTTATATTCAATAGAGCGGTGGAATTAGATGTGATGTTATGCAATAATTTTATATCAGGAAATGAGCGTAGCACTAACGCTTGCTGCTTAAAAAACCAAATCAGCACAAACAATATTTTTACCTGCACAAATAAAATGGCACTGAAAAAGTAGGCTAGATCATTTTGAATCAATTCAGAGCTTAAAGCTACTGTTACACCTTGAGGATTTAGACCAGCATATGCCTGACGTATTAAAAATCTGGCAAAAACGCCCTTCTGTTGGATAAGTTCTGAGTATGTTTTGTGTAAGTTATGAGGCATGGATGTGTAGGCAGATACACGGCAGAAATAAATCAAAAATTGATTTATCGGTTTACCTGTAGTGTAAACCAGGTAAATATTAAATCATTTAACTATGTATGATGTATTTCCTTCTGCATCTCTTCTATCTTAATATGCTTTATAATTAGACAGAGGTAGAATCGAGTTACACACTGGTGTAGAGATCAACCAAACAAAATTTTTATCAAGCCTGACACTGATTTTTATTTAATCAGTCCATGCGATCCCTGATGTGTGCTGCTAATTACTTTGGGCTGAACCCTTTCATCGATATTATTTATCGTTTACTAGTCCACCTCTACACCAGCGGGAAACGTAGGACTTTATTATCCAGGTTCTTGTTGCTACAATAAGATTAACAAAGAAAAAAAACACTCCTGGTGTGAACCCTGAATATTTCTCCCACATCTGTTCCTTTGGTAAATAGTGACTGGTTGCACTGGTCCCAGCACCAAGTCTCTACTGTGTGTATAAAGCTGAATCATTCTTAATAAGCTGAAGATTTTTTTGTTTGCAGGTCAGCGATGAGATGGTCGTTGAGCTCATAGAGAAAAACTTGGACACGCCCGCCTGCAGGAACGGTTTCCTGTTGGACGGGTTTCCTCGGACGGTCAAACAAGCAGAGATGGTTAGAAAGTTAATTTATTCCTGATCGATTTTGATATTTGTAAGGTTTTGGGAAATTAAGTTGTTTTTGTCAATGTTGGAAAAGTTTCTGGTTTAATTTTTGTTATTTATGAAAATTTCTCCCTCAATGTGATAATTTGTTTTTCTTTTTACAAGCTACATCTCAAAGGCCTCCCTGCTGCATCTTTACTTGAAATGAATTCAGTGGAATTGAAATTGTTGACAAGATAAAGTTTGTTCGACATCTTTATCAAAACGTTTCTGTTTTTATACTTCTTTGCCAAACATTACGCATTATTTTCCGACCAAATTCTAGATTAGCATCGCATTGAGACCATCCTGATCTTGCGAGCTTTCAAGGTTTCACTCGCAGATCAGTCTGGAGACTCTCCGCTGAAGAAAATTTGGAGCCGTTCACCAAATGAACGCCCAATCTGTATGCGTTGGCTTTGAGGCGGTTGAGGTGTGACGCTAACGAAGCCCGACAGTTCAGGCTAAAGAACATGGCGGCCTTCATCCGATGAAACTAGCGCTAGCGTGGCTATCGAGCAAGTTTTATCGGAATTACAAAATATTTCTTCACTGAAAGAAGAGCAAAAACACTGCTCTGGAGGCTTTTCTCAGAGGAAAAGATGTTTTTTGCTCTTCTCCCGACTGGTTTCGCAAGAGTTTGATCTATCAATTGGCTCCTCTTCATCGCCGCTCTGTTAGTACGTCATATGCTTCGCTGATCTGATTGGTTTATTTGGCCCGCCTATCACCAACATAGGCCAATCAGCTAACCAGTATTTAAGCCCTTCCCAAAAATTACTTAAACGGAAGGTTTCAGATATGCGGAGTAAATCCATCTGGCGGAGTCAGGTTAATTCTAGATAGGTTCCTTTTAAGACTTAAATGGCGACAAAAGACAAAATGGAAATTTTGATAAAATCTCTTTAGTTTAATTCTCCAGATTCCTTTCTGAGAAGATGAGGAAATATAACATTTTTACTTTATTTCTAGATCTAAATATGTGAGGAGTATGAAATTTATCACTATTTATTTCTGATATATGAAAATGTATTTATTTTTCTTTATATACATTTTTTTTTCACATGTAGATGTAGACTTTAGTCTACACATCTGTATTAATCTCATGGGTGTAAACTTCAGTCATAGAACAATAGACAACACATTGATAACTTAATAATTTGTTGATTTTATTTACCTAAATACTAACGTTAAATCTTTTTATTTGTCACTAATTGCAGCATCCTTCCTCTCTGGTTAAATTTGCTCTAAGAACTGAACTTTAGAAGTTGGAAAAGTTTGGAGGCTGTAAAGACGTCTAACATGTCCGGTATGGTTTGTCCTCCAGCTCGATGGCTTGTTGGACAAAAGGGACGAGAAGCTGGACTCTGTGATCGAGTTCTCTGTCGACGACTCCCTGCTGGTTCGCCGGATCTGCGGCAGGTTAGTAGGCGTCCAGAATCACAAGGTGTTATTAAGATGCAGACAGTTTTAAGTTTGATGAGCAGCCTGCATCATAGCTGCTTCTTTTTTTTTCTCATAGCTCCAGGGCTTTTTCATTCCAGCGGTTCCTCTGCTGATTCACTGCCAGCGTTTAACTGGCAGCCGTATTTTTTGGCTTCATGCCAGGGGGGAAAAAAAAGAAAAAAATTAAAGCTACTGCAGCAACATGTTTGCTGGTTAAATGCAAGCAGAGCTAAGATCAGGAATCAGCCGACCCAACCCAGTCTGCTCTGACTAGAACCAAAGGGCTGCAGGACGAGTTGGAACCACAACAGAAAGGTTAACTTATTGAGCAATGCTGGATGAAGCACATGGAGCAGCGCTTAGAATTCTCTAAACTAATGTGGCTCTTGAATTGAGTGAAGGAACATTACTGGGAACCAGTGCAGGATGCAGATTGGACCACTAGGTGGCACTGCTGGGCTGTGCATGATCTGGTTGGCATGAGATGTCATCTGGGTAACAGGGGTTAAATCAGTTAATTTCCTCTACATATTTATTCAAATTAAGTTTATGATAAATGATGATCGATCTTTCCCTGAAGAAGAAAAGCTTTTTTGTTCTCGAATAAATGATTTGTCATTTATTAAAGGAGAAATCCAGTCAGCAATGAATAAACAATGGCGCATTATTTATACCTAAAATTAATATGTTTCTTGTGATTTAATGCATTTAGAGGTAATCGGTAAAAAAAAATTGTGTTTACTCAGTCTGGGAGCGGCCATTTTTCCCCAAATATAGTAACCCCTCCCTCCTGCCGTCTTCCAGCGGTGACGTCACGCGGTGCGGTAAGCCTAGCCTTAGCCATTCTTCCCGCCGCTTTTACAAGCTAAATCAATGGGAACTACTAGACACATCTGCAATCAACAACAATTATTGAAGATTTCCAGAGGACTTCACCATTGAAATTCACCAGAGCTGTAGTGAAACTGACAATGCCCACGTGCATGGCAGCTGGATGCTGGAATACATCGGGTAAAGTGAAAAAAAAAAGAGTTATTTTATCATCCTGGTTCTACCGCAGACAGCGTTGGATTGGCCAACTTGAAGAGGGAGGATTTGCCATCGAACTTCTGGCCAGAGAAAAAAACCCGTAATATGTAGCCAACATTTGGAAGAAGAATGTTTTCAAGATGACTTGGATAATAGCCGGCGTTGCATGACAAACACCAGATACAGCACCGGGACTTGATCAACAGCCGATACGCGACCGTGACGTCACAAACCAGTAGGTGGCAGTAGTGTTCTTTGACAAACATGGATGCCTCCAGTAGTAAAAAACATTCACATGAAAATCACTCTTAATTAAAAAGACTTAACATTTATTGAACAGTATGTAATAATTTATATCTAAAGTACTTTCAGAAGTTTGAATTCTGAATATGAGCGGACTTTTCCTCCAAGTTAAAACTATCATGTTCAGATGATGGTGATTGGATCAGGACCTTTTGAATCCGTTTTGGTTTCTTCACCATCATTGCTGGATGTTATCAATCCCACTGAGGCCCACAAAGTCAAATAATGAGATCTGTAGAAAGGAGCTCAAAGATCCTCCCCTGCAAAGATGATCACTCGAACACAAAAACAGAGTGAATTTTGTCCAGATCTGATAAATCCCCTCCTGGAATGAAACCAGGCCCCTCCGCTGACCTGTAACTGTAAGCTGTTCTGATTATTAACATTTATTACTAGTGTTTGGTTCCTCTGAACGGTTCCTGTAGGTTTGGTTTGGGTGAAGCAGCTGAGCTTAGAGGCGGAGCTCTGATTTATTGCTCCATCTACATTCTAAAACTCTCCTGTGGTGTTTAGAGGTTTTAAAGAACCTCCCAAACCAAAGCAACTCTAATGAGTTACTGGAAAAGATCGACCCAAAACACTCTGAGTGGGATAGAAATCCCCTCTGGTTTGGTCATTTTCTGGAAGTTTGTTTTAACGCCTTATGAACTGAAGACCAGGTGGTGGGAGGGGCTTAAAGTTTTCTTCTGTTTTTTTTTTAATCTTTCATCGATTTGTGATGCCTGGAAAACGTCCTCAGCCCTGCACAGGATGTTTCATGATTTTGTGTCCATTAATCAGAGCAGCCATTAATCACCAGACCCTCTGGGACCCGACCTTCATTATGCAGCAGACGGGATTGATGGATGAGGGTTAAATATGTAACAGAGGGGGGATCCTGACCCTAAATATTTTAACTGTTCTTGATGGATCATACCTGGACCCACAGCTGCCCTCTGATCTAAATCTGGTATCCAGTAGAACCACCTCAGTGTTCTATTGAGCAATCAGCCATTAAACCATCGTGCATCAGATCTGGATAGAAGTTGTTTAGTCATGACAGTATTTTTTCAGATGATCCTCATTCCATCTGCATCTTAAACTCCAGTCGGGTCGGTGGATTAATTCGGGAGCGCCTGGGACGGTGCGATAGTGTAGGAGCCAAGTGGAGCGTGAAATCATGCAATTAACAGAAGATGGCCTGAAGGTGCTGGAGCGTCCTGCAAATAATCTTTAATGAAGTGTTTACCTGCGAAACAGGCTGGAGTGCCAAAGCTGCTCACTTCCTGGTTGTCGTTTCCAACTTCTGAAACTGAACTGTGGGAAAAACCCAGAAAGTTTTCTTTCTTCAAAAATTCAACTTATGTGTCTTTAATCACATACTCTGTAAATAGAAGCTGATTGAGATGACACTGATGCTCCTAAAAGCTGCCTTCATGTGAGGAAGGTGATGCAGATGTAGTAGTTTTGCTCTTAATTCTGACCGCCATTTTTGCAGACAGTGTCCCCACAGGTCCTTAAAAAGTCTTAAAAGGTATTGAATTCTTCAAAATAAAATTAAGGCCATAATTAGTATTAAAATGTCTTAAATCAGTCTTTTCTTTCATTGGTCTTAATTTTTAAAACATCATAAATAGGATTATTTTTATTGACGATTTATTTTTGTAATCTAAATAAAACATTAAAATAAAAAAAATAATTGCCTTCCATTATGCTTTCTCAGCCCCTCGAGCAGTTATAGCAGAACCCACAATAAAGCGCTGTCTGCGGTCTGGACAGAGGATCCTGCACCATTAAATTTTTGTCTGGAAAATATATAGCAATAAATGTAAACGAAAAATTGTCTCCAGCCAAGAAGTTTTCTCCATGGCTAAAACCAGGGAACATACATGAGGCTCAGTGTTTTTTGTGCAAGCAAGAAGTCATTCAAGCTCAGAACGATGGGAATTAAGGCAGTGGAGTCTATATTACGAAGCACGAAACACACAAAGCGTCAAAATGGAGTTACAGAGAAACAGCCGGTATTTTTCAGTTTAGTTCCACCCTTGTCTCTGCAACGCCTCCTACTTATCACCAAATCAAACATACTAATAGAAAACCATACAAAGAAAAATAGCTGCAAAAAAGACTTAGCACTGGACATGTTGGGGCTTTAAAACTGATTTGTTTTGTTCCCCGCTAAAACAAAGTTTGTGAATTCAGTTAAATAATTGTTCAAAATATATCTGTCATTTGTGTTTTTTGTTTTTCTTCCTGGTAAATGCAAAAAGCTTTTCAAAATGATTGAAAACATTAGTGCAGTGGTTTATGTTATAGAATAAACCTTTGGGCTAAGTTGTCGCAAGCAGGTTTTTCTTTGTGAATTTGGTCTTAAATTTTTATTTCAAGTGGCATTAAAAAGTCTTAAAAAGTCTTGAATTTAACTTTCCTTATGCTGTAGAAACCCTGCTGTTAATCATCTATTAATGAAAATCAGCTGTGCTGGAAACTCCATCAAATACCGACTTTGGGCACAGACTCTGACGCCACGAATGGAAGCAGATAAAAAGCTTATTTTTTATCTTTAAATATATAATTTTTGTTATACTGGTTTCTGTTTTGCACCGTAGTCCTGCAGCGGCAAGGAAAAGCTCTATATTTTGTCTACGGCTGTTTTAATACATTATTTATAATTTGTTCACTGCACCTTAGGACTGTTCACTGTACTTTTATAATGTAAATACGTGTGGATGTTATGTGATTTTTTTACTTTTCTCTTTATCTTATTGTGTTGTGACTGTCACTATGTGTAAAGCTGCTGCTACACCACAATTTCCTAGCTTGGGATAAATAAAGTAAATCTATTCTATCTATTCTATTATTCTATTATAACCAAGTTGTATTTGTTAAAAAAAAAAAAAAACCTTCATTTACAAATGCAAACTCTTTTAGACTTTTTCAGTTTACTTTTATTTCCCTCTCAGATCAATGAAACATTTTTATAAAATATTGTAAGCAAATCTATTAAAAAATAAGTTAAGACTGGAGTTTTTTGGTGGATAAGTAGACGTTTTTAACCAATAGAGGAAACATGAAATAAAGATGGTTAATCTGTCACAAAATATGTTTTAGAAAGGTAGAAAAGTCTTTTTGTGATTCATTTATCTCGACACAGTTTAGGTTTCTGACTGATTCAGTTGGTGTTCAGAGTCACACAGACTGGATGAGACTTCATCTGAAAAACATTTTGAATTACGGTTCATACTTCAGCCCATCCAGGACAGTTTGTTTTTCTAAACGCCCGTTTTTATTCAGATCAGTGATGCAGGAATCGGTCCATTGAGATGTGAAAGTGTCTGTAAATGACGCTGCCTGAGAGGGAAGCACAGCCAGCTGGTGTTTGGCCAGATAATTTTCATAACCGTGTCTAATTTAAGCTTCCAGCTACTCTGTGAAGGATGTTTTTTTGTGGTTTAACTGATCCCACCTGGAAGACGTTGAGAAAGATGCCGCGTCTGCATTTCTGTCTCCATCTTTCCTCCTTTTGTAAAAATTTTTTTTCTTCCGGACATTTCAGAGTAAGATGCGTGTTGTGAAATGTGTTGTTTGTTCTGAATCACGTAAACCTGTCCCAACTGGAGCTCAGTTAAAGCACAGTCATCTGTCTGCGCGGGTCCTCCCGTTAACGAGGACGCCGCCGCCTCCTGGGTCCTACCAGGACATGATGTGGGATGTGAAAGGACAGAGAAGTAGTGAGTCATTAGCCTGGCCTGACCGCCGTTTCTGTCGCCTCTCTCCTCCTCAGACTCATCCACCAGCCCAGCGGCCGCTCCTACCACGAGGAGTTCAACCCCCCCAAAGAGCCCATGAAGGATGACGTAAGTAGTTTCATCCTCAGCCTACTCAGAGGACGCTCTGTGTAATCCTCCTGAAATGACTCTCAGGCTGGAAATGGGTCAGAGTTTTGCTGCTTTTCAGTAACTAACCTGTTTTCACTTTCAGACCTGCATCATGTTGGGGTTTTTTTTTCAGATGCGGTGTTTGTTTGTCACGTCTGTAAAGGTGTCCCTGAAAGCTCTGACCCACTTTCAGTTCATGGGGACTGTTCAGTCCTTCTAGGTGGACAGAAGTGTCCATTGGGGAAACACTGTCTCTTCTCAGATAAATGCTGCCGTTGGAAAGCATGTCTGCCTCATGCAGAACTAAACCTTGACATATTTTATTTTACCTAGGAAGGTCATTTTTGCTTTTTCGTTGGACTTGAAACCTGTTCAACTAGTTCAACTCGTTTACATGGGCTAGTTCCGTTAGCTTTCATGTCCTCCCTCCACTTTTAACTATATTCTAACTAATTATGAAATAACTAATTATAAAAATGTACACATGAAAGCATTAATAAAATCAAGTAAAGACTTAGTATAGTCTTTATTTATTTATTTTTTTTAACAGTGTTTTATTCATTACACTGTCGAACATACAAAGCAATAAAATAAACTCTGTGCATTTAACCCATCCCTTTGGGGAAGCAGGTGAGGCTGCCAATTAAAAGGCACTGGAGCAGCAGCCCTGGGGGTTAAGGGAAGTTCTTTCCCAGAGTGTCAGTCTGTGGGAGTGGGGCTTCAACTCGGAACATCTGGGTCTCTAAGCCCCAACCTCTAGTCCTCAATGAGGAGATGTGAGGAGTTCTGCATAAAGCACATACCTGTTCTCTTATACAAAATCCACTCCCACACTTCCCACTTTAACGTTCTCATGGTGGTCTCAAACGTCCACAGTAACAACACACATAGGGCACGCCGCACATTTTGAGGGGGAAAAAAAACGCTTATATGCGCCTTATAGTTGTGAAAATACGGTAACTGAACGGTTCACCCTTTTTTTCATAGAAAAATATAAAAAAAATAGTATTTTGCAGTATTTTTTCTTTTGTTCTTTGAGTCTGATTAACTATCAGTATTTTCATGTGGCGGAATAAAAATGTTAAATCTTACTATCAAATTCCAACATAAAAAAAAATGCTGTAAAATGTATTTAACTCATGCGCTCCAGTCAAAAACTACAATTAAACGGATTGAAGAATCAGACTTGTCTATATTGGTCAGTTTGGTTCACACAAAAAAACATTCTGTGGTTTCTTTTCTTTTTTGCTCATGTTGCATCTTCATTAGCTTAATATTTAAAACTTAAGAGCAGAGGTCACAGATTAGCGGACACGGCCCAGATCTGGACCCACCTGGTTTAAAACATTTCTAAAATACAACACGTTGTCTGACAGCAGTATCCAACTTCACTTGCGCCGCTTCTACTGTTAATACGGTAAAGAAGGAGGATGATGAGAAACAGAGCAGAGAAAGTGTGGACTGCCACAAGAAGCGCAGTGAACTGATGAAAGCAGGATTCGCCACCATCAATATAATAAATAAATGTCGATCCAGGCTCACGAATGAGCACCTTGTTTAAAAATCCCCACAGGGCAGCGTAAAGCCCGCTTCTCTCAAGACAAAAAAATTGAAATAGGGGGGAAAAAAGGTCATTTTAGGTGTTTTATAAAACCTTAAAGCTACAGTGTGTAATAATTACAGGGATATACAGTCAGAAATGTAATATATTATACATAACTATGTTATTTTATCATCATCTACGAGCTCAGCCTCTTAACCTTAATATTTGCGTT
>JAGKQL010000026.1:2707428-2733231 GCA_018398635.1 Cyprinodon brontotheroides
GCAGCCATGGAGGCAGACATCTTTGCGCTACGGCAGCGCAGAGCCAACAAACTAGCGATTGCGAGATCGCCAAAACGTCACAACGATGTAGAAAAAATAACGGTATATTTATTATCTTAAGTCTGCTATGAAATCTATACCCTACACAGACTAATGAAATACTATCTGAAAATTATCTATGTAAACAAACCTCATCACTTATAGCGTGATGTGGACGCCGTGGAAGACATTTTGTCCCTAACGCTCGCCGTACTGGGGGGAGAAGCCGGGGAGATGTTCATGTTGCTGCAGTCTGCAGTGCACCCAGATGCTGCTGCTGCTAAAAAGCACACTGTAGCTTTAAGTCTGGAAATCATCTTTATGCTGAACTGTGAAAGATTGTTTGATTGGATTTTAAAACTGAAAACTTTCTATTTTTTTGTTTTTTAAATCCCAAGTATAACATGGATGCATTTTATTTCAATCTTAAAAACTGTTCACAAAGTAATGGATTATAATCAGTGTTGGGCATGTTACTTTGAAAAGTAATTAGTTATAAGTAACTAGTTTCTTCTCCCAAAAGTAGCTGAGTTATTGAGTTACTCCACATAAAAAGTAACTAGTTACTAGTAAAAAGTGTAACTATTAAGGGGCGAAAAGCTTTGGTGTTTCTTGCCCCTAACCTCGCCACCACCCGCCCCCACCTTCTCCCCGTGTGTTTCCAAAGCTTTCCAGCTGAATAGAGCGGACGACAAAGGACAAGAACCCGCAGAGAGTTTAGCATTTATTGCAACTCAACGTGAATGACATCAGGGGAACGCTTATCTTCGGCCGGACTATTAACCCCATCAGATATGCTGCGTTCCGTTTTTACTATGGGGGAACGGGTATCTGATGCGTGTCTAAGATCATCAGGCTGCATTACCTCTACTAATGGGTGTGAAGTTTTTAACAGGGCATTCAGATCTGGTGAGTGAATAGGGAAATTAATAACTGGGGATGTTTAATTCTGAAATCCTGTGTTTTTGGGTTGTTATAGATACTGCAACATCCATCCGTCCGTCCATCCATCCGATTTCTCCCCTTTCTCCATATAGGGTAATGATCGTTCACGCTCTCTCCATAGTGTTCTCCTGTGTACACGAGCACAGGGCAACTGTTACAGCGCCTTTAGCTAGCATGCTGCGCGTTTCCTGTAAACTAGCTGCGGTAAATCGCGTGCCTTCTAAACATGCTGTGCGAAGATGCGGGGAAACTGTATCTGATGGGGAAAGGCAGCTCGACGCGTAACACCGGTATTTCCATCTGGAAGCAACGCTGTTTTGCTGCTGGAGTCCTCCTGACTCTCCATCTCTGTGTGTGTGCTGTATGTTAACACCCACCTGCAGAAACACCCACCTACCCAACTGACAGGCGGAATCTCACTATCCATCAGCCATTCTCATTCTCCCCTCTCTCATGACAAGGCGCGCACGAGTCCTATCATGAAAAAAAAGGTTAATTGTGCGACCTGAGTAACGCGCAGTAACGGGGTGTCTGCAATGGTTAACTGCGTTATAGTTACAAAGTAATTGCTTAAAAAGCTGTTACTCCCATCACTGATTATAATTAAAAATGTCTCTGGACCTTTAATGATTGATTCTCTTTTTTCGGATCCCAACTGATTTTTAATTAGTGGCCCCTGCTTTATAGGAAGTAGGGCTACGGTATCTGTGTGCGTATCGTCCCATTGTTTTGTTTCTGGGTAGAGGGGCAGGTTGTAAGGGCGGCTGTCAGGTGTTCATCAGAGGGAGAAGAGCAGAAGGAAGAAAAGCTCTGAAGGAGAGAGTTTACTTCCAGCATGTTGGGATCTGTCTGTTAACTGCTCCCTTCCTGACCTTTGACCTTTAGGAGTCCTGTTGATAAAGGGGCTACTATCCTGAAAGAGGTTGAGGTTAGGAAAAAAAATAATTATACGACTTTTAAGAGTAAAAAATAAATGAACTGGCCAGATTTAGGCCTCTGAGGGCAAATTTAGAAGGAAAGTGTTCAACTTCTTGTCTTAGAGGTCGACTGATTTGTTTAAACTTGTTCTGAAACTAACAATTATTTTTTTTTTCGATTAATAATCGGATTCCCAAAAGTTCCTCAAAGTTGATTTTTTTTTTTTTGAAACTAAACCAGGTAAACCTAGTTCTGGATAGAGCAGATTGACAGACGAAAACTTTTCATTTATCTTAAAATCAATGTTGGTATAAATGCTGCTCTTATGTGGGTCGTTCTGTCATCTAAAGACACGGTTTTGGCCTCCAGTTAAATGAATCAAAAATAAATCCAATCCAACATGGCGGCTCCCGCAGGCAGTGGCTTAATACAGATTTTAACCGTTCTACTGTTGTAAGCTGTATGCATTGTAATTTCATTTTGTATACATGCTGTTTCAATAATCAATTAATCCGATTAATTTGTTCAGCCTTATTTTAAACCATCCTTGATTCTATTTCTGAGTTTTAAATTGAAGCCGTTAAAGTTCTCCTGGGAACCTTTTTCAAATCTTTAGGTTTTTCTGCTGGAACCTGTCAGTTTGTTGACTCATTTGATTAAAGATTTTCTTACTCTTTCTATTTGTTTTCCTCCTCGGGCGACAGCGGAAACAAGCAGCTGCATGCCTGAATCACACCATGGTTCCCAAACTGAGGCTTCCTTCCTGCTTTATCTTTACCTCAGGTGACGGGCGAGCCGCTCATCCGCCGCAGCGACGACAACGAGAAGACGCTACGCTCCCGTTTGGACGCCTACCACCGGCAGACGTCCCCTCTGGTGCAGTACTACAGCGCCAGGGGCCTGCACACGGCCATCGACGCCGCCCAGAGCCCCAACGTGGTCTTCGCCTCCATCGTCGCCGCCTTCTCCGCAGCCACAGAAGTCCCGGCTCGCGCCAAAGCTTGTAAAGACCAAGTGTTCTTCATCTAAACCTTTTCCTCCTTCCTGTTTCCTGCTCCGCTGCCTCTTTTTCCCTCCATCTTGGGGATTTCTTTATATACCAGACCTGAGGTGTCAGAGTCCAAGAAGATGGGCTGTTACTAAGCCGGTGGCTTCTGTGGTGATAACAGATTAAAAGTTTAGCTTAATAGTTCTGACCTTTAGCTGAACTGAACGCTGCAAACCGCTCCTCAGGAAACATTCCCTCAGTATTCTCCTTTTGTTTCTGGACACATCTGCTTTTCTTTAACCTTCTCCTTTCCTCTCGAGGCCTTCTTCTTATAAACGATCCTGTTTTTTCCTCCCATTCCAGCTTCTTTTTCCCCCTATAACTTCACCTGCTCTGAAAAACTGCAGCTGATTTGAATTTGTTTTGCCGTTTCTAAATGTTAAAAGTAGATTTTGGAACCCGACTCATTTGTCTGTGTCCCAAATAACTAAAAGGTAAATGAAACCATTCTTTGCTTTAAATGTGAGAAGAGATTAAACTAGAAATCACAAATGGATTAAATCTGCTATTGATGCTGTTTCTGCTTTAAAAACCCGTTAATTTTAACCACCACTTAGGCGGCTTCATCAGATTGCTTAGTGAGCCAAACCTTTCGTCAAACAAGGTAACCTGATCCGTCTGCTCCTTTATGAGGAAGTTGGAACCAGATTGACAAAGGAAACAAATCTGTAATGAAAGTTATCGAGCTGCAACAGGATGTCTAAAGTAATGAACTTTCAGACCAGGAAGGAGGAACACATTTAGGTTTTTAAACCAGAGCTGAACTGTTTCTGGAGCAGCTTTTTACCAAACCAGAACATCCAGCTGGTAAATCAAATGTTTTCTCCTCCACTAACCTTTTGACCAGTAGAGGGATCTGCTTTTATAGATCTAGAATCTGTCCTACAGAGGATGAAACCAGTCCTCTGTCTGCTGCGTTTCTTTCTCAGTGCCTGAAGAAGCGAATCAAATCTCCCTCATTTGTTTATCCATTAGTGCAACAATCTGCCATCTGCTGTTGCCGCCCTCTGATGACCCGTCTGCATTAGAAAGGGAGCTTTTACTGTCGGCCTAATTAGCCAAATCAATAAGAACCTTTTTCTGGGAAGAGGACAGAATGTTGTTTTCAGTGAAGAAGCAGAGTTTTCCTGTAAACCTAATGTGACCCTGCAGAGGTTCTCTAGAACCAGCAGATGGTGGGTTTTTATTGGCTGCGGAGGTTGGTTTTCTGACTGCATCTGAACCATGAAAAGTAAATCATCAGGATTTAAGACGGACTTTAAATATGATCAGAAAATATCCTGGTGATGATCTGCAACTCAAACACCAGAGAATATCGGGATCTTCGGCTGAGCGCTTTAGGAAAATCCTCAGATTTGTTTGTTCATATGGAGAATTTAGAGCTTTGTTCATCCATGTTTGGCTGATGGATTCCTGCTGTCTAGATCTGAAACTTGTTGACTTCAACTTGTGGGAGCAGAGAGCATTTAAAACCACGGCTCCTGGTCTTCCATATGGCTACAGAAACAAAACGAGGTCGTTTAGACGTCCAACAGCAGTGATGAGAGCAGAGCTGACTCACTGAAAACTGCTCGTTTTTAGCGCTCCTATCAACGGCTGAAACTCATGCTAGTCTGGAAATGCCTTCCTACTGGTTTAATGTTCTACTGTTTGCCAAAAGCCAAATATAATACATCTTATCTGCAGTTTGTTTCTTTGTATATTGAAATATTTGCTCATTTGTATTTTTGAGAGTTGAGATAAAAATATCTGTGTTTGCCTTTTGATCCAAACTGATACCAGATGGAGTTGCTCAATATCAGGAACCCATGTAGCTTAAATTTGGATCATATTTATGGTTCATCCACATTTTCTGGCTCTTTTCATCCTTTTCTTTCATATTTTCTACAAGCTTTAGCATTTTAACCAAAAGCATTATACATCTGTTGTGTATTGGAGCGTAAATAAATTATGTTAGATCATCTACAGTAAATGGAATTTTAAAAGCATATTTTTTGGTCCAACAATAATGAATAAAACCTGCATTTTTATCTTATCACTGATTTTGATCTTTTTTTTTCACAATTCTGACTTTAATCTCAATAATTCTAGCTTTTTCTCACACAATTTTTCTTCCTTTTTTCTCTCATACCTTTGACTTTAATCTCACAATTCTTGGCTTTTCTTATCTTTCACTGATTCTGACTTTTTTTCTCACAATTTGACTTTTAATTCTTGACTTTTTTCTATACAATTCTGACTTTTTTCACACAATTCTGACTTTTTTCTTCACACTTCTTGACTTTTTTTCTCACACAATTTGACTTTTCTCACAATCTTGATCTCTTTTTTCTCACAATTTGATCTCCTAATCCAACAATTTTGACTTTAATCTCAATATCTTCTGACTTTAATCTCCATACAATTTGACTTTTAATCTCATTACTTCTGACTTTTTTTCTCAGCATTATGACTTTTTTTCTCACAATTCTGACTTTAATCTCAGCCAATTTGACTTTTTTTTTCACAAT
Organism: Cyprinodon brontotheroides; assembly: GCA_018398635.1. NCBI lineage: Eukaryota > Metazoa > Chordata > Actinopteri > Cyprinodontiformes > Cyprinodontidae > Cyprinodon > Cyprinodon brontotheroides. The sequence continues at coordinate 2,712,889 of JAGKQL010000026.1, forward strand.
AATTTGGACTTTTTTCTCAGCCAATTTGACTTTTAATTTGATACCTCTGACTTTTTTTTCTCTTCACAATTTCCCATTTATTCCCCTCCATTTGGATCTCTTTTTTGTGTGCCACAATTTGACTTTAACTCACAATTCTGACTTTTTTCTCACAATTCTTGACTTTTTTCTCACAATTTCAGAATTTCTGACAGCTACTCAAAACGTGATGTTAGCATCAAGCTATAGCTACAAGTTCTGTTTTTAGACTAGCCTCTTGTTTTAATGAACGACCTTCTGCTCCTCCATTAACGAGAGGGACCCTCCCGGTAACGCAAAGCTGCAAGTCTACCTCCGCCATTTTCCGGGCCAATGTGTCACTCTCAAGCCACCTCAAATCCAACTCATATCTTTGTCAGTGAAGCTGAGTGTCTTTCATCTCTTCCTCTTCATGGTGTCCTATATCTTTACATTAAGGTTAAGATCACCTTCTGAGATTAAAGTCAGAATTTGACTTTTTCCCACACTAAATCAAATAAAATTAAAAAATCAGTTAACTTTTTTTTGCCCCACTGGCCTAATCCCTTCTGTAGAACACTGTCTGAAGGTCCTGATCTTCTGATAGAAGATAGAAGTCGCCCCCTGCTGAACAGTAGAGGACTTGAAAATTTTCTTGTGTTTTTTGTTTGTTTTCTAATTTCTTGGTATAAAAACTAATTTGAGGGATAATGTTGTTACTTGAAGCACTTTATCACTTTTTACATTCATTTCTTGTTTAAGTTATATTTTCCAGAGGCCTGCTGCTGAGGCTCAGCGCTCTTGTAGTTTGGGTTGTGAGATATTTGGCATCATTTATTGGTTTCTGTGAAGGTTTATCTTATATCTTAGAAGAGAATAAAAATGCTTAAAATTTAAATTTAATTAATCCTCTGATTCATGTTGGTGAATATAAGTTTTTGCTGCATTAATTTCCCCCTGATCCAACTTTCCTTCTGTCGTTTGTCTTCTTCTCGTCCCAGACTTCCTGATCTGTATCTTTTGTTTGTTAAAAAGCTGTGAACGTTTACAGTGAAACCTTCCTGAATGTAACGGACTGAGATTAAAGATGTTTTCTGGTTCCGGTTTTTCAGTGACGTTTATTCACCCAGAACCTTCTCCTCCCCGTTCCCTCTTTTCTTGCAGCTGGTTGAACCCTGAGCTGCTCCGCGTCCCGAGGTGATCAAACAGGAGGGAGGAGGGTAGACTGAGTTTACTGTGCTGTTAGGCTCCTCAAAGCGTTTCTACTCCCTGTAGGTTATTACTGAGCCAGCGCATCCCCTCTAATAAACCTGCTGCTTTTCTACAATCACAACTTTTTTCCTGTGGGTTCTTTTTTAACCTTTTTAGTGGCACCCAGGTCTTCTTGTTTATTCTGGTTCCTTTTAACTTCAAACATGAACTGAAGGAGTTCGCAGCATTCACGAAACACGCTAAAATATTTTAGCATAATCTTTTGCCTTTAATGGCTTTAGCCATACTTTTAATCAAATGCAAAAAAAAAAGACTTTTTAGGACATTATTAAGGAACACATATGAAAAAACTGAGTTCCGTGCCAAATTTCTAAAGCATTTTAAAACCTTCAACACTAAAAGTGTGGCACAGTCTGTGCAAAAGAAAAAAAAATCAGAAAAAAGCAAATAAAGTTTAAAATGATATTTAGAAAACAAAGTGGTTTTAGAGGAGCACAAATCTCTTAAAAAGCAGAGGTGACGGCTTTATAAATAAACAGGAGGTGAAATTTGGTCTCATTAACCTGCAGTTTGAATGTAGCCTAAGTTACAGCTAATTATTCCGGTATTACTCCGGTAAAACATGGCTGCAAGTTCACCTTACGCATCATCAGGATTAGCTTGACACGATGAAGAATGGAGAGAATTTAACCTGAAATAAAGTACTTAAAAGTTCTGACTGATGAAACAATGAGAGCTTCTAGGAAAAATATAATTGAGGTATAAAAAAAATCTAATCTTACTTTAGCTATGGTAATAGTTGAGGGAATATTCCTAAAACCAGAGGTCTCAAAAGGGTTATTCAAGTAAAAATATCAAAAGTATTATTCAAAAAATATAAATCCTACTGTTTAAAAACAGTTTTCTGGACATTAGAGTATCAACTTAAGTGTTTTATTTAAGTAAAAGTAAAATTTTTACAATTAAAGTGTAAATTAAAAGTAACGCTGGAAGAAATGTTAAAGACAGATGCTTTAAAACTTATACTGCACTACACGTTTACAGAATCATTTTTCCACAATTCTGGACGATAATATAGTTAATACTTATCTTAGTTTTATAACCAATAGTAACAGCATTTTATTTTACTTTGCATCATCTTGAAAAACTTTATTTTGTTATGTGGCGGACAACTAGTTGGTGCAGTAGAGAAATAGTCTGGATGAAACTAATTATTTTGAGGGGTTTTATTTTTTTTAAATACCAACAGGCAGTGGCGGTTCTAGAACGAATGTACCAGGGGGCCAGAAGGGGGGCCAGAGTGTTTTTTTGGGGGCACAGAAAAGCATGAAATAAAAAAACAGGGCAAGGGTTTTGAAATATATTAAGAGAGCTGCATGAAGTGAAATTTCTATTCAATTAGGTTTAATTAATCTTCTGAAGTCAATATATGTTCATAATTTCGGAATTTTACATATGTTTGACTTAATTTAAGTGAAAATTACCGTTTTCTGTTAAATCTGAATTAGAACTCAAGAAAAAAACTGATAAATTCACCTCTAAAAATTAGAGTAAATTGTTTTGGGAAAAAAAAAATCCTATCTCAATACCACTGAAGCTATCACCTCATTGTTTTTAAATAATTAGTAAAACAGAATTTTTAAAATTGAAAAAAAAATGAAATAGATCCAAAGAACCTATCAGTAACCATGTCTGTTCCAGCGCATATCATCATTAGAATTTCTTTGAGTATTATGTCTTCAGTACAGGGGCCATAACAGGGTCCGGGACATGATCCACAGGGGCATTGGCCCCTGTCTAGAACTGCCCATGCTCTGAAATAGATCCAAAGGACCCATCAGAAACCATGTCTGTTCCAGCACATATCCTCATTAGAATTTCTTTAAGTATTATGCTTTGGTACAGGGGCCAGGACATGATTTACTGGGGCACTGGCCCCTGTTGGCCACCATCTAGAACCGCCCATGCCAACAGGCCATAATGAAAATTAACTTAAATGGAACCAAACTAATTAGACTATTTTTAAAATCTAACAAGTAGAAAGTAGAGATAATTGCAAAAAGATGTAAGGAGTAGAAGTAAGAAATTGTATAAAATAATAAATACTCCAATAAAGTATAGATAGCTATAATTTATACTTAAAGGAAAAGGAAGTATTTTTGACACCTCTGCCTAAAACATTAAAAGGTAATTTAGATCACATTACTGCAGTCATCCAACTTATAGGTGTAAAAAAAGCAAGTGTTGCTTAATAAACTGGGAAAAATCACCGTATCTACTGGTGCCAGTAATCAGTGTTACTCCTTCCGTAAAAGTAAAAAAATCCACTTGACTTGGTTTCTAAAATTTGAAGACGTTTCGCTTCCCCTCCAGGAAGCTTTCTCAATTCAATTAGTTCCATTGTTAGCCTGTGATATCTGAAACCTGTCTGATTGTTAAGGGTCGGTTGTTAAGGAGGTATTGTTCACCGCTGGAGAGAGGAGGTACTTTGTTCCTCTGTGATGACCTCACTGCGGATCCAGACATCTAAACTGAGAAAGCTTCCTGGAGGGGAAGCGAAACGTCTTCAAATCTTGGAAACCAAGTCCAGTGGATTTTTTTTTTTTTTTTTTCACTTTTACGGAATGACTATGACCTGGATCAGGTATCCTTAAAGTCGTTTTTCTAGGCCCGCTGTCCTGTAGCTTTTAGCAGTGTTCCCCTGCTTTAGCACAGCTGATTATAATGATTGCAGTAGATCAGAAGCCTCAGTTAATCAGCTTTCAATTCCAATCAGCTGTGCTGGAGCAAGGAAACCTCTAAAACCTGCAGGACAGCGGGCCTCCAGGATCCACTCTTTGGGGATGCCTGTCCATCTTCATCAGCAATCAGTGTTACATAATGTGCTGATTCTAACCTTCAGCTCAGGGATGTTTAAAGGTGCACTATTGATTTACAGCAAATTTACCTTTCATTTGTTTACTGTATTATTGTCCTGAACAATGAGTGTAATTGAAGGACAGTTTTACTCAAACTGAAACTCTTATGTAGGTTTTTGTCTTGCGTAAAAAGATTTTTTCTTAACAACCATTTAATAATGTTGGAGTATTTTCAGAATGAATATATACTTTCATCAGTGGCAGTTTCTGGTATGTATGACATGGACCCACACAGCTCTTAATAACGGATATTAATACTGATAGAGAGGGTGCAAAGACAGAATGTCCTAAATGAGAGTTTTTTATATATTTTAAAACAAAGAAGTTAAAGAATTTAACAGTAAATGCTTCACTGATGGTTAAAATGCTCACTGGTCAAAAGGGCACAAAAGCGCATCAAGTGTCTGAGGAAAGTCTCCTTCCCACCTTCTACAGAAGCACCATAGAGAGCGCTCTGAGCAGCTGTCTCTGGTATTGTGAGGCATGAAATTTTAGCCAGACTGGAAGAAGGTGAGAACAGCAGAGAGGATCATGGGGCTCCTCTTCCCTCGCTAAAAACTGAGATTTCATCCCAGTGCTGCATGTCCTGAAGCCCTGCGACATCATCATCAATGACCCCTCACCCCTTCACCATGGACACTTTTCTCCTGCTGCCCCTCTGGGAAGAGGCAGGCTTCACAGCATTTGTCCGATGCAGGACCAGCAGGTTCTGCAACAGCTTCTTCCCCACCGCCATTAGACTGATGAATGTTGCATAAAACAAAGAAGAAAAAAAAAACAAATAATGGAAAAACTATAAATCATATCTCTGTCTTTACATTTGATCACCATGTTTACATTTTATCACTGCTGCACTTTAAGAAACGGGAATATCTGAAGAGCAAGTACTGAACAAAATTTCTTTTTGTTTACACGCTGCGTGTACAAAATGACAATAAAGTTTAAGTCTAAAAACATTATTTACCATTTTTGAAGGAAAAATCTAGATAGTTTATTCCTAAGTGGAATGAAGGGCAGTAAAATGATTCATAGAAGGAACATTTTTACACCAATGTTCAAATGTTTGGAAAGCTCTGATAAATAAGTGAATAAAAGTGATTTTAGGATCTCAGCAGTCGACTAAGATTCAACAAAACCATCTTTATATCAGTTACTGATATGATCAGAGTTTTAAATAACTTGAGTTTGTTAGAATGAATAAAATTCAGATTAACCCTGTAATGCCAAATGTATCATATTTGATACATACGGTTTCTGAAAATGGCAGCCAAGTCTTAGACACCTTTTTGCATAATTTAATGGTAAAAACTTTGCTCAAAATCCTATTGTACACAATCAGATATAGCTGATAACAACAGCCAGTAGAAGTTCATACACAAAATAATCTTGCATTTATCGCGATAAGGTAATAAATTATTAATATCAAAAAATGTATTTCTGTTTTTTCTTTTACATATTTTGTTAAAAGGCCAAATAAGGACTTAAAACCACAAAAAAAAAGTTATTTTCTGTTTTGTTTTATTCTTGGATTGGGCTTTAAAGGGTTAAAGGTTTTTCTGAATATCCCAAAGGTTTAATCACCTCCTTCAGCAAAATGTTTTGATTTTTATTAATCATAAAGTCTATCTTCATTCTTCTACAACAGAAAAATGTAAAGAAGTAAAATTGTAAACTTTTTTGATTGATTCCGAACTTATAGCAGGATTAATACTGTTGACACTAACTATAGTGCTGTGAATATTTTTTTTTTTTTTTCTGTCAAAATATTAGCGGTATTGCCAGTCTGTATCCTACCCCTGTTCCCCCTTACAGTGCAGCAATGATGCAGATTCCAACACATAGACAGCTCCCTTGGCTTTATATGCATGTTTTTGTTATTAGATTAATTTCTAGCCATAAAAAAAACTAAATCTTGATCCTCATCAGGAAGCTCAGGTTAAGTAATGAAGAGAATTAATTTGTAGAACCAAATCTGAAAAAGAAATTAAAAAATTTAAATATGAAAAAGAGTCTCAAGAAAACATCAAAGATTAAAGCTATTCAAATCTTTTTTGTTATCTAGTGGTTTTTAATTTCTGCATTGGATTCTTTTTCATTCTTCACTTACAAAATGTATTCCTTTACTTGCAGCAATAATGGAGCAAAATTGACTCCATATAGTAATATAGGAAGTTTGATTTGCGGCCATGTTTTTGGACACACTTTTGGAACATACAAGAACAATAAGAATAATATAGAACATTATTAATTACAAACAGATACAACATCAAAGGGCTTTATAAAACAGAGCAATTTTACGATGTCAAAATCAAATCTGTGCTCAAGGGTTGCAAATCTTTAAGGGCAGTTATGATTTTAATGGCTTTAGCATTTGAACTGAATTCTAAGGATTCTATATAGATATTAATAGAAGATAATAAAATCTGGAAATTAGGTTTTTATTGTTTCCTGGACACATTGAGCCCTGCCTATGTGTTAAAGTTATCAGAACAGATCTTTATCCTGTATCAGCATCACAGTTTGGTGTCCAAATTAGTTATTTCCTGTTGCAAAATTTTTAAATTCTAATTTCTAAGTTCTAAATCCTGGTCGGGGGTGGGATAGTACGTGGTATCAACATAACTTCTGATGTGGTGCCAAAGAATGAGAGAAAAGCAAAATCTGTATGTATTTTTTTTTATTAAGGTTTTGCAGTTTCCTTGCAAGTTACAACAGATTCACCTCATGTTGTGTTTTAGGTAAATAGCATTGGTTTAAAAACAGAACAAAAAAATCCACCGAAAAACAGGAAAAGCAGCTAAAGTCAAAAAAGAAAAAGTGACAAGTTTTGATCATGACTTCTTTCATATGTTTAACTTTTGAAAGAAGTCAGTAAATGAGATTAACACTTTTTCATAGAGATTTAAAGCATAATTTTGTATCTTTAAATATTTTTTTGTCTTTTTTATGTTATTTAACTGAGCTCAGATATCTCTGGACTTCACAGGATAACAGGCTTCATCCAAAGTGCAGTGAGAGATAATTATATTGTTCTGATGTCCTGCAGAGTAAATCGACTATTGTGCAGGTTTAAAACTTATACTTTGAACTAAATATTTGTCTTGTTTTTAAAATTCAGTGTTGCAAATGTTGGTTCCTATTTGTTAGTAAGGAAAGATGACTTTTAAAATGCACCTTCAAACTGAAGCTCACTCCATTAGTTAGCCATAATGACTTCCCTGGAAAATTATACAGAATACATTTCCTGCTTCACACAGGGAAGAAAATAGCTGCACTGAGATTTAATTCCCAATTTCATTTACAAGCGCTGTTTTAAGGAAGTTGTTAATCAGCTAAAACGGTTAGAAACTACAGAGCAGCAGCAGGGAGGCACTTTGGGAAACTGTTATTCAAAATAAGTCACTGGCTTTTAATGTGATAGAAACCAAATTAAAGGAACAGATCAGTTTTCTAGGTATTTTCTGGAATAAATCACCTCTTTCCAGCACTAAGTGCTCATGCCAGCCTCTGATGGTGGGGTCGTATCATGGCATGGGATGGTATCGATACCCTACAAAGCTGATCCAACTTTTCATTTTGGTAGCTGAAAACATATTGGTACAATTCATAAATGCTCCTCTACTGTGGAACCAACTACCAGTTTTAGCCTGTGAGGCAGACACCTTGTTAACTTTGATGAATAGGCTTAGAAAGGTTCCTTTGTGAAACGTTTACAGGTTATACTGACCTATCTCTACAGTTATGCTGCTATAGGCTTAGACTGCTGGAGGACATGGTGACCACATGTTCATCATTCTGCTTCATTTAATGTCCAGAATCCCCTTCTGCATTTTTTTTTTTTACTTTATGTTCTCTACTTTTTTTTTCTGGTTTGGTTCTGTTTGGCTGTGACACCATCCTGTAGGGAGTCAGCAGGGCTTCTGCCATTAACAGCTCCCATATAAATGATAGAGTTGGGATTTTCTGCTGGTGTAGATTCTCAGTCATTCAGGTCATAATCATTCCAAAAAAGTAAAAAAAAGAAATAATCCACTGGCCTTTATTACCAAGTTTTCAAGGTGTTTCGCTTCCCATCCAGGAAGCTTTTTCAATTAAAAATTTCAGAATTAGTTAGCATTGCGAGTTAGCATTGAGATGCATAGATCAGTATCAGGTATTGCGGGCTAACAAAGAACCCAAACAACCTCCATTCAACGCTATTTCTGACATTTTGAATTGAAAAAAGCTTCCTGATGGGAAGAGAAATGTGTTCAAAACTTGGAAACAAAGTCCAGTGGATTGTTTTTACTTCTTTTTTTGGAATGATAGAGTTGGGACTGATTTTCAGACTTAAAGGTATACTATGCAACCGGTGTTGATTTTCCAGCTTTTTCTCCGCCCCAGAGGGCAAAAGTAAAAGTGCACTGTCAGGCATTGGCGCTCAGCTGTTCTCCTGGTTTCTCCGTCAAGCCAGGCGCTGTTGTAGAGCTGAGCTTAGCAGACAGGCTTAACGCGAATCGTAATCACCTTTTGTCTACTGCGTAAGTGGACTATTTCTGCTCAAATTTTCGAAGTTTAAAAATGTCGCTGTTTTCGCTGGTTCACGCCACATGATAACTGCATTAAATATCGCCACTGCGCTTAGCAACGAAGCATGCCTTTCACTGGGGCGCTGTAAAGTGCGTTCTCGCCGTAAAGCAAGACCGATGCACAAGACTTCTGGAGCCTGTGGGTGCGGTCCTAGTGGCTCCTGCAATTGCAAGTACGGTATTTCCCTACAGACCACCACAGGGCGTGTCGAGAAAACCTTTTGTTTGACCTTGAAATGACTCATTTAATCATCCAAAACGTTATAACACACACATTAATTAACTTAAAAAATGTTGGCATAGTATGCCTTTAAGTCCTGTTTCTCTCTTAGTAATAGCTATGGGCTTAGCTTTTACTGTGACTAACCAGAGGTGCTCTCTTTAATCCCTTTTACATGAAAAGTGGCACAGAGCTCATCTGCTCAAGTATTTGTGTCCTATACAGAGGCGTCTGTCGAGCTAGTTCACAGTTACCTTTTTAACATTTATTGATAAGTTACTTTATATTCCTTTTGTGTGTCTACTTCTGTTTTATTGAACACCAAGTCAGCCTCAAAAAAAGGCCTCTCACATTGAGCCTGCTTATGGTTCTGCTGCAGATTTCTTCCAACTAAAAGCTAGTTTTTCCTCTCCACTGCCACTGAATGCATGCTCTGTGTGAGGAACTGTCGCACTGTCAATGAAACAATGCAAGTGCAAAGTGTTGATCCAGGAGGAGCAAATCCTGCAAAGTCAATGAATGGATGCAGTCAGCTGGGGTTCCAAAGATGGAAATCTCTTAACCAATCTGACTAAATGATTTGACTAAATCGTCTCCATAGAGTGTCCTTCAGCTGAATTGAAGTCAGTAGAGATTTCCGGGTATCTTTGGGAAATATCTTTCCAGTCCTCCTAAAGTATGATATAATCTTACTGTATAATAATCTTTAATTTATACAATTGTGTTCAAGAAGAAAATGAAATCTCTGTAGACTTTTCAGAACTTATTAAACAAGCTTAATTGTATCCATCCATCCATCCATCCATTTTATTCTGCTTATCCGGGCCGGGTCGTGGAGGCAGCAGTCTAAGCAGAAATGCCCAGACTTCCCGATCCACACACCTCCTCCAGCTGCTCTGGGGGGACCCTGAGGCGACACTAGGCCAGCTCAGAGATATAGTCCCTCCAGCGTGTCTTGGGCCTACCACCAGGCCTCCTCCCAATGGGACATGCCTGGAACACCTCCTGAGGGTTGCGACCAGGAGGCATCCAGAACAGATGCCCGAGCCTCCTCAGCTGGCCCCTTTAGATCAGACTGCTCCTGAGAGGACTGGGTGGTGGCTGACAGAGGCGTAGCCAGACTTTTTTTATAAGGGTGGCCAGGCAATAACCATTGTACACTGAGGGGTGGCCGAAAGAGATTAGGCGCCAGAACCTCAGAGCCAATCTATACTGTTCCAACAGGAAAATTAACGAGCATGACATCCATATTTTCTAAATAAAGATTAACTACACATATATTTAAACATCCATGCTTCTTAGATAAAATGTATAGTGCATACATTTCTTTCACGTGTAAGTTCTGGGGTGAACATCTTTTCCATTGTCATTGCTTACCTACTTTTATTAATAATCATGCTGCAAAAAATTTTGTTTTATATTTATATACAGTATATACATATATATGTACATATCTATATGTATATATATATATATATATATATATATATATATATATATATATATATATATATATGTATAACACCACAAAATCTAGTGTGAAAAGAGCCTGATTAATTTACTAATTATCTTTACTGTTAGTATATTGATGTGCATAATAAACCACAGTGTTTTTGTTGTCAAGTAACTGTTAATATATGAAGAAATGTAAATGTTTTGAACAGTCCACTTGAGAGTATTAGTGCTGCCACCATCTGTATCAGAGGGAAGAAAATGGTAGAGAGGCCACAGGGGTTGGCAACGAATAGCTAAGGGTGGCCATGGCCACCCCTGGCCCCCCATCTAGCTCCGCCCCTGGTGGCTGAGGCAGGCTGCCTCGACGGCCCGGTCCGCATGCGCAGCTTCTGGATATGGAACGGAATTTTACCTAAAATAAGATATTTAACAAATGTCAGAGGTTTAAAAATAAAAATAAGAAATCAAACAAGGCTGTTATTTTAAATTGTTTACATGTGCATGAGGGTGTGCACTCAGTGGATGGATCTCAGGCCAATGCCGCCCTAAGGCAAAGCCGCCCTGGGCGTCTGCCCATATAGCCCATACCAGAAATGAAAATACTTCAGCTCTAATAAATGTTCCTTCAGAAAAAAAATATTTTTATATGAAGCTAAAACCTACATTTTTAAGCATAAATTAATTGCAGAAATATATTTCTAGCATTTCTGTCTTTTGCTCTTTGAATTTCTGTTAGTTTTTTTTGCAGCATTAATTTAATAATTAAAATGATAATAATAATTATTGCTGTTATTATTAACATAAGTCACTTTCATATAGCCTAAATATGTCCATATGTTTTCTAAATGTTTTAAATGTATTTATTACTTTTTTCAATACAAAACTTTATTTAAAAGTTGCTTATTACAAAACATATCACAAGCTATAGAACAATTTGCATTTTTTGGGGGTTTTTTTTCAAACAACTTTATTTGTTTCTGCAAAGAACAATACAGAGCAACCACATTGCACTATAGGAATTCACAACAACCATTATTTACAGACATTTTCAACAAGTGTAAATTCACATTTTTACCAGTCAAGTAAATGAACTCATTTTGTGCAAAACAAGAAACAATAAGGAAAAAAAAAAAAAACTAAGATCTTACATTTATTAAACAAAAATTAACGCTAAGGGGAAACAGAACTCTAAATAATATTGAAAAGGACAAAGGCTTTTCGAGTTTTTAAATATGTTCATATTTGTTTGGATATTGAAGACGTCACAGGGTGGGGTTTCCGTACAGCTGACGGGGTGACGTCATCGGCAGGGTTTTCCTCCTCGCGGGGCGGCAGTGAGCGCAGAGATTATAGCCCCAGATTAGCGCTGCTCTGCCGGAGCGCAGGAAGCCCGGAGACCGCCTCAAACCGCCAGCAAACCCCGCAGCAGAGGCCCCGTCCTCCGAGGAGCTCAGACCCGCTGCTGGTGGATAAAGGAGCGGAGGAGGAGCCGCTCCTCAGCCTCTGCGGAGGAACACATCCGCCGCTGGAGGGGTAAGTGCTGCTGCAGACATGACAAGCATTTAAATCGTATCTCAGTGTTAGAACTGCGCAGATAAACTGGGTGGAAATGTGGATGTTAGTAAAAATCGTCTGAAAGATAAACAGAGCAGAGGAGGAATGTGTTCATGTGGGCCGTTAGATTCAGGGAGGATTCAGCAGCAGAGCAGCTGGATGTCTGACAGCAATCCTCTCAGATTCTATATCTGTATCCAGTTAAACACATCCACCGTTTCAAATCACCATATGGTCATTTTCAGTTATCAGAAAAAAAACCCATTAAAATAATAACAAGGCATATTGTTTAATTCAGTTAAATTCAGTTTATTTTTATATTGTGCCAATTCACAACACATCATCTCAAGGCAGTTTACAGTTCAACCAGATCATCCAGTCCAATTGATTTAGTTTTCTATCTAAGGGAAAACCAGCTGATTGCATCGACTCATTGAGGTCCCAAAGGCAATCCCTCACACTAAGCATGCTTGTAGCGACAGTGGAGGGAAAAACTCCCTTTTAACAGGGAAGAAACCTCCATTGCAGAACCAGGCTCAGTGTGGCGGCCATCTGCTGAGGCCGACTGGGGTTCAAGGAGACAGAAGCAGAGATGCAAAAGGCAGCTGTAAAGGCTAATCCTGACAACAGCCAGATGCATGTCTAGCTCGCCTAGCTCCACTCACATACAGCTGGGAACCCGCCATAGGAAATGCCTTTACTGAAGGCTGGACCTTATCAAAACTCCTTGCATATGATTGGATAAGCCACTTGTCTGTCATCTTTATGCGGCGCGTGCTATTTCTACCACTCACACCTCAAGCTCAACCAATGGCGGCTGTGACCAACTTTGATAATACGCAGGAAAAAACAAAACAGAACAGCTTCAAGCATCTTGGATGTATAGCAACAGTGGAATCAGCGCAATGTCGGTAAATGATCAATGTCGTTTGTGCCATGAAAATGTGTGGATAAAAGGCAACATTGTGCACAGCAGACTTATTTTAAAAAAAAGCCAACCAAAAAAGTATAGATGAGCGACTTACAGAACTTAGTCTTCTCCCTTTCGTCACATCCAGGAAACACCAGCACTAAGTCCCGATTGGCCCAGACCATAAATTTGGTTTGGGAAATCACTTTCAATGAAGCGGTGTCCCAGATGTATGTGAGGGGAGCTAGGCTAGGCGGGCTAGACATGCATCTGGCTGTTGTCAGGTTAGTGAAAGGCGGCCCATTCCAGGAAACAGAGAGCACATCCAGCCAGTCTCGGTGGGAGAAACAGGACTACACTGAAAAACAGGCCCATCTCCAACATCTATAAACAAAGGTGTTGATGGCAGCAGCATTAGAAAACATAATAAATGTCCGTTTGACCTCCTGCGCTCCATACCAAAACAAACAAAAAATAAATTTTCATACATTTTTGAAAAAGCTCCAGGGAGCTGCAAACGAGGCGCTAAAGAGCTGCGGGTTGCCGACCCCTGTTCTAAAGGTAGGAGCTGCAGGAGAGAACAGAAAGTTAAAAGCTCGGTTTTAGAAATCAGTGTCTTCTTAAATAAGGAAGGATGATTATTAACCTGTTTTGGTTACAAAATAAACTTTGTTATCTCAAGATAATAAGATAATCATCTTATCAGTGTTTCTTTTTAAGCTTTCGGGTTTGTTTGTTTTTTCTTTGCTTGTTTTTTTCTTTGTGGAATAATTCCAGCATCTCTAAATATGTCACTCAACTATCAATCACAAATGCACACTGAGTTTTTTTTTTTGTTGTTGTTGTTTTTAACCCTGTGCCAGAACAGTGCCAAAAAGACTAGTGTTCTGTTACTTTAAGCTGTCCTGTGTCCTGGAAACTGTAATCCTTTTACTGACATGTTTAACCGTTTTTTCACCATTGTGTTTTTATTTTTTTATGCGAGATTATCACTGCAGTGGTATGTTACTGTTTATAATTGTTGACTAATTAGCCAAAAGTGTTACGGCTTTCACTGTTAACCACAGACACACACATGCAGACAGATACATAGACATTAACCTCTTAGCTACGAAGCTAAACAAGCTTGACTGGAGTGTCTGGACCCTGAGTGTGTTTTTTTAACAGCTGCTGTATTGCTTCAGTCTCCTGCATACGTCAGTAATTTCTGCATGGCCAAGCCAGGGCAGGTTCTAAGAAGTCCTTTTAAACGAAGCTGAATTTCTCCGGTGACTTTTATATGAATCAGGAAGCGGCCGTGCATGTAGCAAAAAGACTCGCTTTCAGATCTGCTCGTTTCATCTCAAATCATAGGAACGCTGATTTTCCTTCAGAGCCAGTCGGCAAACGTGATTGGCTGTTGCTACTTTGATAAACATACTGTGTGTGATCAAATGCCTTTGTTGCACACTTGCATGCATTGAGACAGTATCCAGTTTTCTAATATTTTGTACGCAGTGATATGCATTTTGCAGGATGTGTATAAAAGTAGCAGCAACTCGGTCTGTTAAGTGGTCGGATCCTTGTTCTGATGCACACTGGTATCAATTCTTTATAATTCCTTAATAATCGACAAGAACACAAGTGAATTTTTCATTATTTGTGCTTTTGTGGATTAATAGTCTAAATGAATTAATAGGGCTTTAAATGATGGCATTTCTTGACTGAACTGGGGGCTTTTGCAACAGATTTATTCCTTTTTACTGGATATTTAAGGGAAATTATCAGTGTAACATTTTACCTGTTGCACCTTTTTGGGAGATGATAAATCACTTTTTGAAAATATATCCATCATATTTGCATTGATATAAAATATTAACTATTTAGACGCGCTCCAGTTTCTGCCTGATTTTACAACAATTAAATCCAAACTGATTTGGTCTGGAGGATGACTCTGGCATCATTCTTGTTGCCGAAGCCAATGATGGATCCATGAGAATTTGAGTAGATTGATGACAAAGCAGCATTTTTACCTCTTGGGCAACTGTAGGTTCATGTGTTGAATGCTGGATTTTACGAAAGACCAAAATATGTTCAGTATTTCATGTGCATCAATTGATGCGCATCGTACCTGTAAGGAAGGGGATTAGGGCCACTGGAAAAAAAAAAAATAATAATGTTAACTGATTTTTAAATTTTATTTCTGTTTAACACGGGGAAAAAAGTCAAATTCCCGACTTTAATCTCGAAATTCTGACTTTAATCTCAAATTCTGACTTTTAATCTCAAAATTCTGACTTTTGAATCTCCAAATTCTGACTTTAATCTCAAATTCTGACTTTAATCTCGGAATTCTGAATTTTTTCTCAAGAATTCTGACTTTAATCTCAAGAATTCTGACTTTTTTCTCAGAATTCTGATTTTTTTCTCTCAAAATTCTGACTTTAATCTCAAAATTCTGACTTTAATCTCAAAATTCTGACTTTAACATCAAGAATTCTGACTTTAATCTCCAGGGAATTCTGAGCTTTGATCTCCAAGAATTCTGAACTTTTCTCAAATTCTGACTTTAATCTCAATTTCTGACTTTAATCTCAAAATTCTGACTTTAATCTCAAATTCTGATTTTTTCTCAGAATTCTGACTTTTTCTCCAGAATTCTGACTTTAATCTCAAATTCTGACTTTTTTCTCTCAAATTTCTGACTTTTTCTCAAAAATTCTGAATTTTTTTTTTCTCAATTCTGACTTTAATCTCTCAAAATTCTGACTTTTAATCTCAAGATACTATTTATCTCAGAATTCTGAATTTTTCTCAATTCTGACTTTTAATCTAAAATTCTGACTTTAATCTCAGAATTCTGACTTTTTAATCTCCAAATTCTGACTTTAATCTCAAATTCTGACTTTTAATTTCAAATTCTGACTTTAATCTCAAATTTTTAATTCCGACTTTTTTCTCAGAAATTCTGACTTTAATCAAAATTCTGACTTTAATCTCAGAATTCTGACTTTTCCTCTCAGAATTCTTAATTTTTTCTCAGAATTCTGACTTTAATCTCAGAATTCTGACTTTAATCTCAGAATTCTGACTTTTTCTCAAATTCTGACTTTTTTCTCAAATTCTGAATTTTTTTTATTCTCAATTCTGACTTTAATCTCCAGAATTCTGACTTTAATCTCAAATTCTGAATTTTTTTTTTGCCAATTCTGACTTTTTCTCAGAATTCTGACTTTAATCTCCAGAATTTAGTAGCTTTTTTTCTCAGAATTCTGAATTTTTTTTTCTCAATTTCTGACTTTAATCTAAGAATTCTGACTTTAATCTCAGAATTCTGCCTTTAATCTCAGAATTCTGACTGAATTCTTAAAATAAAAAAGTCAGAATTCTGAGATTAAAGTCAGAATTCAAAAAAAAAAAAGTCAGAATTCAAAAAAAAAAAAAAAGTCAGAATTCAATAAAATTTAAAAATCAGTAAACTGTCTTTTTTTTTTCAGTGGCCCTAATCCTCTTCCATAGAAATGGGCATTTTTTAAAAAGTGATTTAGATTACAGCACAGTAATCAGCCCTGCTCTGATCTAGACAGAGTTTGCCTCCCTTACTTCTAACAAGAAAAAAAAACTGTGAAGGTTGTGTCAGAGTCAAAACAAATAACACACACTTTGGTTAAACAATAACAATTCTCGAGAAATAATTTGGCTTGTTATGGGATAAGTATTCCTTGTATGCAAAACACTTCTCACATTTTGTGTCCTTGCAGGTGAAACAGAGTGAGTGAAAACATTTTTCACTGGATACATCACATAAATAAATATATGAGACAAGACAAATCTAAAGTTTCCGACCACAGTGGAGAGGGCAGGTCATTTAAAAAATGTGCAACTTTTCTCAGATAAAATTAGTTTATGATGTCATTCAATAATCAAGGTCACCACAGTCCACTCTACTTTCCTGTTGTCCTTTCTTGGAAAAAAAATGTGTTTTAAAAATGGCTGAATTCCTCATAAAGTTGCTTTCTTTCGCATGTTTTAATTGTTTCACCAACACCAGAAACCAGAAAAAACATCCATTCTGATGAGTTTATGTTATTTTAGTGCCTTTTGAATATCAAGTCAAGACACTGGTTTTTGACTCTTTAAAAAGTAACTAAACTTTTGATTAGAAAGATAAACTTAAAGTTGTTAACTTTAATTGCCTTGATATACGGTAATGTATTGCAAATCAGCCTTATATGACTAAGCTGAGTTGAATAGAATACTCATTTTAGAATGTTCATTTTAGCATTTGTATTTCTGCAGTATTTTGCCTTAAACCATCTTATTTCTGCCCTCCAGGTGTTGAAATGTGGCCTCTGTTAAATTTCCAAAGTTAAAACTTTACATGTCTACATAGTTGGAAGCATCTTAATGTGCCTTATGTGAAGAAAGCTTGATATTTTCTCTGAGTATCTTGGTGTATTAATATTTAGCATAGTGCATTTCTATTAGGCCTATGTCTACATAAATTGGTAAATGTCCTCGTAGTTTATGTCTACCTTACTGCCTACCTTATGTCTATATAGTTTTGTACATCTTTGTATATATTTTATATATTGCGCCTTAAACTATAATTATGGTTAGCTATTAGATCAAATTTATTGCTGGCCTTTAGAAAATGTCGAAGCAGCAGGTGTTCTTCTAGGCTACTAAGCGTGAATTGTCTATGCCATACAATGCCGGATTCAGAAAAGGCGTTGAAAATGTGAAGGGTTGGACGGCTGAGGCGGGGCGTGTAGAAGGAGGCGAGGAAACCAGGGCCTCCTCATCCCTTATGGCTCTATCTCACAAAAGAAGAATTACTTTAGAAATAATTTAGAAAGGTGAGCTTCTATTAGTATATAAAGTGGCATCTGGCTGTTTTTTCAAAGGTTACTTTTCATACTTTAAGTTGTTTTTTGAGCACATACTTTTCATTTTATGAGTAAAGAGATTAAGGTTGACCATGGCTTCTACAAGTGTTTCGGCTTCCCGTATCCTCGCTACTTAATGGCGCAAATGTGGCGAACTTTTGACACTGTATGTAGATAGCTAAGATGCCTTTGCATGAAAACCGTCACGAGACCGAATTTAGGATTGGAAGAGCTATCTCTTCGGGTTAGGATTCGGCGTGTGTTTCGATTCCGGTTCATGCGCTGTTTCCTTTTCTCATAGGTGGCGTTTACACTCCAGAGCAGAAGGTGGCCGGTACTGCGAGCCAAAGCAACCACCAGTAGTAAACAAGGCGAAGAAGGCGAAGCTTGGCGTAGCCTTGGTGTAGCAGAAAAAAAATCGGTGTTAATACAGTGGAGAAAATTGTGTGGGTATGGCGGTGGGAAAGAACAGGAGTTGGAAGAGCTGAGCCAGCAGCACTTTATATAGGTCTGCTGCTTATGGGACCACTTTGCATTTAAGAGTGACCTCTGCAGATGTGAAGCGGAAGAAAGTTGTGGATAAAAAGTGCAACAGTGTGCAAGCATTGTGCAACCGCGTTTTGTTTATGCTAACAGCAACTCCACGACCAACATGTCATGCTAACCCGAAATCCCACATACTCCGTCCTGCTCGCTCTGGAGTTCCTTGGAGATGCATTAGAGTTGCATCGGCCAGATGATTAAATTCAAAGCAGCAAAACATACTGTGGAAATGATCCATGGTTTCTGCGTGAATCATTAAAAAGTAATTACAATTCATAAATTTTTTGGATTTTTTCATTGATTTCACCATTAAAAAAAATTCCATTAATTTTTATTCCATTTTTTCCTCGATGTAACAATAAACATATACCGAACGAAAAGCCGTGACCATGAAACCGTGAACCGGGCACGTGGTTTTTGTGACGCGTTCCACTAATACCTACACATATTATTACATGCCTGTGTACTTTGGTATATTTGTATGTAACTTGGCTCATAGTTTATGTCTACATAGCTTGATACATCTCTATGGAGCTTAATACATGTGTGCATAGCTAAGTGCTTGACTGAGTGTTTTAGTATAGCTCTACGTAGCTTGGTTTATGTCTACGTCGCTATAGAAATGTGTAACATAGCTTAGTACTACAGATGTGTCCAGCAACACCGATGCACAGGCGCGTGTGTCTAGCTCTAACAGCAAAACCCTGTGTCGGTGCGCGTATCGTTTCAAGAAAGTCACGTGACCGATTCAGGAGCTGTTTCTAACTGACTGATGCACTAAACTGTATTAATGAGCACATCTGTCAATGCAAAATTCTGATGTTTCGCGATTTATCATCAAATTAATGGAAAAATGGAATCAGCCTCAGGAGAAAATAATTTTAGGGTGCCGAGTGGGACCCTTCTGATCTCATATTTCAATTTATTTTCTTGTTGTGTCATCCTGTTCCTCTCAGTTATCCCTCAACTTATCCGAATTCATATTGACCCTTAGTTTGTCGTTCTTCCTGTAGTTATTATCTTAAAATTATCTTAAATAAATAAATAAATCCTAGTCCCACATGCTCACTTAAATGTTTTCGTTCGTCAAAAAAATCTGAAAATATCAAACATATTTTCAATTTAAAATAAAATATGAAATATACATTAAAGCATATAATTTTAATATAGTCTGCATGTAGTGTTTTTAAATGTCCAGCAGGTGTTGATATTCAGTAACACGACTATCAATACAGTTTGCCAATGAGTCGAAACGCTTCATGAACCCATCATTACTTAGTACCGTACTTGTCTGGGTAGCATGATGCATGTCTACATAGCTGTTTATAAGCTGCCTGCATATGCTTAGCCATAGCAGCGGTGATGAAAATGGAAGTGGCATTCCGATTTCCGAGTCCAAACTCATCGGCCGCCATAAAGCGTCGGCTCAGACATGCCTGTAGTGTGAGTCAGGAACAGCAATTAAAAGTGTAGGTAGCTGTGGTTAAAAGCTTCTTAACATTTTATCACCTATTAGTCAGTCTTGTGCAATTGAATGTGTTTATGTTGGCATTTAATTAAATAACGATCGGACTGCCCTGTTGTTCTATAAACTGATTCTACAAGTGGTTGTGTGTTCGGACAAAAGATTATATTGTGATTTAAGCTCAAATCATGGTCAAACAGTTAACTCTACAAATATATGGAATAAATTAACAGTTTTCAATTAAAACATAAGACTCTATTTACAGAAACAGATTAACTTCATGTCAACCTTGTTTAAGTTACAAACTTCCACTCACCGGCCACTTTATTAGGTACACCTGTCCAACTGCTCGTTAACACTTAATTTCTAAGCAGCCAATCACATGGCGGCAACTCAGTGCATTTAGGCATGTAGACATGGTCAAGACAATCTCCTGCAGTTCAAACCGAGCATCAGTATGGGCAAGAAAGGTGATTTGAGTGACTTTGAACGTGGCATGATTGTTGGTGCCAGAAGGGCTGGTCTGAGTATTTCAGAACCTGCTGATCTACTGGGATTTTCACACACAACCATCTCTAGGGTTTAGAGAGAATGGTCCGAAAAAGAAAAAACATCCAGTGAGCGGCAGTTCTG
>JAGKQL010000026.1:2733631-2755465 GCA_018398635.1 Cyprinodon brontotheroides
AAAGTCAGAATTCTGAGATTAAAGTCAGAATTCTGAGAAAAAAGTCAGAATTCTGAGATTAAAGTCAGAATTCTGAGATTAAAGTCAGAATTCTGAGAAAAAAGTCAGAATTCTGAGATTAAAGTCAGAATTCTGAGATTAAAGTCAGAATTCTGAGAAAAAAGTCAGAATTCTGAGATTAAAGTCAGAATTCTGAGATTAAAGTCAGAATTCTGAGAAAAAAGTCAGAATTCTGAGATTAAAGTCAGAATTCTGAGATTAAAGTCAGAATTCTGAGAAAAAAGTCAGAATTCTGAGATTAAAGTCAGAATTCTGACTTTAATCTCAGAATTCTGACTTTTTTCCTATGTTAAACTGAAATGTAAAATTCTGAAAACGCTTCTTACTTTTTTCAGTACCCAAATCCTCTTCCTCCTCAAGTATTAAAGAAAAAATGCACTTATTGCAAGAAAAAAAAATGACCTTATTTAGATTTTAATTTTGCAGTGTAGTGGTTAGGGCAAAAAGCTTGGAATCCAGAGGTTCTTGTTCATTAACATAACCCACTCCCACATCCTGCCACTCTGGGTCCCTGAGCAAGACCCTTAACCCACACGCTGGGCGCCCCGTGACAGTGGTAGCCCGCCGTTCTCATCACGGATGCTGCTAAATACAGAGAGTTAATTTCATTTCTCTGTAATTGTGGACGGTGTAATGACAATAAAAAAGCTGGAACATAGAAGGAAAAGGCAAATGAAAATAATGGTTGATTACCAATATTATAAAGCAATGATATCAGCATGGATTTTATGTTAAAGAACAAAAGTGTATCTTGAAGGATTTGCATTTTAGACAAATTTAGAGTGATTGGAATGCGTTCAGACTGATACAAAATGAAGCAGTATTTGGTAAACTTATATTTTACTGAATGATTTGCCTAATTGGAAATCCAGAATGTTAGATAACAGATGCTAAAATGTGATTATTTCTGAGGGAATATTAAAACAAAACCTTTATTTACACTATGGGCACTTTATGTGTATATGTGTATATATTTAAGGGTTATATGTATAAGGATAAAGTATTTTCTGAGCTGTTTCTGTTGGAAGGTGAGCCTGAACATGCTACAAGTCTAAAGGATATGAAGCTGAGCCTCCTTTGTCCTCCGTCTGTCTGAGACATTTCCCCTTCCTGCTCTGATGGAGCATTACCTCATCCAGTGCGGGTCCAGGTTCAGGTTCCCCTCACATGATGGGCTTCAGGTTACAGCACAAAGCTGGGAATTGACTCATGCTTCAGTCGGTGAAAGAAATGGGGGTTTGAGGAAGCTTATCAGAGGTTTGCTCTCAGCCACCGAAGGGCCCGCAGGCAAGGCATTACAACATTCAACAGCTCAGCAGTGCGGCTCCTGAAGGCTCCTCTAATTATAGAAGCTACCCAGCCCGATTCACTTCGCAGCGCTCCGGACTCTCCCTGTACGGTCCCTGTGTTTGTGTGTGGGAGGGAGGCGTTAATGAGAAACGGTGGGAAACCGGGAGGACTTGAGCTCTCCGTTTGTGACCCATCTGCCTCCCACTGCATCAACTGTTTCACTTCATTTCTACATTAAATACCAGAGGTGGAAAGAGTACTAAAAAAATTGTAATTGAGTAAAAGTATCTTTACTTTGGCTCTAAATTCCTAGTTCTCAGAGTAAAAGTAAAAATTACCCATCTCAAAAATTTACTCAAGCAAGTAAAAGTACAAAATTACTTCATTTAAAATGAAATTTGAGTAAAAGTTACTTAGTTACTTTGAGTTATTTAATGCAAAAAAGGATGAGTCATGAATCGAAATTGACCACAAGGTGTTTTAATCAATTTCAGGGCATATGGACAGTGGAAATCCACACTTGCAAAAGATCAGCTGGGCTAAAGAACATACTACCCCATAGTATAAGGACAGTCACAACCTGAACCATAAAGTGCAAACTATTTTCCATCCTACTGTCCAACAGACAATACCCATGATAAATAACTTAGATGTTGATGTTTTAAAAGCCGAAAGCTCCGCGTTTTGTTACAAGTAGGCTACATTACGTTGCACTGCATTATCACATTGTTCCCCTTTACTGCATGTTCAAATAAATAAGACTTCTTCCAAACAAAGCTTTAGGGTTTTTCTGACCTTCGCCTCCAGAATATGCTTCCTCTCTTCAGGCCTTTCCCCATCCATCCTCCCTACGCTAGGATTAGCAACTGCCATCTTCCCAAGCAGAGCACTGGATTATGAGAGACGTAAAAACAAAGGGTTAATGCAAAGGCAGGGGCCACATTTCATTTTTCACCATCCGTATTTTCTTTTTACTCAGTAACATGAGGGGGTTTAAATGTGTAGCAAAGTAAAACTACTTAGGTTCAAATTTACTCGAAAGTAAAAAGTAAAAATTACATATTTCAAAAACTACTCAGAAAATTACAAACTACTCATAAAAAGTACCTAAATTACAGTAACTTGAGTAAATGTAATTCATTACTTTCCACCCTGTTAAATACTCAGATCTGTGTCTTTTTTCCTTTTTACTCAGGTTTTAACCTTTAATCATAAGTCGTTTCTTATGATTGTCCATTTTTATTAATTACATGATAATAATAATAATTGAACTTTATTGATCTCACATTGGAGAAATTTACCTCTGCATTTATACCATCCCTTTGGGGAGCAGTGGGCTGCCATTGTGCGGCGCCCTGGGAGCAGCGTGGGGTTAAGGGTCTTGCTCAGGGACCCAGAGTGTCAGTCTGTGGGAGTCGAACTCAGAACCTCAGGAATCCAAGCTCTATGCCTTAACCTCTAGGCCGCCACTCCCCAAAAATCACAATTATTTATCCCACTTCATTATTTAATTATATAAATAAAAAAAACGTTTTTTTTGTCTCGTGAACTTTTGACTACACGATAAAATATCAATCTTCCAGTTCCTAGTATCAATAAAAAAACAAAACAATGAGGAAAATGGGCTACCTCTGCACCGCCACTCTGGCAGATGGCGCTGTGCGGCGCAGCATCATATCTTAAGGTGAGACACTCACAGTGGAAGACATGGACTGACTCAAACCCCAAACATCATGGATAACAAAATAACTAAACGATCAATATCTTTAGATGAACATTTACAACAATTTATTTTTATCTATAGATTTAATGTGATAGCTGGGAAAAATATTGCAATATATAGTGATATTGCAATATCGTGCTAATATCATGTTGTGACCCAAGTATCGTGACACGTATCATATCGCAACACCCATGCCAATTCTCACCCCCAATAATTGACATGAATTTCTGGGGAAATCAGCCAAATTTGATTTTTATCTCTGTATTTAGTAATTTTTTTCCCACATTTGTCATCATTGCAAAATGATATCCACCCAAAATGAAGAGCATATAACCTAAGAGCATATAATCTATCGCTTACGCAGAGACATGCACATTTGTGGCCTGCTGGAGGTCATTTTGCAGTAACCTGACTCCGCCAGATGGATTTGCTCCGCATATTCATCTGGAAACCTTCCGTTGAAGTAATTTTGGGAAGGGGCGTGAAAATACTGGTTAGCTGATTGGCCTACCTCGAAAATACAACCACAAGCCAGGCTAACTCTTGCCGAAACCAGTCGGGAGAAGAGCAAAAACATCTTTTCCTCTGAGAAAAGCCTCCAGAGCAGTGTGTTTTGCTCTTCTTTCAGTGAAGAAATACTCTGTAATTCGATAAAACTTGCTCGATAGTGTACGCTAACGCTAGTTTCATCGGGCTGAAGCCGCCATGTTCTTTCTATTTGTTATTTTCAAATTGATTTTTTGAACAGTGTATTCTTAGCTTTTGTGTTCAATTCAATTTCTATATTGCCAGTTCACAACACATGTCATCTCAAGGCACCTTACAGTTCACCAGATCATCCAGTCAAATTGATTCAAAGTTTTCTATCTAAGGAAAACCAGTTTATTGCATCGACTCATTGACTAGAATTCAATCCCTCACAGTAAGCATGCTTGTAGCTTAACAGTGGAGAGGGAAAAAACTCCCTACTTTAACAGGAAGAAAAACCTCCAGCAGAACCAGGTTTCAGTGTGAGCGCCATCTGCTGAGGCCCGACTGGGGTTCAAGAGACAGAAGCAGACATTTTCTTTTTTTTTGTGCCATAAAAGATGGAAGACATGAGATCATTTTAGGACTGTCAGCATCTAGAGAAAGCTTCTTCTATTCATAGTTCAGGAGGTGATATGAAAACGGACCAACAGCGTTGTTCTGTTCCA
The DNA here is from genome assembly GCA_018398635.1 of Cyprinodon brontotheroides. Lineage (NCBI taxonomy): Eukaryota > Metazoa > Chordata > Actinopteri > Cyprinodontiformes > Cyprinodontidae > Cyprinodon > Cyprinodon brontotheroides. The sequence continues at coordinate 2,737,901 of JAGKQL010000026.1, forward strand.
ATATAAAGCTCCACAGCTTCATAGCTTCAAAAGGTTGAAAACATCTAATCTTTTGCAAATCACCCTGGCTGCAGTTCAGGAAGCCCAAAATGAAACATGATCAGCGTTTTAATAAATATTTGGAGAACGTTCTGACACATGCCTTATCCAGGGGGTGTTTCTTCCATGGAAATAGCCTGAAGCCCTCTGCCTGGATTTGGTTGCAGTCATTTCCAGTGAATTTCCCTTCCGTAATCACTGATAGTGATGTAACAGCAGAGTTCCGCGCATGCTTCTTTTTTTCTGTTTACACTAACTGATCTGTTCAAACATTTTCAGTTTTCAAATTGTTTCCAGGTTGGATTTAATCAACGACTAAAAGAATGAAACGACAATGCAAGAATTATTTTCAACCCTGTGACTTTTAAAAGCAAATAGAGATGATTCTGATTCATCTGGTTGATTCATTTAAGGATTTATGACTGATGGGTCCCTTGGAAATGAGGAGAGAATGAACCCTGCTGCAACCTTATGAAAGACCAACAAAAATGAGTTGATTATAATGAAGCGGGAGGAAGAACAAAGACTTACATTCTTTCACTCTGATAAATAAAATCCAGTGCAACCAGGCGCCTTCAGCAGGCACCTAACCAGCTTCCCTTTGTGGGATTTTAACAGATTCTTAATGCAGCATCATGAGGTCAGAGACATGTTGGAGAGGAAGTTCTGGTTCAGTTTAGAGCAGGTTCAGGGTCTAGAACAGCCTCCCAGATCTCTGTTTAATCCATTATCTGAACACGGAGAAAGGATGGACCAACTGCACTCCCTTTAGAGCAGAGTTCACGGATTAACGGACCTGGATCCGGACTCACCTGCTGGCTAATCCGGACTCAACCTGTTAAAAACGCATAAATTACAGCATGTTGTCTGACGACAGTGTCTAAACATCACTTGCATTGCTTCTCCTGTTAATATGGTAAAGCCATCCGGAGCTTCCGGGACCAGGCGACATGTGATACAAATTAGCCAATGAGCTATCAGTCTGGGTCACTGAAGTGCAAAATTAGTTTTATGCAGAGAGATGGGAAGTAACAAAAGTACAAACACTTTTGTTACTGTACTCAAGTAGATTTTTCTAATATTTTTACTTTACTTTTACTACTAATTTTATAGTGACTTTTTACTTCTACTCCTTACATTTTGGCATACACAAAATATCTGTACTTTCTACTCCTTACATTTTAAAAATTGCCTCTCAAGCTACTTTAGTTTTGAATCATTTCAATGGAGTTACCGGCAAGTATTATTTTTCCGCCATCAATACCACCAATCTCAATCTAATTGGATGGGAATCTACGCTGCATTTGATGCACCACTACAAGATGAATCAAAAGATTCGGGCGGTATTCATTGGCGGCACAAATCATTGCAGCTTTTGGTGGCGGTGTTAGCATTAGTAGCATGGGAGCATAACGGCGAGATGATTGAAAATGAACACAACGGAGATCTAGTCCTATTGGCAGACATCCATTTAAAAATGTAGGCAACGGCATGAAAAAAAAGTGGTTTCTACTTTTACTTTTATATACTTTAAGTAAATTTACAAGCCTGTACTCCCCTTTGTTACTTTTACTTGAGTAAAAGAAGTTTAATCAGTACTTCCACTTTTACCTCCCAGAGTATTTTTAACACAAGTATCTGTACTTTTACTCAAGTACGGAAGAGTGAGTACTTTTGCCATCTGCTGGTTTTATGCTACGCTCACACCGGACGCAGCAGGCGCCGCAGAAGCAGCAGAAGTTTACATGCAAAGTCAATGGTTAACGAAAGCATCTGGGCGCATAAAGGCGTCCTGCGAGCGCAGCAAGTTTGGAAGCAGCAGCGCTTAGCAACGGCTTGACGCGTGCCGCATCAACCAATCAGAGAAGCTGATCTGGGAGCTGGCAGAGAGACAGACACATCGCTGATTATACAGAGCCGAGGTGATTACTCCTCTGAAACTGTTTATTGATGCATAAATTAACTTAAAATGTAGAAATCTGCCGGCAGAATATGTTATATTTTATTATCCTGGTGCCTGCAGTTTGGATTATTTAGATGAAAAACACCTGACTGCCAGCCTGTGGCCATGCGGGGAACCTGGCGCGGCACCGGTGTAGGTACCAGGATTTAAGACTCCCGGGCTACCACATTGACCCTTCGGGGCCTGCGCCTTTTGAGATGCCGTCTGGCCGTCAGCCATCTTAAATGTGGCAAATCTGCAGTTTCTCAGTCACTTAAACAGTATCAGAGGGACTTTAATCTCTGAATATACTTTGTATTCGTAGTATTTTTGTTTTTGTAATATTACAAGTTTATTTTTTGTATCCCTTTAGCTTCATTCTCCTGAATTTATTCTCGTTACAAATGCAGACCGCGGGCTCAATGTAGTTTGTTTGAGTGGCGCTGCTATAATGTCACCGTCATCGGAGGGGTGCAAGGCCCATGTATGCACCCGGGTGACGCCATCGAAGAGGCGCAGGGGACCATGGAGAATTTCTTCGTAAAATTCTCCGTTTACAAACCGCAATCCTCCTCGCTTTCCAATAAAACCTACACCCCGCCATAATTAATTACTTTAAGCTGTCCAGACCAATCAAAATGTTTTTGTGCAATTGTGCAAATGTTAAAAACAATTATGTATTGTGACGCCATCAAAAGGCGCAGGCCCCCAAGTCAATCTGGTGTACCTGGGCGACACCGCCAGAGGCTGCTGATGAAGGGATTCCTACTGAATCGGCGCTAACTGCTGGTGGATTTCTGAGCCTCCTGAAAACAGATGAATAATATTGGAAGGCAGGATGATAATCTGAATGAACTTACCATCAAGTTAGAATAGAAGTTTTCAGGTGTATTTTTGCTCACTTAAAAAACATATTAAAACTACTTTATTCCCACTCGATCACACAGCAAATATAGCTGCAAGGCAAAAGAAAGGATAGAGAAGCTCTGACCAACGCCAGTCTGACGACACAATCTTTTGCAATCACAAGCAGCTTTCAGAGCAGCAAAGCTGCTTCCTCAGCCGTGCAAAGGCCAGAACTAACTGGTACAAGCAGCAAAATGAAGCAGCAGAGCAGACGCTTTATTTTGCTGCTTCTTTGCTGCGCGCGTCCGTGTGAACGTAGCATTAGACAAATCAGGCAAATGGCAAGCCTGGCAATGAGAAATAGAAAGCAGAGAAAGTGTGGACTGCTGGAAGAAGAGCGTGAACTAGTGAGAAAAAAAAAGTGAAATGAGATGTGCTCAAAGATGACCCTGCACATTTAGGAGGATGTTTGGCTCAACCTGCTGCTGTGAAGCAGGATTCTCCACACCATGAACATAAGAATCAACACACCTGGGATCCAGGCTCAAAATGAGCTCCCTTGATATGTGCTTGAGAATTTTTTAGTTCCATTTAAAACCCAGGTTTAAAGCCTTGCAGGCAGGGCAGCCAAAAGCCCACTGCCAACATTAAGACACAGAAAAAAGAAACAAAATAACAAACGCTCAGTTTAGGGGTTTGAGAAAAGATGGTAATCAGGAAATTGTCTATCTGTTGTCTATCTCTACTTGAAAAAACTATTTAGATTTTAAAATGGAAAAATGTTCTAATTTTTTAATATATTTTTTATTTGAAAGTTCAGTAACGTGGTCACATAAAAACCTCCTTTTATTTCAGTGTTAAATGCTGTTTAAAGTAACGGATTGTAATTAAAAAAGTCTCCGGTCCTTTACTGGTTGATCATTTTCTTTCTTGGGACTGACTGATTTTTAACTGGTTACCCCTGCTCTATCCAATCCAATCCACTTTATTTATATAGCACGATTTAAATAAAACACAAGGTTTCCAAAGTGCTGCACAAAAAGATAAAATAACTAAAATAAATAAAAGTTTTGTAGAGATACAGGCTGAACAGAAGAGCATTAATCACGGAAGCAACCGAGTTGACCATGTGATTCTGGAGCAGCTGCAAAGATTAACAGCTCAGGTGGGAGAATCTGTCCACAGGACAGCTAACTCTGTTCTGCACTTTGCTAAAATATGAAGTGAATATTTTATACATTATTATTGCAAGCAAAGAACAAGCTTTGTAAATGGAAAAAAAAATTAAAAAATGGAATCCAGCAATGAAACTTTGAAAAACCTCTTATTTAAGAAAGTTTAGCTTAGCTTATTTTTTCCATGATTTATTTTTAATGTTTTATCTTTCATATTTCATTTTTTTTATTTACATTTTTTTTTTTTGGCGATTAATTTTTTTAACGTACCCATTTTCAAAGATGTTTTACAGATCCCATCCTCTTCATTTCAAGGTCAATACAGAAACCTGCTGTTGACAATATATATCTTGTTCCTGGTATCCGTGCTGACCGATAGAAATTCATTTTCTCTCCACATTCCAGAGGAAATCCTGCCTCCACGAGTGAATAGAATGTGATCTGTAAAAAGCAATTATAAAAAACGGAATTCATAAAACTAAATCTTAAAGAGTGTAAAATCTGCTAACAATGAAATTATAAAAACAACATTTGCAAATATAAAAATGGAGTAAATTGATTGGACAACTCCCAAAACCTTTTTTTATTTTGGTTTAATTTTGGGCAAAATTCAACCCATATTAATCTGACTTTTATGAAATAAGAACAAGAAGAAAGTCACTGTTTAAAGAAAGCAATAAAAATGCCAACTAGAAGACGGCTAGTAAAATATACCGCTGAAAGCCAAACTGAACTTTTTGGGTTTCAATGTGAAAACACATCATCCCTACAGGGAATCAAGGTGGAGGCAGCTTTGTACCAGTCAGAACAGGAACTGGAAAAAAATGCAACCATTTCGGTATCTACTTATAATACTAAGTTACTTACTAACACATGTTTTTTCATGTTAACATAATAGGACAAAAAACAATTAGGTAGATACCAAAACTGTTGCATTATTTCTTTTTCAGTTCATAGAGGATCATAGACTGTTCTGGTCAGTGCATCATGGTGGTGATTTGGCTCTTTTGTTCCTACTGCATCATGGTGAATAGAAACCTTTAAAATATTACAAGAAATTAAAAGCTGCTGCTGGGTTTAAACTGAACCACTCAATCTGCACAGAGATAGATCTCTGCTTTCCCAGAACTATTTTAAAAATGAACAGGATAAGCAGACTTTTCTTTTTATCTGGTCGTTCATTAAACCAGTTATTACCTCCCTGCTGGACGGTTCCTGACAACACAATAATGGCTGCTTTTATGCCCCGTAAGAACTGCATGTGAAACCATAAATTACCCATAATAACGAGTCAGCAGTCTTCGTCGGCTGCATGCAGATACAGTCAGAACCCCCCCTAAAGGGGGCTGAACCCAACAGATGTGTTGGTTCTGCGTGTTTTTCCCAAGAAACCAGCATGTTCAGACGTATTGCTGTGCAATTGGCAGCAGCTTTAGTTAAAAAGATACTTCTAAAGTAATTTAGCAAGTTTCTACATAGTTTTATCTAATAAAACGCTGCTGGCGACTCCTGGGAACTTAAATTGCTCTAATCCTACACCAGACCAGCACACTGCAAAAAATCTTAAATCTAGATAAGTCATTTTTTTCTTAAAATAAGTGCATTTGTTCTTTTGAATTGAGGGAGGTAGAAACAGACATTCTAACAATGAAACAAGATTAATTTACACTTGGGGTAAATAAGGAAACACTATTGCATTGTCTTATTTCAAGTACATATTATCTAAATATCTTATTTAAGTAAAATTAGTCATTCCATTGGCAAACTTTCTCATTTACCTACTGCACTTATTTAAGGAATATTTCACTTATTTCTAGATCGTTTTTGCAGTGCAGACCCACACTTTTTGGAAAAAGGAGAAAGTTTATGCTCAAAAATAAAAGGAAATGTTTTTTCCATTTAGTTCTTTTTGTTATTTTGCCCCGTTGAACCTAAGAAAATCAGCCTCTACATCTTTTGCAGAAATTTTTGGTTCCAAATGATATTTCATTAGCCTCACTGAGACCATCCCTGATCTTCGCGAGGAGCTTTCAAGGTTTCACTCGCAGATCGGTCTGGAGACTCTCCGTAAAGAAAGGTTTGGAGCCGTTCACCAAAGCGAGCGTCCAATCAGCGTTGGCTTTGAGGCGAGGTTGAGGTGTGGCGAACGAGAAGGCCGCGACAGTTCAGTCTAAAGAACATGGCGGCTTCAGCCCGATGAAACTAGCGTTAAGCGTGGCTATCGAGCAAGCGTTGCTCTATCGAGACAGAGTATTTCTTCACTGAAAGAAGAGCAAAAACACTGCTCTGGAGGCTTTCTCTCAGAGGAAAGATGTTTTGCTCTTCTCCCGACTGAATTTCAGCAAAGAGTAGCCTGGCTTGTGGTTGTGTTTTCGTCGTAGCTCTGTTATGCGTCGCCATATGCTTCCCTTGATCTGATTGGTTTATTTGGCCCGTCTAGCCTATCACCAACATAGGCCAATCAGCTAACCAGTATTTTCGCCCCTTCCCAAAAATTACTTCTAGCGGAAGGTTTCCAGATGGATATGCGGATCAAATCCATCTGGCCGAGTCAGGTTAATATTTCATTGCATGTAGTGCAGAAAGGTGTCTTTTTTTTGTTTAAGCCAGGGCATACAATGTACAAATTTTTGCCCGTTTGGGGCCCACTTTCCAGTCATGCGAGAATTTTTTGATTGGGGTCGACTTTCAGCCTGATCGTGTAGTGTACAGGGGGTAACGAGGGGCGATCAGCCTCTCATGGCCACCTCCCGATTAGGAATCGTGAGGTCAGGAGAAAATCAAACATGTTTGAAATTCAGTCGGCCATTGTGGGCAAATCCCTCAATGTTCATGCTCAAACAACGATTCTTCTTCTTCCTCTTAGATGAAAACACAAAAGGATGGCGGGGGTGCAATGAGTGAAATGGAATTCTTTCTGTAAAACTGACAGACTTTTAGCACCGTTTGCTCAGCCATGTCTTTGTCCAAATACGTCATCGCCTTTTCTTTTTTAGTGCTTTCAGCACAAAATTGCACAAATTGCAAAGGCAGCTGATTCACTCTGAGCTTCATATTCCTCAAACCCTGCAGTTTCGTTTTACAGTGTAAGCTGTAGCTGCGTGCAACGGTTGAAAAAAATCGCACAGTGTATGCCCGGCTTTACAGTGAACTTTAATCTGTAAAAGAATAGTGCAATGGATGCATTATTACCAATAAAGATAATAATTAGACACTGTCTGTATTTTAAAAACATCAGTTGGAACATCAGCTTTATGTTAATGTGCTGTTACACTGGATAAACAATCTAGAAATAAGAAAAAATGTATTAAATTAAGTGTATTTATCCTTATTTTGAGCAGGTAAATGAGATGGAATGAGTATTTTTGCCCTTAAAATAAAATAATTAGATAATATGCACTTGAAATGAGACAATGCAATTGTGTTTTCTTATTTTAAGTGTAAATTGTCTTGTTCCATTGGCAAAATGTCTCACTTACCTCCTCAATCCGAGAACAAATGCACTTATTTTAAGAAAAATGACTTATCTAGATTTCAACTTTTCCAGTGTAAAGGAAATCAGTCATGCTTGTTTTGAACTGAGCCAAAATGAAAATGTTTTTCACTGGAAAAATGATCTAGAAATAAGTAAAAATGCCTTAAATTAAGTGTATTTACCCTTAATTTGAGTAGGTAAATGAGATAGTTTGACAATGGAATGAGTACTGTTACTCTTAAAATAAGATAATTTGATAAAATGCACTTGAAAAAAGACAATTCAATTGTGTTTTCTTATTTCAAATCTAAATAATCTTGTTTCATTGGCAAAATGTCTCTTTTATCTCCTCAATTCAAGAACAAATGCACTTATTTTAAGAAAAAATGACTTATCTAGATTTCAACTTTTCCAGTGTAAAGGAAATCAGTCATGCTTGTTTTGAGCTGAGCCCAAATGAAAATGCTTTTCCTAATATTGTTTCCTTATAGCTCAGAGGAATGGAGCCACAGTGGTGCTCAGAGTTTATGCAGGCTGTTTGTCTGCAGGCTGTTTGTCTGCAAATGAGGAAAACAGCACAAATGTACGCTGGTGTTAGCTTGGTTCACTGTGAGACTTAACTGTAGTGAATGTGGATCAAACCTGAAATCCCAACCTGTGGGAATAATGAGCCTCTTCAGCTTCAGAGGACCAGTACTCTTTGTGTTTCTGGGTAATTTTCTACTTGAACAGACCTGGTTTTAATGAGCAGGCCTCTGGAGAACTTAATGATACTCTGGGAAGATAATGCTGTGTTTGGGAAGGCAAAACTTAGATCCAGGAATGACCTCAACCTGGAATTGGATTAACTAAATGTTGGGTTGCGATCTAGTATTAGCAGTATGGGCAGGTAAAAGGCGTAAAATATAAGACAGAAAATGGTGACTAATGTAGATAAACTGGCCTGAGTATCGTTTATCTCACTTCATATTTTATCCATGGCAGCCATGTTGGATTTTAAAGGTGTCTCGACTTGAAAATGTCCTTTTTATGTTAAATCTTTTGTGATGGTGTTTGGCTTCAGTTAAAACCTACCGTACAATCGGGAATCTGAGAGTGGCCTGTTTTCTTAAGCCACTTCCTCGCTGAAAATAGCGCGTTAGCGCATGTTTTTTTAACAGGAGTCGACCCGCTAACAGTCGCCGTTTGTTTCCCTTCCCTTTGGCAAAAAACGCTGGTTTAACCCCTGCTGGAAAGCTGTGTGACCTCTGCCCTCCCTCAGCTGCGTGTCTGGTGACGCGATCACACTGTGTTAGCATTGATGATGTCACTGCTGTGACAGGAAAGTAAACAATGTAGAGAAACATTGAAGGAAGCCAGGGTGTAGTCAGTGTGCTTTATTGTTTTGCTCTATTATCTCTCTGAATCCCTCTCACAAGAGCTGCTCCATGTTTATCGAATGTAAACAAAGTTGTTTCAGCTTGTTAGATCAGTAGGGAAGGGATTCGAAACCGGTTCTTGTTCAGAACTGGTTCTGTGTGTCCCAATTAAATGGCACTGTTTTGCAGCTCGCTTAACGGTTCTCTTGACGGTTACAGGCAGGACCAGTGCCTAGCGCTGGGCACCACGACTTACGTCACGTAAGTTACGTCACGTTTTTTACGCAAGTTACGCACACAGTGTTCAGTAAGCAAGTACGACGTGACTGAGGCGTAAGTCTAGAAAAACAATACAAAAAAAATGGCTTCCCATCGGGTAAAGCGATCGAAAGTTTGGCTTCATTTTAAGGAAGAGAAAGATGGAAACAAGACGCTTTGCAATCATTGCAAAGTGGCAATAACATCCACGGTAGGAAATACATCCAACATCGACAGCCACACACCTGCGCACACAACATGGCGTACATTTTAACGAATGCCGTGTTTTTGATGCTTCCGGACAGAAGCTAAAGTTACGACCAGCATGGAAGGCAACTCTGGTAAGTAGCTAGTTTAATATCACTGACTGTGCTTAATGTGGTTCCTAGTAAATCAGACGGGCCGCCATTTCTGGAAATAAACCCATTTCCTACCTCTCTTTGGGTTATTAGAGACAGAGCACGGAAGTTGCTCACGGCAGTTCAGGGGAGTGAGAGAAAGGTGGCGCTGCGTTTATTTAAATCAGGGGGAAATGAGTTTATTTCCAGAAATTGTACAGTATTGCTTTTTCATTAACCGGATGCCTTTCTCCATTAGATTTAGATGACTGTGAGGAGACGGGTAGCCTGGCTGGATCAGAGGCTGGCAGCTCCTCGTTCACTGCCTTCTGTTTTCATCGAGGCAGGCAGAAAGGCGAAGGTAGATGAACGTCACCCTGCACTTACAAAGTTCATTGTTTCACAGAATCGATAAGGAATCGAATCGTTTCACTGAATCAATAAGGGAATAGGAATCGTGAATATCTTATGCGTTTACATCCGTATGTTGCGTTTGATGGTTACACATATTTTAGTGAGTCGACCCGGCTGTGGTGTTCCCACGGCATGCCGATCAGAGCTTGTTTCAGGGTTTAAACAGGTTTTTTTGGCCAGTGGGAAAAAGGGTAATAGATTGGGCTCTTTGTTGAAATCAGAAAAATCCCACAAGGACGTGTTTTTTGGTCCTCCTCCTTGATTATGAATGCTAGTTCTAATGTTCACTAAAAGGAACTTAATCTCCAAATCACACTCACCTGCAGGCATTCCCTAAGTGATGCTGCTTGTGTTACATTTTACCTATTATGTAAGAGACCAGGAAACAATGCTAAACGAACGTTTCTAAAACTACTTCAAGCTCTTTTTATTTACTTTTTTAATAATAATGAATAAACATGAATATAAAGACAATTTCAGAATGATTATTACCAGGTTATAACTCCTTTAAATACAGGGTAGCTTAGTGATCAGATATGACCTGAGACTGTTTACTCCATAGACCTGGAGGACACTTTGGTTCTGTACAGAATAAACTAATGAACAAGTTTCTCCACCATTTTAAAATCTATTTTACCTGTTTCAGAGATAAATATTAAAATTTCCATTATTATCAGAGTCTGGAAAGAGCAATGCATTTATTGCCCTTTAAAAATATCTACTCTCATACATTTTTAATTGTTTTTTAATCTATGCATTGATCTCTACTCTAGCCTTTTCATGTTTTATTTAAAATATGTTTTATTTTAAATATGCAACCATTTCTGGTTGCATATTTTAACCATTTCCATTGCATATAATGGTAGCTTTCTGCAGCCCCCCCTTGATGTCCTCAGCTGAACTATACAAGGAGACAGAGGATATTCATTTAGAGAGTAAACCTGTTAAGATGCTTCTAACCTATTAATATAGCAAATCCTAATCACAGAAATAATAGAAATATCTTTTTATTTCCTTAGTTTTGGTTCAGATGTTGAACCCATCTTTCAGGCCACCGTTGCTCCGTGGAAACGGAGAGGTCTGTTTACAGCACGGCCTGCTAGCCTTTTAGCTAATTGACTCTAATTAGCTCTCCCTTAAAACGCAGACACACACGGACGTAATACATTATTAGCTGTTTGTTGAATGGAGGACCACCTGTTCTATCCAAAGACGGCCGGCCCCCAGCAGCTGGCCCCCTAGCTCTCAGATTAGCAGGGTTTTAGTCGGTACTCCTGCAAACAGGATGAAAGTCTGAGCCGACTTTCCTGCAGGACTCCGGCTTTCTGCAGATCTGCTCGAGCGGAAACAGAAGAGAGCCATCAGTCAGTTTGGGCAGCAGGCTTTTAGCTGACGCTCTTATCCGAGGCGATAAGATGTTCTGGAAAGGCTGAGCAGAGTAATCCTGGTGATTTATTATGTGACTAAAGAGGGAATGCAAAGCAACTTATGTTTGACAAAAACAGAGCTTCACTCTATATTTGAATAATGCACCAGATATAGAGAAAGATTCCAGTTTAATTTCCAGATAAAGATAAACAGTAATTTAAATAGATGATTTTATGAAAGCATCCCAAGGTAGAGATCAAAGGCTGAAAATGCAGAATGACATTAAGGAAGGCATCTGGGCTGCAGCTACTCTTGTATTAACCTTTCAGCCATCTGCTTGCCTCCTTTACAGAAAGATTGAAGCAGCATCGCCTTTTGCTTTTGTTTTAAAACTAAGATCAACGTTTAGAGCCAGAGAGCAGCAGGAAGTAACACTAAAGGCTGTGTGAATTAGCAAATACAATAAACGTCACTAAAGTTCCAAGGAAAGGAAGGATAATGACTGGAATGAATAACCGGTTATGCAGAAAAATGAAACGGAGGGAAATATTTATTCCATAAATATTGGCTGAATAAAAGCAAGGCTGCAGTTTTTTCCTGACAGCATCCTGAAAATCTGTCTATAAGTCCGGTACTTTTGGTAGGTTAACAGTTATTGTTGAGGTCGGGTCACTTTAAAGAGAATGCAGAGTAAACCGTCCAGTTTGTTACAGCGGAAAAATTAAAGTCCTGCTAAGCAGGTTAAGAAATAAAAGGCCTCTAATGAGAACTAGGAAGTTCATTCTTTACTAATGTTACTGGCTTCCTTCCATCTGTAATTACACTCAACAGAACTTGTTCTGTGTTTGATTGGAACTTATTTTTAAGCAAAAATTGCTCATTAGTAATTAAACAATTCAAAGTCTAGCTTTAATCTAAGCTGCAGCTTTGTTATATCTAAGGGAACTGAAATAATGCAATGTAAATGTGTTGGATGCTCATGAATAAAAAATCAGGGAGGAGAATATTTGTTTAACCATCTCTGTATTTCTCGGAGTGAATATTTTTACAGCTTTTTACGAAGGAGATATACACGCTTTGGTTAAACTAATTAATTAGTAATTATTTATTTTAAGGGTAATTCAAAGTCAAATCCTTCTTATGAATACATGTTTTACTTTTTCAGATTTAATTTTAGACTTTTTGGCATTCTGGCATAACAGGTGTTGTAGGAAAGCAGTAGACCAGACGGATCAGAGCACACAGCTTGTTGCTGCGTCTCCCTCTGACTAGACGTTTCGCTCACTAACTTAAAGTCTGCAAGAAAACTGCAAAGGTTTCTACATACATTTACTTAAAACAAGCTACAGACAGTTGAGGAAAATAGTAAAATGTTATAAATAAACCCTGAGAAGGAGCCTGGCTTTTACTTTCTGTCCCAAACAAATAGTAAAGCAACAGCTCCTCTCACTCAGACACAGTGTGGCCTTGCAGGTGAGAAAAAGCTTGATTGAACACTTTTATAAAGTAAATGCAAAATCAAAGAAGAAAACAGAAACTAGAATTTTCCGTCCTCAGTTCCACCTGCTTGATCAATAATTAAAAAAAAAGAAAAATCAATTAACATATGTAAGGCAAGGCCAGTTTATTTGTATAGCAAAATTCAATACACAGACAATTCAAAATGTTTTACATTAATTATACAATAAAATAGAAGAAAAATAAAAAGCAAATGCAGATAAAAATATGATAAAAGCAGGTGGTACTGTAGGACTAGCCCGTGAGACCATCCTGATCTCGTGAGCTTTCAAGGTTTCACTGCATAAATCAGTCTGGAGACTCTCCGTTAAAAGAAATTTGGAGCCGTTCACTCAAAGCGAACGTCCAGTCAGCGTTGGCGGCTTTGGCGGGTTGAGGTGTGACGCTTAAAGCGAGAAGCGCGACAGTTCAGCCCTAAAGAACATGGCGACTTCAGCCGATGAAACTAGCGTTAGCGTGGCTATCGAGCAAGTTTTATCGGAATTACAGAGTATTTCTTCACTGAAAGAAGAGCAAAACACTGCTCTGGAGGCTTTTCTCAGAGGAAAAGATGGTTTTGCTCTTCTCCCGACTGGTTTCGGCAAGAGTTTTTTGATCTATCAATTGGCTCCTCTTCGCCGCGTCGCTCTGTTGAGTAAGTCATATGCTTTCGTTGATCTGATTGGTTTTATTTGGCCGTCTATCACCAACATAGGCCCAATCAGCTAACCAGTATTTTAAGCCCCTTCCCAAAATTACTCCAACGGAAGGTTTTCCAGATGGATATGCTGAGCAAATCCATCTGGGCGGAGTCAGGTTACTGTAGGACTGTTCTCCCTGCTGTCCTCTGGTAAGAGACTTCCAAGCATCCGATGCAGGTCCAGAAGATTCCAGAACACTTTCTTCTTCACTCCCATTAGACGACTAAATGTTAGGTAAAATGGGTTATAAAAGATAAAAACTGAATATTAGCCTGTAACTACACAGTCATATTTTTACATCACTGTTTTTCATCACAATGTTTTTATCACTGCTGCTTACCTTATCGGAGCTGCACTTTATAAAATGAAATAGTCTAGAGTGCTGTACTTAACAAAATGTATTTTTGTGTACAAAATGACAAAATAAAATTAGTCTAAGTACAACAAAAGAGTTGGACCTAATTTTGTTAAAATACCTCAGTTAACAGTTTCAGTTCAACAGTCAAATGCATATCTAAACAAACTGGTTTTCAACTTTTCTAAGAACTCAGGTTTTCAGCTTTTTTCCAGTTTTCTGGAAGTTTCTTCCAGATCATAGAGCATAGGAACTAAATGCTGCTGTTTCATGTTTGGTTTTAGTTCTGGGTGGACAAAGGAGGCTGGAACTAGAAGACCTGAGTGGTTTGGGAGGTCGATCTACTTACAAGAGATCTGTTATGGATTGAGGTGCTGATCTATTCAGTGATTTATAGACTAACAAGGATTTTAAAGTCTATTCTCTGAGCTTCAGGGAGCCAGTGGACGGACATCAGAACCGGCGGATGTGCTCTACTTTCTTAGTTCTAGTGAGGACATGGTCAGCAGAGTTTTAGATCAGTTGCAGCTGTCTGATGGACTTTTTAGATAAACAGATGAAGACACTGTTCCTGTGATCAATTCTACTGAAGATAAATTCATGAATGAGTTTTGCTTGAGCATTAAGTCCTTTAATCCTGGAAAAAACCTTCAGGTGATAAAAGGCTGACTTAGTAACTGTCTTTAAAGGAAAAGTCCACTCAGCAAGAAATGATCAATTGATCATTATTTATACCTAAAACTAATACATTTGCTGTGATTTAGTGAATCTAGCATTAATCAATAAAAAAATAAAAATAATAATTTTCGTCATGACCATTGAGTCTGGGAGCGGCCATTTTGGCACAAATATAGTAACCCCTCCCACCTGCCATCTTCCAGCAGTGACGTCACGGTGCGGTAAGCCTAGCGCCATTCTCCCCACTTTACAAGCTAAATCAATGGGAACTACTAGACACATCTGCAATCAACAACAATTATTGAAGATTTCCAGAGGACTTCACCATTGAAATTCACCAGAGCTACAGTGAAACTGGCAATACCCACGTGCATGGAAGTTGGATGTTGTAATATGTTGGGTAAAGGTGGCAAAATAAAAATGGTATTTCACCTTTCAGATTTATGATCCTCCACGGACCGGTTTTATTGCCTTTTTTGTTTTGGAAGTTTTAAACCAAACTACAGCTGTTGTTAAGCTAGCTGCATGCTACGCTAGCGAACTCTGCACAGCTCCTAGTTTGACTCTCCACACTTAGATCACTCTGTAGATAAAAAAATAAATAAAAAAAATAAAAAGTGGAATGTTGCTTTTATAACTCAATGAAATCTGCAGATGAGTTGGTTGTTTGAACAAGTTTAAACATAA
Source organism: Cyprinodon brontotheroides (assembly GCA_018398635.1). Lineage (NCBI taxonomy): Eukaryota > Metazoa > Chordata > Actinopteri > Cyprinodontiformes > Cyprinodontidae > Cyprinodon > Cyprinodon brontotheroides. The sequence continues at coordinate 2,753,032 of JAGKQL010000026.1, forward strand.
GCTAATGTCATCAAAATCGTACTGAGACTGTTTCAGTTACAAATTTCAGGTGTTTTCGGGATGGGGCCTCCTTTTGCAGTTACCTTTTTCTATGTCTGCTTCCTGTCTCCTTGAACCCCAGTGAATATTTACTCAGCAGATGGGCACTCACACTAAGCCTGGTTCTGCTGGAGGGTTTCTTCCTGTTCAAAGGGAGTTTTTCCTCTCCCGCACTGTAAGCTACAAGCATGCTTGAGTGTGAGGGATTGCCTTTGAGTCTATGAGTCGAGTGCAATCCAACTGGTTTTCCTTAGATAAAGAAACTTTGAATCAATTTGACTGGATGATCTGGTTTAATTGTGAAGTGCCCCAAGATGACATGTTGGGAATTGGCGCTATATAAAGCTCACCTTTCTCACCGCAGTTCTTTGAATATGCTGTTTTACTTCTTTCCAAATAAAATAAAAAACATTCAGTTGACAAAAAAGACTCAAAACCGATTTATTTCTGAAAGGTCAAAGTAGAAATCTTTTTTATTCCACCTTATATTGCTCATATTCAAGCAATATCTGAAAGCTGCTGATATACCAGTTAATTCTCTCTGTGATTTAAAAACACTGATTCAGTTTATTTTTTGCTAACCATGAGTTAAGCTGAGTTTTTTGTATGTTCCTCCCTCTCTGATGCGACCCTGCTCTGATCTAAAGCTGCTGTTCTTCCATTAAAGCCATCACAGCTGCTTACTGTAAGATGAAATGTTGCGTGATACGAATGTTTATTTCATTCTGATTAGCTGGCTGCAGCTTTGATGTGGACATGATGGGACGTGTTTAATGCTGGCTCTGGATGATCCGTTTGCATAACGGCAATCAATTCTCCCAGCAGCACACCTGTAGCTCAGAGCTGATTATCGCCAGCCTCAGGTGGGTGTTGGAGCACATCAAAATTCCCCATTACAGCTGCTTTTACCCAGAAAACCCATCAGAGTCGTTGTACGGAATAATTGGTTTGTTTTCTACGACTCTTTTAATAGTTTGCTGTGTAGAACAATAAGGCATCTTTCATCTGATGCTAGATCAGGAAATGCTACCACATATCTTCTTCTCATTAAATCCTCATGTCTGTAAAGCTGGAAGCAGGGCTAGTTTTATTACCTGCATTTACAGTCCTCTTCCTTGAGCTGATGTGTGGGAGTGAGTCCTGCCAGTTCCAGCATGTAGGTTGGGTGTTCCCTGCAGCAAAAGAGACCAGAGGATCATGAAGTCCTTGGAGTTTCAAAGTGGGAATCCGGAACATTTCTAAGTGGAGCACAGCGGCGTTTTCCTTTCTGAGTTTCCTGTTCGTCTGACCTTCTGTTTCTGACTCAGAAAACCCAACATGAACCTGGATCTGTTACATGATGTCACTGTGAAAATCGCACACTGTGGAGCAGGTCCCCCTCAGAGGCAAATCATTAACCGTTTCCGTCATAGTGGAAATTTTCAGGAGGATAAACCTTTACAGTTTAACGGAAATCAGGTTTTTGCTCTGATGCCCAAAGGCATCTTCTTAAATTTCAGATTCTTTAAGCTGACACGTTTGTTTGCTTGCTTGTTTTTCCCACCCGCTGCCGGTTTAAGGTCAGCGACCCCCTTTAACCTTTTCACATTTGTGCTCTCTTCATCCTCTGACATGGGAGCTGGCTCAGAGCTCGTCTGCCTGGCTGGGTGTTTCCTTGATGGGGCCGCCTTTTACAGTTTCCTTTTGTATCTTCTTCTGTAGCTTCTGTCTCCTTGAACCCCAGTCGGCCTCAGCAGATGGCCGCTCACACTGAGCCTGGTTCTGCTGGAGATTTTTCCGGTTAAAAGGGAGTTTTTCCTCTCCACTGTCACTACAAGCATGCTTAATTGCCTTTGAGTCAATGATTCGATGCAATCAACTGGTTTTCCTTGACTGAATCAATTTGACTGGATCATCTGCTGAACTGTAAAGTGCCTTGAGATGAAGTTGAACTCACCCGACTGTAACGCATCCATTAGAACCCCTGCTCCATGCTAGCTTCCTAACTGTACTTCCTGTTCATTAACCTAAACGTATGATAATATTACACTTTGCATCGCCTGGTTTACTCCCTCCAATAGATGCAAATAGTTAACTTTTTCTTTTTTGCAACATTTTTAAAAGTTTTCATATAATGGACGGCAATGCTTGCGGTTGTAGATGGCCAATAATTTGGTATATTTAAAGTATACCAAAATTAAAACACACATAGATGGACTCTGTTTATCAATTAGGGAGACTTCTGCAGCCTGGACCGGATTTTAAGGGAAGTGGTGGCCTAGTGGTAGGGTATTGCACTTGGATCACAGAGGTTCTGAGTTCAAGCCCCACTTCCACGGACTGCCACTCTGGGTCTCAGAGCAAGACCCTTAAAGGAATAGTACACCCAAAACATGATTAGCCTTCATTTTCTACT
>JAGKQL010000026.1:2769443-2783210 GCA_018398635.1 Cyprinodon brontotheroides
ATCGGTAACCATTTCTGTTCCAGCGCAGATCATCATCAGAATTTCTTTGAGTATTATGTCTTCAGTACAGGGGCCAGGACATGATCTACAGGGGCCCTGGCCCCCGTTGGCCCCTGTCTAGAACCGCCCATGCTTTTGCTGCTACCTGGATTCTTTCTTCTCCGTCTTTGCTTTATGTAAGCCCTCTGAAAGGCTGGTAGGGAAGCATGATATTTAAGGGTTTGCTTTGCAACCATGTCTTAGTTTAGCACACATTCCTCCTTTATAATAACCCAGTTATTACATACGGCCCAGAACGATGTAGCTGAGTTTGGTCTCTCATCTGCTTCCCTTTTATCTCTTTCCAAAATCCACTTTGTCTCCTCTTTGACTGCAGCTGACATCCTAATTTCACTATTTCCTTTTATTCTTAATAGGATGTTACACAGATGTCAAAAACTGGCTGAAAAAGCCTCGCAAAATTGATTTAGGCGCAATATGTCCAGCAGCAAAAGAAAAAAGACTCAAAAGTGAGTATCTGTTTAACTTTAAAGTGAGAGATCCAAAGACAGACTTGCTTAGATCTGCTGCTGCAGGGCCTTTATCTAGAGAAGAGGCTTAAAAAAGTCTGTAATTCTAGTAAAAACATAATTAGAATGTATATTTTGTGTTTAGGTAATTATTACTTTTCACATGTGAGTGCTCATTTGCTCCTCCTGTTTCACTGTACTGGGCCTCTGCATGCCTTTGGGGCTGTCATACATGTGCGTGCCTGTTGGCTAGTAATATCATTTTCCTACTCTACTACAGTATTTCTATGCAGCTTTTTGTGTGCATTGTGTTCGTTTTTAGGAGGTTTATAAACAGAATCGGAATCAAGTTTATCGCCAAGTAGGTTTGCACCTACAAAGGATTTGACTTTGTGTTGATGGTGCAGAAAAAATAGATATATACAGACAGAATCTATAGCTATATACACAGTAGAATGTGTGTTAATGTAACGTAGAAGGTCTGGAGATGCTACATTCACTGCAAAAAATGGAAATCTGTATGAGTTATTTTTGCTTAAATTGAGTGAATTTTGTCTTGAATTGAGGTGATAAGTGAGACACTTTGTTAATGGAACAAGACAATTTACATTTAAAATAAGAAAAAAAATTGCTTTGTCTTATTTCAAGTGAATATTATCTAATTGTCTTATTTTAGGAGTAGAAATACTGATTCCATTGGCAAATCGTCTTATTTACCTACTAAAATTAAGGGTAAATACACTTATTTTAAGAAATTTTGTACTTATTTTTAGATGGTTTGTAGCTTCTAGGTCGTAAAACGGGGGAGGGAAAGAGGCAGTGTCAAGGGGGTCTCTTGGCCTTGTTGATAAGGCTGGTAGCGGATGGGAAGAAACTGTTCTTTTTGATCCTGATGAACCACAGCCTCCTGCCAGAGGGGAGTGACTGAAATAGTTTGGGACTGGGGTGCGAGGAGGTACAATCTTCCCTGCACGCCTCAGAGTCCTGAAGGCGTACAGATGCTGGAGCGATGAAAGATTGCAGCAAATCACCTGCTCTGCAGACCGGATGACACGCTGTAGTCTGCCCTTCTCCTTGGCGGTGGTACCAGCGTAACAGATGGTGATGGAGGAGGTGAGGATGGACTCAATGATGGAGGAGTAGTAGTGCACCATAGTTGTCCTTGGCAGGTTGAAGTTTTTCAGCTTCCGCAGGAAATACATCCTCTGCTGGGCTTTCTTGGTTCACAGTGTCAACTGTGGAGTCACAGAGGGTGATGGGGTCCCTGCACCAGGTCACCAGATGGTCAGCCTCCCACCTGTAGGCGGACTCGTCACTGTCAGAGATAGGTCCGATTAGAGAGGCGTCGTCCGCGAACTTCAAAAGCTTAACAGTATACGTATAATATATAGAAAGAAACAATCAGATTAATCCTGTTTAATCAATTATTGAAATAATCGTCGAGAACTAATTTAGTAGCGATTAATTGTTAAAGGCACACTATGCAACATTTTTTCAGTTAATTAATGTGTTCCATAGCGTTTTGGATGATTAAATGAGGTCATTTCAGGTCGAACAAAGGTTTTCTCGACGCCGCCCTGGTGGTCTGTGTGGAAATACCGTACTTGCAATTGCAGGAGCCCTCGGCCCGCACCCACAGAGCTCAGAAGTCTCATGAGAGTGCGGTCTTGCTTTTACGGGCGAGAACTGCTACACGCCCTAGTTAAAAGCATGCTTCGTTGCTAGCACAGTGGCGTCTTTGTGCAGTTATCATGGCCCGGAACCAGCGTGAAAACAGCGAAAGCCCATGTCAAAGCGAGGCAAGAAAAGAGGAAAAGGGCTCCGGACAGAGAGAGGAGTGCGAGTCGACACGGGTGAACATCGGGGCAAGCTTTTTCGAATAGCGACAGCTTCACTGTGCAATGTTAGTCGATTCGCGTTAAGCCTGTGTGCTAAGCTCAAAACAACCGCGCCTTTGCTTGCGGAGAAACCAGGAGAACAGCTGAGCATATTCTACGACATAGTGCACTTTTACTTTTCGCCCTCTGGGGGAGCCTCACTGGAAAAATCAACACGATTTGCATAGTGTACCTTTAAATTAAGTATAGAGACTCCCACTGCAAAATTCAATTCAGTTTATTTTTTATAGCTACCAATTCACAGCCCGCGTCATCATCTCAAGGCATTTTACAGTTCCCCAGATCATCCGGTCAACGGGATTTATAGTTTTCTATCTATAGGAAAACCAGTTGATTTTATCGACTCATTGACTCTTCAGCAATCCCCACTGCACTAAGCATGCTTGTAGCACGACAGTAGAGAGGAAAAACTCCCTTTAACAGGAAGAAACCTCCAAGCAGAACCAGGCTCGGTGTGAGCGACCATCTGCTGAGGCCGACTGGGGTTCAATGGAGACGAGAAGCAGACATAGAAAAAGAAGCATAGATACAAGAGGCAGCTGTAAAAGCTCCCAGTCAAGGAAACACACAGCCAGGCAGGCGAGCTCCGAGCCAGCTCCCATGTCAGAGGATGAAGAGCACAACCAGTTAGTCACAGTCAGAGAAACAGGACTACACTGGGAAAACAGGCCAAGCTCAACATCTAGAAACAAAAAGGTGTTGATGGCAGCAGCACAGCTGATATTTCTCTCCAGGATGGAGTCGCAGCCAAACAGGAACAGACCAGATGAAGCTACTATGAGAAAGAGCAGAACGTTAGAGTTTGAACTAACAGATTCTGCAGAGTGGGAGAATAGAGATAGAATGATGAAAGAGTAGACCCTATGTCCTCCAGCATTCTTAGCCTATAGCAGCATAACTATAGAGCTAGCTCAGGATAACCTGAAATTATAAAAATTAAGTAAACATTTTGCATGTAAGATTTTTCGTCAATATGTTCTATCCACGACTCCTCAAGTAGAAGCTTCACATGGATTCATTTCATAAAAGCTTTTCTGTAAGTAACCTTTGGTTATCCGATGAATCAATAAAATAAAATAATTGGACAGATCCACCAGGAGCTCTCAGGGTTACCTTTGGCCTCTGTGCTGTCTTTTTGATTGATGCCCTACGTCCTTCGTCTGTATGTTTGTTGTTTCATGTTTTCCTTCAAGGTTGAGGGTTTTAGCTCTGAGGGCAAATCACAGACTTTTCATAATTTTTATAACTCTGCCCTGACTCCTACTTCTCCTCAACTTTGTCTCTTAGTTACTCTTCTTTAGTGGCATTGCAGCCTTTTAGAAAAACCTTCGTTCATACTGAACAACATGGCGCTTGGATCACATACAGGTGGTTTTCATTTGTCTAATTATGTGACTTTAGAAGGTGATTAGTTTCACCAGAGCTTAACAAGGAAGGTGTTATAGAAAAGGACAGTTTTTTGCAGATTCATCTCATATTAAATTATAGGTTATAATTTTATAAAATAGGCAAAAAAGCCAAAAAGGGGATGGAGAGGTTGATGTCATATCTTTCTTGCAGCTGCATCTGTGATTGATTTAATTAGAGCACCTTTCTAGGTGTCTCTAGTGAACGTCTGACTCTATTAACCAGTTTATGGGTTTGTCTTCTTGTTATCGTCGTACACAAAGCCGTCAGGTTGAAACTCGCTGTTTTGAATCCTTGTAGTGAGCGTTGCCATGGTGACGGCAGTATCCGCACAGCGTGAAGTGGAGGAAGAGCTCGTGGTGCTCAGCGTGGTAGAGAGGGAGACTGTTTGAAGGCAGCGATTGGTTGAAGCGGAGGATGATGTCATGTGTTCAGCTGGAGGTTTCAACTCGTCTCATCCTGCAGACTTTGCTCCAGCGATGGGTTTTGGTTCTTTGCGCGTCTAAAAGCACGCCATGTGTTTATATCCATCAGAGCTGATATGCAATTAGTTCAGATGCACACACACACACACACAAAAACTGAAACTGAGGAGGAGCCAGAAGAAGCAGGGAGGGAGAGGAGGCGTGTGTCATACTGAGCATGCTCTTTGTGTTAACTTCCTGCCCTCTTTCTCTCCAACAGAGAGGAGCGTTCAGAGAAGCCGGCATTCAGCAACAGCAGCAGGAGAGGATCAGACGCCCTGGACTCGGCAGAGAGGACAAACAGATCCATTCCAGAGGAGATACATCCATCAAGCTGGGGATTTTCAGGATTTTTATGGCTCTGTGTTTTTGTAGGTGTGACTGAATGAAGCTGACTTTGTTTTTTTGAAATAGAGCTTTTCTCTTCCTCTCTTCTCTCTTTGTGAAACTTTAGACGGTCGGTCTGAGAGACAGAGGCAGCTGAAGGGAATTTTTTTTTTTTTCCAGGCTTCACTTGCGTCACTCCTTTCAATTTCTGTTTGTGTTATCTCTCTCTGCCCTTTCCTGATAATGTTTGGTTTCTCATGAAAGCACGAGGAGGAGTTTCTTAAGAGTCTGAGCCTGAAAACACTTTCACTTCAGCTCTACCAGGGAACATACCGGACTCTGTGTCCCTTTGTGGGAAGTTTAAGGAGGAATAAAAAAGGAAAATGGGCTCAGAAAAGGGCTCCGAGTCTCCTCATTCATCAGTCAGCGGCGTTCCCAACCCTAAGTGCCGAGCAGCTGGGAAACGCCAGGGCCGTATCTCCTTCCACAGCCTCTTCCACAGCAAGAGGGGCTCTCGGAGTGGAAGGGGCCCCAAAGGAGGAGCGGCCACTCCTTTAACTCATCATCATCATCAGCCGCTGCCTTCAGCCTTGAGTTCAACGCCAACCGCAGCCTCCGCCACCACCACAGCAGCTACAAACAGTAAGGATGCAGCCTCCAGCACCCCCTCCAAGCCGCTCTCCTCCAGCCAGCCGTCCCTCGGTGGAGCCGCCGCATCCGGGGAACCCAACCTCCTGGAGTGCCCGCTGTGCCTGGTGCGCCAGCCCGCCGAGCAGCTGCCCGAGCTGCTGGGCTGCAGCCACCGCTCCTGCCTCTGCTGCCTGCGGCAGTACCTCCGCATCGAGATCACCGAGAGCCGCGTCCAGCTCAGCTGCCCCGAGTGCGCCGAGAGGCTGGCCCCGCGGCAGGTGGCCGACATCCTGGACGACGCCGCCCTGCTGGACAAGTACGAGGAGTTCCTGCTGAGGAGGTGCCTCGCCTCTGACCCGGACTGCAGATGGTGCCCGGCGCCCGATTGTGGGTGAGTAACGGTCCACTGCGCCTTCAGAGAAGATCCTCCAGGCTTTATGTGTTTAACTTTTCATTTCTAAGACACCAGACATGTCCTGAGCTGCAGATATTTAGTCATAAGGACGGAAAAAAGAAGATAAAACTTCCAAGTTATGAATTAAAAACAAAACTTAAAAGAGGCAAATGAAAAAATCAAATAATGAGGTAGATATTATAGAAACATAGTTTGATAATGAATACTAAAAATGTCAAATTAGGATCAGTTTGGTTCATTTGAGCAACTTTAAAACTCAAATTCTTGTTCTGTCTGTAATTATTGCACAATTATAACGTAGCTTTGACTCTTATCTTTCACATATTTAAGGGAAGTCATTATTTGCAATGAGTGAAAACAAGGAAGTTTTACTGCAAAAATGATCTAGAAATAAGTAAAAATGTCTTAAATTAAGTGTATTTACCCTTGATTTGAACAGGTAAATTAGAATTTTTACCCTTAAAATAAGATAATTAGAGAATATGCACTTGAAATAAGACAATACAATTGTGTTTCTTATTTTAAATCTAAATTGTCTTGTTCCATTAGCAAAATATCTCTTTAATCTCTCAATTTAAGAAATGCACTTACTTTTAAGGAAAAATGACTTACTCTAGGTTTAGATTTTTTCCAGAATGTACACTGGGAAAAATGAAATCTAGATAAGTAATGACTTTAACAAAAAAATAAAATACATTCCTATGAAAAGATATTGGCAGAAATCCGAAATAAGAAAACACACAATTTGCATTAACCTCTTATTTTAAAAAGAGTAAACTCTCATTCCATTGGCAAAACTACCTCATTTACCTAATTAGAATAAGGATAAATACACTTAATTTAAGACGTTTTACTTATTTATAGATCTTTTTGCAGTGTATGTAATCTGACTGAGCCCCGGCTGCGGATGAAGTTCAACGCATGTTTTGGAAGTTATATACAGTATAAAGGAGGAGATGCTTCGACCCGATCAGATAAAAAAGTGAGAGGCTGAAAGTGAGATCTGAGAGGCAGTAAGTGGGTTAGAGAGCTGCGAGCTTCTCTGTGGTCGGAGAGAGTCAGAGGCTGAGCTGAGCTGCTCCGTTTCTGGAACAAATGAGAGGCGTCTGTTTGATCATAAAAAGCAGGAGTGATTCACTGTCGTCGGGTTTCAGCAGGCTGTGATATTCTTCTCCTGCTCTGGTTTAGACTAAAAAGCCCAGGTAGAGTCAGAGGGGAAAGCCACAGAATCTCTGCGGTAGCTGGAAAAACCTGATTTCATCTCAGGTCTCTGCTTTCTGTCTCACTCTCAGATGGGTTTTTTTTCTTTTTTTGACAATGAAAGTGATTTTTCTTTTTTTTTTTGTTTGTTTAGCAGCAGCAGCAGAGCGGCACTAAGTTAAAGAGGAAGCTGCCATTAATATAAAAAAAAATCCAAAACCTGATTATTTACCAGGAACTTATTAATTAAAGCAGATTTTTTTTCTTAATTTGAGATTTTTCATCATTTTAATCTCATAGCTCTTTATTTCCTCCAAATCTTAAAGGTTTAACTTCAGCTGTAGAGTGACATCTGGTGGTAGAAACCTATAACTACAGCTAACTTTAGCCCTTCCAATCTTAAGCTTTACTTGTAGTTTTCTGCTCAATAATTCAGACCTAAATTGTTTCTTTTTTACCAAACAGCTGTTTTAGAGCCGTCATCTGTTGAATTAAACTTTTTTTTATTGTTATTCTCTGACTTCTGCCTTTTTTCAGTACGTAGGTTTAAAAGGTTTGTAGACATGTTGCTGGATTTTTCAAAAACAATCTTTTGCAGACGTAGATCCAGAAATGTGACAAATGGATCTTTACTACATGCAGTTCAATCTAATGTTCAAACCATCATATCTGCTCATAGATCCCTGTCGATTTTCCACATTAAAAGCAATAAACAGCTAATTTTCCGTAATGTTACATGATACCATTTATTTTTATTACTTCAGTGAGGCTGCATGCCTCTGAGGGAGGTTAGCAGAAGTTAGTAGGACAGCAGGGTTTATCTCTGTTAACCACTTTAATTTAGAGTTTCTTAAATATCTATTAAAGCCTGGGAAATGTTTGCAGTAAATTTTGTCAAACTATGTTCCTAATTCAAATTTGATGGCAGCTGCCAAGCAGACGGCGTGTCTCTGCTTTCCCACATTTAAATGAGATGCTAAGCTTTCATTTAGGGGAAATTCTACTTATTTATGTAAATTTAGCTTTAAAAAAATCTTTATATTTATAACAGCATGTAATTGGGATCTGGAAAGTTCACCAGTTTCTCTCTTTATGCACATATTCAGGTGCAGAACTAGCCGTCTTGCAGCCTCGGTAACTTTTGTAAAGGAGTATGTCTTAATATCCCTGTCAGCACTGCAAAAAATGGATATTCTAGAAATAAGTAAAAATTTCTTAAATCAAGTGTGTATTTACCTTTAAATTTAGTAGGTAAATGGGATGATTTGCCAATGGAATGAGTATTTTTACTCTTTAAATAAGATAATTAGATAATATGCACCAGTAATAATACAATGCAGGTGCTTTTCTTATTTTAAATGTAAATTGTCTTGTTCCGTTGGCAAAGTGTCTCACCCCTACCTCAATTCAGAATATACGCACTTATTTTTTAGAAAACAAATGACTTATTTAGATTTTCATTTTCAGTGTAACATTTTTTGTACACTGGAAAAAATCTAAATCTAGATAAGTCACTATTTCTTTCTAAAAATAATTGCATTTGTTCTTGAATTTACAAGGTAAAAGACATATTTTGCCAATGGAACAAGAAAATTTACATTTAAAATAAGAAAAAACTATTACATTGTCTTATTTCAAGTGCATTTTATCTAAATACCTTATTCTTAGAGTAAAAATACTGATTCAATTGGCAAATCATCTGATTTACCCTACTCAAATTAAGGGTAAATTCACTTATTTTGAGAAATTTGTACTTATTTCTAGATCGTTTTTCCAGTGTAGGGCTCCTACAGTTTTTTTACTGCAATAATGTGAACCAAATTATACACTGAAAAAAAAAAAAAAAAACAGATTTAAAGATAAGTGCAAATTCTTAAAACAAGTGTTTTTCCTTTGATTTAAACGGGAAAATTAACTGATCTGTCAAAAAACAATATATTTGCACTTAAAATAAGAAAATGGGTTTATTTTTCTTGTTTTTACCATAAATCCTCTTATTCCAAACTGTGCTTTTTACCTCCTGAAAACAAAGGAAAATATAAATTACTTGGAATTCAATTTTTGAAACATTTAACTGCTTTTCTCTCTGGCCTCCAGGCTAAAGAATCAGAGAAATGAGCCTCAAGCGTTCAGTAACTGAATTGCATTTTTGTTTGAAGGCTGCTGTCAATCAAAAAGCTCATGAACAAAGTTTTTGGGTCCAAATCCTGCTGTGCTTCAGTCAGTGGGTTAAAATATCCCAGATCACCACTCTTTGAAGCAAAGGTAAAGACTGTACCTGTATTAATAATAATAAAGCTGTAGAATCACAGGGTAAATGATGATGGAAAGCACATCTTTCTGTTTAAATTGACTCTAACCTATTTAAACCTAAACTGACTGTTAGGCCTTAATGGGGAAGTTTTATTCTGTTACGCTGCGTTTCCGTCACATTTTTTTGAATGGTTAGCCTTCCCGTTACGTTGGGAAACCCCAATCAGAACAGAAACATGAAGCACGATTAGGAAATTGTAACTTTGTGATGGAAGACATCATGCAGTGTTTTGGAAATTTCAAAATTTCACAACAGATGAGTAAGAAAAAGGAAAAAAAAGTCAAAATACGCAACAGAAACTTTAACCTTAAAGGCATCTAGTTAGTATTTTGGTTCCTGTTTTTACACAATCCTTGGTTGGATTTTATTTTTTTGCTGATGTCACAATGTTGATGTTAACTTTTCATCTTAGTCTAAATCCGAGCCCAGTTTGAACTTCTTAATATTTCTTAAACATTTGTAGTTTTTTTTACTTTGGATATCCTACAGCCAATAACTTTTCCACTGTTTTTTCTTCAGTTGTTTTTTTTTATTAAATCCTAAGTAGGGCTGCAATTAACGAATAATTTGCAAAATTATTATTCTTTTGGTTATTTTTTTTATTAATAATCGGATAAAGAGCCAAACTTTTCCTCCTGTTAAGTTCTGGATAGAGCATGTTGACAGTCACTTTTTTTTTAAATCTTAAATGCAAAATATAAATTTTTTTTTTTACCATCTTTGTATAATTCCTGTTCCAAGTGGCTCACTCTGTCAGCTAAAGGAACATTTGCACTTAAAATAAGATAATGGATTTATTTTAGGGATGCACGATGTGGGATCTTGGCGATATCCGATATGCGATATTTTACAAAACTCACGTAGCCGATAGCGATATCGATACCGATGTTTAAAGCTGGACAAAAAATAAGTAATCATTGAAAATAGCAGTTTTGTTATCCATTTCTGACACTTTGAAAAATAATATACTCAAATATATTTTCATATGCTGATATCAAATAGATTTTTAAAAGACGTTGGCGGTATTCGATCTATTTTACTTTCAAAATCTAGAGTGTGAAATTTCATCGTTCTGTTACAAACTCTCGTGATATTTTTGCAAATTCTTGTGAGATTTTGTTAGTAAAATAGATGGGCTCGACGCCTCAATATATCAATATATAAAAAATATGGCAAAACATTTTGCTGAATGTAATTTTCGGGGATTTCGTAGCATAATTGATGACATATAGCAATATTTCATTAGTAAAAGGGAGATTGATATGGTGTTTTAAATGGCAATATATCAGCATATGAAGATATTGGGACTATTTTAATGGATCAATATTTTTTTCCTAGGTCTTTTAAGTTTTAAAAGTCTGTAAAAAAGACTGTTTCTGAGGAAGAAGAAGTAGTTTTTAGACTTTAGAAACTCAGAAGCTGATCAAATATCGGGGTTAAATATCGGGTTGGGGGCGAAGTCCGATATTCAGTTTTAAAGGCCGATACCGATGGGGGCCGATTATATCGTGCATCCCTACTTTATTTTCTTGTTTTTCCCATAAATCCTTTTATTCCAAATTGTGCTTTTTATCTCCTAAAAAACTAAAGAAAATACAAATTAGTTGGAATTCAATTTTTGAAACATTTAACTGCTTCCCTCTCTGGCCTCCAGGCTAACGAATCAGAGAAATGAGCCTAAAGCGTTCAGTAACTGAATTGCGTTTTTGTCTAAAAGGCTGCTGTCTTCTATAATTCCTGCTCTAAGTGGCTCACTCTGTCAGCTAAAGGAACGTTTTAGAGTCTCTATACTTCCGTTGATGATTAAATCATTACTAAATTAGTTAAATTAGAAACTAATTATTTCAATCATTGATTAATCCAATTAATTGTTCCAGCCCTAATCCTAAACCTCGTTAATGCGCCGATCGCAGGAACAAACAGGAACATTATTATTGGTGCTACTGATCAGTAAATCATCCTGCAGTGCAAATAAAGGCACTTTTATCCCCTTTAGATATATTTAATCTCACTCAGTTTTTAATGCATGCTCATCGTTGGAGCTTTGCACTGCAAAAAATGTAAATGTAAATCTAAATAAGTAATTTCTTTCTTAAAATAAGTGCATTTTATCCTGAATTGAGAAGGGTAAATGAGACACTTTGCCACAGGAACAAGACAATTTACATTTAAAATAAGAAAAATCAATTGCATTGTCTTATTTCAAGTGCATATTATCTAATTGACTTATTTTAAGTGTAAAAATACTCAATTCTATTGGCAAACTATCTTATTTACCTGCTCAAATTAAGGGTAAATACACTTGATTTAAAACATTTTTACTTAATTTCAGATCATTTTTGCAGTGTGGTTGGAAAGAAAGTGACTCATTGTGGTGATTGTCGAGGTTTGAATGCCAGTTATATATGTTTTTATCTGGTTGATTAGCCTGTTCTGGGTTTCGTATAGAAATACCGTCAGCCCACACCCCAACTGTCCGCATCTGATTAAGGTTCCGCCCACCATCAGACCCATCCAGTCACCTGGCCTCTCGTTCTGTTTTCAGGGCCTCCTTGTTATTATGGTGTGAGTCATCCATGAGTGCAGATGGAAATAAACCTGAAGCTTTTTTTTCTTTATTATTCCAAACTATTGTGTAAAGATTAGCTTTGCCGGTTTATCTTAACCCTTCTTACATTAAGCTGGGTTTGGATTTTCTTTCCTTCTGTGAGTAAAACCTTTTAAAGTACGGGCTCATCTGATTCATCTTGGATAGATTCATGTTTATTATCTTGTGTTGGTTGAAAACATTTTTGGACAGAGCAGCTAAAGACAGTTTCTGAGTAGAAATGTCAAGATGTGTCTTTCTTGCAGTTTCCTGTTGGAAACAAAATAAAACCCCTGTGTGGCAGGAAAGGCGAGGCTGCTGGCCTGAATATGGAAGAGGACGATCCTCTGACTGACGCCAGCGGTGACTCAGCCCCTCTTTAATTCAGACAGGTTGACAAAAGTCCAAATTGTTATTCAGCACAAACATCCGGAGCTGCAGAGACGAATGAGTGGCTGATGGTTTTCCCTAGAGGGGAGGGAAGGCTGTGAACTTCTTCAGAGTGTTTTTGAAAGCTGAAGCAGGACTCATTTATGGAGACGTGACCTGATTTATCTGGTGGTTTTTAAGAGTTCACTATTACTGAAATGACTAAAAAGTGTAAGTGTAGCAGCTGGATCGGTTTGAAATCACACTGATGAAGATGGCTGCATGAATTAATGAAATACCTGGTCTTTAGTTTTCTTTAAAGCTTTATGAACCGGTCCCAGTCAAGTTATTCACTGCAAAAAATGGAAATCTGTATGAGTTATTTTTGCTTAAATTGAGTGAATTTTGTCTTGAATTGAGAAGGTAAGTAAGATCACTTTGCCAATGGAACAAGACAATTCTTACATTTAAAATAAGAAAAAAAATTGCTTTGTCTTATTTCAAGTGAATATTATTATCTAATTGTCTTATTTTAGAGTAGAAATACTGATTCCATTGGCAAATCGTAATTAACTACTAAAAATTATGGGTAAATACACTCATTTTTAAGTTAGAAATTTTTGTAATACTATTTCTAGATGGTTTTGCAGTGTTCATGGTCTTTTTCTACACTGCAAATAATCTAAATCTAGATAAAAGTCATTTTTTCTTAAAAATAAAATGCATTTGTTTTATTGAATTGAGGAGGTAAAAGAGACATTTTTGCCAATGGAACAAGAAGATACTTTACACTTAAAATAATAAGAAAACACAATTGCTTTGTCTTATGTCATGCATATTATCTAATTATCTTATTTTAAGAGTAAAATTACCAAAATTAAGGGTGAATACACTTAATTTTAAGAAATTTTTACTTATTTCTAGATCATTTGGCAGTGTGTAAAAAAAAAAAAAAAATTTTTCCACAAGATCAAAATTATTTTTCTATGTGAAAAATTATCATCCATCCACTTTTAACATTTATCATCAGTTGTATTAAGATACATTTTCTTTAAGGAGAGTTTGGCTTCAATACACGTTATTCACTTCTAAACCTCAAGAACACATTATTCCCTCGAAGAACAACGATATGAAGAAAGCTAAAAAGATTCCAAGCTGGCAATCATGTTATTATCCTCTGATCTGGAAAAAAAAAATTATAATAATATTAATTAATTAGTCTGGAAAGGCAGACAGAACCTTTTTCAACGGCTCTGGACGCCAGAAAACAGTGCCAGGAGCCGCCGGTTCACCCTGAATTCACTGCAAAAGTGCTTTTCTTTAAGTCAACATTAAAAAAGAGAGACTGGCCCAATATGGCCTTTCTTTTTATGGAAAGCATCTCAGAACCACTGCTGACCCAAAAAGAAAAAACACAATTCCCATGCTGAACATTATATTAAAGGAAAAGTCCAGTCAGTAAGGATTATCAATGGATCATTATTAATACCTAAGTAAAAACTAATACTTTCGCAATATCTAAAACTAATACGTTAATCAGTAAAAAAAAAAAAATAAAAAGCAATATTACTCTATCTCTGAGCAGGACCGGGGTCCCCGCCTTTGCCCAAATATAGTAACCCCTCCCTCCTGCCATCTTCCAGCAGT
>JAGKQL010000026.1:2796461-2821328 GCA_018398635.1 Cyprinodon brontotheroides
ATGCTCTACTTTCTACAGGTAAATTTATCAGCTTTTCTTGAGTTCTAATTCCGATTCTATTTTAAAAAACGGTAATTTGAACTTAAATTATGTGAAAAATATGTAACATCCCGAAATCCTGAATGTATATTGACATAATAAGAAATAGAGTTTTAATTAAACCTAATTGAATGAAAATGTTACTTTATGCAGCTCTCTTAATTTATTTGAATCCCTTGCCCTGTTTTTTTTTATTTCAAACTTTTCTGTGCCCCCTTGAAAACAATGCTGGCCCCCTCCTGGCCCCCGGGTACATTTGGTCTAGGACCGCCACTGATCTGCTTCCTGTTTGGCCTTTAGTTGTAGAAAATGAGCTTTGCACTGAGAGCCAAACGCTGCAGCTGATAAAACTGAAGTAAATATGATGCTAACTTTTGTCAAAGCAGAGTGAAAATAAAGGGTAAACATCATGAGATTATCTGGACTGGATGAAAGCGCCTAAAAAGTCAAACTTTAACTGCTTTTTTCTGCTGAATGAGGAAAACGATGGACCAAACTCAGATGATGTCAAAGGGTGTGGAGCGTTTCTGAAGCAGTAAATGTGAACCCCACCCACTGACCCCTGGGGATGTAAATATGCAAACATGAATATCAGTCAAGACAGAAGAGTTCATCGATGCATTGTTTGTTAGATGTGCTGCATGCAGAGTCCAGCTGCAGGATGGATGTGCTCTAAGAGCCAAAAGGACAAGGAGTCCTCGACGCATCAGCATGACGACACCTCGGCTTCAGAGAGACTTCAGCTGGAACATCACAGCCAAATATTTTCTTGCTGAAAGACAAAGTCTGTCGCTGCTGAAGGTTGGAAAAGCGAAGCGTCAACCGGCCTGATGTTATCGCTCCTGCATTCCTCTCTGAATCCAGACCAATGGAACTCTGGGGTTTAAACGACTCTCAGGAGATTGAATCAAATCTTTTTCCAGAGTCGACGTGTGACTCAGATTAAGGGTCTGAGCTGATCCAGAGTTTGAACTTTTAAAAGCAAAATTAATCACCGACTCAAAACCAAAATTTATCACAAGTAAAATCTAATATGTAAATGAATCTGATGGTTGGTGCAGAGTTAGAGAGGAAACTAATTCAGTTTATAACAACTTCAACTAGCGATCCTGGTGAAGATGCTTTAAAATGAAATGTTGACAGTTCTCCATTCAATAATTCAATTTAAGGGATTCAAAAGGATTAAAATTAGCACTTTGGTTAAAGTAAACTATTCCTGGAGGATCCTGTGAGACTTTTTAATTCTACATTTATCATAAAATAACAAGACTGTTCATTTCTGGGAACTACAGTCCTCCTATAAATTGGAATTAAGATCTGATGCATGTATTTAAAAAAAATAATAGGCAAACTGGAGTAAATTAAATGAATTAAATTAATCAAATGGATTAAATGTAATTAAATGTCTAAACAATCTCTGTTCTTGATGGAAACTAAAGGACTTCTATTGCTTTCATTGCAATATTGTTAGGGTGACTAGTGTCCCTTGCCTGAAATGGCGGTTATGTGTGTGTGTGTGTACCTGTCTAGCCCTCAGAGTGAGGACCATTTTCTCAGATTCCACCATCAGATTGAGGACCAGTTGTTGCAAATTTAGGACATTTTGCTAATGGTTAGGTTTAGGGCTAAAGTGTCAATCGGGTTAGGGTTAGGGTGAGGTATGTATTGGTAATGGTCAGGTTTAGGCATAGTTTTAGGGTTAGGGCATAGAAAGGGTTGAAAATAACTGAAAATCAATGGAAGTCAATAGGTGTCAACACACATGGTCCTCAGTACTTATAGCAAGAAGCAGAGTATGGGTTAGGGAGTTAGTGTATGTGTGTGTGTGTGTGTGTGTGTGTGTGTGGGGGGTGATGGACATTTTTAGCACAAAAACTGCTGCATCCTAAAAGGAATTCAGCAACTATCTGATTCTAACGAGACATTGAATGGAAGAAATGTAGGAATCCCAGGGTTCAAAGAGCTAATTTAAGACTTTGGCCCTTCCTGGCCATTGACCCAGAGCTGCTTTAATTTTACTAAATAATTCCCCAAACTTTACAGCCGTCATTCCCACTGTCACAAGAGAGGGCGAAGGTAACTCTCACGCATTTAACCTACATCCCCTTAGGGGGCGGTGGGCTTCCATTACGTGGGGCCCTGGGAGCGGGGTGAGGTTAAGGGTGCTTGCTCAGAGAACCAGAGTGGCAGTGGCAGTCTGTGGGGATCAAACCGGGTACTTGCAACCTTCTTAGAGGACAAGCGCACTGCTCTAACCACTAGGCAGTCTGTGGAGTGGGGGGATCGAACTCACAATCTCAGATTCAAAGCCCCATGCCCTAACCACTATTAGTTGTTAAACTTTTTCCTCCCATCCAGCTCAGTTTCTTTTCATATTTAGCTAAACGTTCTCTGATCATCTTTTTTTTTCTGATCAATGTTTCTGTTCAAACTCTTGAGTTTCTCACTCGACTTCCACCCCAGCTGCACTTTTCCTTTTTGTTTCCTTCTCTTGATGTTTTTTATTATTTCTCTCCTCCTGTACTTCTGTTTCCCTCCTCTTTGTCTCTCAGGTTTTCAACCTCCCTCAGAGTCAGAATCTGAAGTCATCCTTTCTTTCCTCTGTTTGAACCTCCTCTCCCTCTCCATTATTCGCTCCCTCTCTCTTTGTCCGTTTTCTTCCCTCTCATCATTACTTTCTGCAGAGACTTTATCATTCAGTCTTTCCCCCTCTGTGTCCCCCCCCCCCCCCCTCCTCTTTTCTCCGGTTCCAAATTAAAATTCGAGCGCTCTCACTCTCTCTCCCCTCTTTTGTATCTGGAGTTGGCCCCTAACCCCCTCCACCATTGTTTCTTCTTGCCTTTTTAAAACCATGGAAACAGAGGAGACCCCATCACTATGACAACAGGGTAACAGCCTGGGCCTCGGAACGAGCCGTCCCTTTCAGCCGCCGGCAGAGAAAGAAATGTAAAGCAGCAGCAGGCAGCGCTGAGGACACCTAAGTTACATGCAGGCAGGTTTGAGGGGTCCTGATGCTCACATGCATGTATTATTACAGCTGGAGCGTCCGTGTCATTGAATATTCCTAACATGCTGCTTAAATCAAACAAACTTTTTCTCAATAAAAAAAAAAAAATCTTAAAAAGTGATGAAAGAAAAAACTTTGATTTGTTCTACTATATCAGCCTGACATTTACAGACTGTTCTGTTTTTCAAGAAAAAATCCGGAGAAATTCAGAGCAAAACATTTTTAGATAAACTAATAAATTATAACCATATCTAACTATAAAACAATCATTGTGGGAATAAGAACATTTATTGATTTAATAAAATAATTGGAAGTTTGAATGAACTTTGTAACTACATATAAGATGAAATATATCCACAAACATCCCACCAATATTGGGTTAAACTGTCTCCTGACATGTTTCACGTTGAGAGTAGGTTTTTTATAGTCATCATGGGGCTTCTAGCATCATTCTGGCTCAAAATAGTCGAGTTAATTTAAAATGCTGGATTCCAGGATTTAATACAATCCATTAAATTTCAAATCAGGCTAAATTGAAGGTTTGGGATGTTGAGATGCAATAATGTCAGCCTGCTTTATTCCGCCTAAATGTTATAATCTCCAGGTAATTATTTAAATTGTCCTTTTTTTAAATTGCCGGTTTGCTTTTGTATGTTAATGTTAGTCTTGATTCCTAATTTATTCTTTGTTTATTGGATATTATATGTTAGATTTCTCCCATTGCTTAGTTTTTTGTGTCTCATCCTTTAGTCTCTCTGCACTCTCTCTTCCCCAGCTGCTTCATATTTTGATCGGCCATTCTCTACTTTTTTTCAAAGTATATATATTTTACTCATCACTCTAATCCAGATATTTAATCTGCGCTTTGATCCAGTCCCCAACCATCACAACTTGACACCAGCTTTAATGTGTTTGATTAGTTTTCTGTTAGAGAACTCGACTATTTTCAAGTTTCTTAAAGCACTTCTGTCAAAATCCAGGATCTATGGAAGATTAAGTCTGGAGAAAACTAGTAGGAAACGGGTCTCTTTGTCCAAAGTGAACCCAGTTTAAAACCGACATGGATTAAGATGTTGCAGACCAAGAAAATGCTGCATAGCTGAGACCTGCAGGCCAGACTGAAGTCTATGGCTGCCAACATGGATGAGCCGCACTGCTTCAGGAGGAAAGTTTAAAGGGTGAAGCTGGAGGAAAAGAAACATGAGGAGGCTTTCAAGATCAAGGAGATTTTACCAATAATCTGGCATGATAGCAGCAGTGTAATGCTTTGGGGATGTTTCCAATTGGGAGCATAAATAAATGGTAGAAAATACTATAATGTAAAAGGGCAAAACAGAAAAAAAGCATGAAATAGGGATATACTATAGGGATATATGTCAAGTTATGTTTGTTATCTTAAACACACACACACACACATATATATATATATATATATATATATATATATATAAGATATAGCAGAGTATATATATATATATATATATATATATATATATATATGCGTTATATTAAAGAAATATTCCATCTAAGCAATAATGGGCAGATTTTGTCCTCCTTCTGAGCGGATATCAGTGTCTTTTTTTTTTGTCTTTTGCGCACCAACAAAATTTTTAAGGTGTAAATATCTTGTTGTTGTACTTTAAACCTTAATTTAAACTAGGGATGCACGATATATATATAATCGGTCCCCTATCGGTATCGGCCTTTTAAAACTGAATATCGGACATCAACCACCCCAACCGATATTTAACCCAATATTGATCAGCTTCTGAGTTTCTAAAAAGCTCCAAAAAAAAAAAAAAAAAAATACTACTTCTTTCTTCAAAACTTCTTTTTACAGACTTAAAACTTTAAAGACGAGGAAAAGCTTGATCCATTAAAATATTCCAATATCTTCATATGCTGATATATTGCCATTTAAAAACAATCTCATGGCAATCTTCTTTTACTAATGAAATATTGCTATATGTCATCGTTATGCTAATGTAAATCTCCGGAAATTCACTAAATTTTGCCATATTTTATATATATTTTATATTGACGGTGGTATCGATCTATTTTTACTAACAAAATCTTCACACAAGAATTTGCAAAATATCACGAGAGTTTGTAACAGAATCCATGAAATTTTCATACGCAGATTTTTTGAAAGTAAAATAGATCGTGATAACGTGCTTTTAAAAATCAATTTGATATTAGCATATGAAAAATATATTTGAGTATATTATTTTTCAAAAGTGTCAGAAATGGATAACAAACTGCTATTTCAACGACTACTTATTTTGTCCAGCTTAACATCGTATCGATATCGGTTATCGCTTACATGAGTTTTAAAATATCGGCATATCGTGATAATCGCCAAAATCCCAATATCGCGCATCCCTAATTTAAACCTTAATTTAATTAATTTTCCTTGTTATGGACCCTGGGTTCAGACTTTTATAAATCAAGGTGATACGATGTTATAATCCAGATGCAACTGTCTGACAACTTTGAACAAATTATTGTTGGAATTTGTTGAGTTTTTCTAAACGGAATGTTTTTCCCACTTCAGATTTGACGATTAGATTAGATTAGATTCAACTTTATTGTCATTACACAGGTAGAAGGCAACAAAATGCAGTTTAGGTCTAACCAGAAGTGCAATAGCAGCAAGTGCAGGATAAATAATGGTTCTATAAATACTGAATGAGTATAGAGATGAATACCATTATAAATAATGAATATAATATATAGATCACTAGTGTTATGAACTAAATTTACAGCTGGATTACTATAAAATGAATAAAGTTTGGACAGAAGCTATCTAAATTAAAGTGCAGTGGAAGACGGAGTCGACTGGTGCAGGAAAGGCAGCAGCTGGCGAGCAGAATCATTGATATTCAGGCTCAGCAGGGGGACGGAGGCCGGTCCGGACAGCAGCCACTCTCTTCCTTTACAGAGTGCATCTAAAACTCATCTGTTCATGGAGCTGCTGCTGTTTCCACTTTCAGTCTCCTTCTCTGTTACTTACAATAACTTACTGTAGCTAAAAGTCTCAGAGAGAAGCTATGGGTCAGCTGGGGAAAGTAGCCTAATGTATTCAGTTTCCACTTTCCAGATCCCAGCTGAGTGGAAATGAAGGTTAGAGAAAAGCGTTAGCATGCTTCATGTAAAATGTAATCACAACAGTCTTCACGCCTGAGTGAGCGCCGTGCACGAACGTTCGGGATGTTACCAGGAGGACGAGGCAAACAGGGTGGACTAAAGCTGTTTAAATTGGCCTTTTTTTCACATTAATTAAGGGAATTTACTCTTAATTTGGAGCAGGTAAATAAGATCGCTGCCAATGGAATGAGTATTTTTACTCTTAGAACAAGATAATTAGATAATATGCATTTGAAAATAAGACAATGCAGTTATTTTTTCTTATTTTAAATGTAGATTTTCTTGTTCCATTGGCAATGTGTCTCACTTACCTCCTCAATTCAAGAAAAAAATTACTTATTTTAAGAAAAAAATTACTTATTTAGATTTAAATTTTTTGCAGTGTGACTTATTTCTTTTTTCCTGAAATCTAAATCTATTTATGTACCTCAGTCTTATTGGCAAATATTTGTTTGACTTTTTTCCCACATAATTACCAAAGTAATAAATATAGAGAAGAGGCCATTATACAATGGGATTTATTCACCAAATTTCTTCTTGCATTGAAATCCATTCAAACGCTAAAATGAGCCAGAAACACTAAATTGTTTAAATATTTGCAATATTTGGTTGGCAGTTGCACCTGTCTTTCTTCAAACTACCCTCATTCCTTACAGTTGTTAGCATGCCTTTTAATACCTGTGTCTCTCTGTCAGTCTCTGCCAGATTGTCTCCCTGTCTGCACAAGGTTTATTCCAGTTCCTTTGGGCACTTTCTGCCTTCTTGTGACCCTGTGCTGCCCTGCCTTCACTGGATACACTGGAAAAGATCCAGAAATAAGAAAAAATGTCTTAAATTAAGTGTATTTATCCTTATTTTTAGCATGTAAATGAGATAGTTTGCCAATGGAATGAGTATTTTTACTCTTGAAAAAAAAATAATAGGATAATATGCACTTGAAGTAAGACAATGCAATTGTGTTTTTCTTATTTTAGGTGTAAATTGTCTTATTGTTCCATTGGCAAATGTCTCACTTACCTCCTCAATCCCAGAACAAATGCAATTATTGTAGGAAAAAATGACATTTTGAATGATATTTTAACTTTTCCAGTGTATTCATCGGCGTCTGACTAGAAACATCCTCACTGCAAAAACGATCCTAAAATGAGTAAAAATATCCTTAAAATAAGTGTATTTACCCTTAATTTGAGTGGGTAAATGGGACGATCTGCCAATGGAATGAGTGTATTTAGCCTTATTTAGCCTTAAAATAAGATAATCAGATATTATGCACTTGAAATAAGAGACGGCAGTTGTTTTTTCTTATTTTAAATGTAAATTGTCTAATTCAATTGGCAAAGTCCGTCGCTTACATGCTCAATTCAAGAACATATGCACTTAATTCAAGGAAGTTTTACTTATTTAGTTTGATATTTTTGCAGTGCTGGACTATCTCTGCCAGTCATCAATCTGTTCAACTATCTGCCTGGTCATGCAGAGGACATTGTCATGTTTTATTATGGTGGTAGCATATCAAAGTCCTAAATATGCATGAGGAGTTGAGAGGTTGAGCATTGATTCTGTGCAGCTGGTAAAAAAAACTGCATTGCCTGGTCAGAAGTTAATTTCTTTGCAGGAAAACCCTCAGAATAAGCCTCAAACACCAGAATGGCAGTGCTGATGAAGCGCTCCAAAGGTGTAGCACGCATTTCATCCTACTGCTGCTCTCAGTGCAACTAAAAGGATTTAATCAAGCAGCTGCAGCAGATAAATCCTGCTTTCCACATCAATAAATACCAATTTCTACATTTATACCTTCTTGGAATGGAGTAGCTGTTAGCTGAGGAGAGAGGGCTGAATCTCCCAGATTTGGCTGTGCTGGTTGCTGGGAGGCTAGAAAAGGCCCTGAGATTTTTAAGCTCCAATTTGTGCCTATAAGTGTCACGTTTTTTTTTGTTGATCATGACCCAGACATAGAATCATGTTACAATTATTTATCAAAAAAATTCAACTCCAATTTCCAACCGAAAGATAGATAAGAACATTGGAGAATCCAGGTGCAATGAAAAGTGATGGACCACAGAAGAACCCACCAAGACTGAATGAAGCCCTCAGGTTTCAGTATTTGGGAGATATTATAAATTATAAGTCAAGAAAACATATAAAATATAAGCAAAAACTAAGACAATAAAACATACTACATCTCAGAAATAAAGAAAATACAAAATAACAGAATAATACCCAAAAAGAGACGGTTACTGACATTAAAGCATTGTTATCAATACCTCATGTTAGGGGTTTATGATTAAATTAGTAAGATGTTTTTGATCATTTAGGGTTTCAAAGGACTCTTTGTTATTGGTTGGTTTTAGTAGGATGACCCAGATAGATACGACCAGATAGATACAAACCAACATACTGCATATTTGCACCATATAGCCTATATTTAATGCTCTGAACAACCATGTCGATGCATTTTTTGCATCGTTTTTTCTCCCAAACTTTTCACATTTGATCACTGCTGCACTTTAAGAAAACGGAAATATCTTGAAAGCTGTACAAGATGAAATTTCATTTCATTTCATATCTATGATATTAGGTTTTCCTTCTTTTCTGGGATTAATCCACATTGTAAAAGTCATACACTCCTTATTTGGTTTGGGGATAAACTTAATGTGAAGTAACATTGATTTTCCACAACATTAAGCATTCACCTGTTTCAGCCTTACAGCCAGAGTCGCAGGAAAATCGAGTCGTTCTTCAGCAGAATGATGCTTTTAAACAGCATGAGGTGAATTGAAAGGAGAAGGTTTGATTTAAAACGGAAGTGAATTTGTCGACTGAACAAATGTACTAACTGTTAAGTCTGGAAATGTGGAAGAGTTTATAAAGGGATGTGCTTCTCTGTCTAATATAAACCTTTCACTCTGCTCTGACCTACATGCTGTTTCTGTGTCACTAAAATAGGCTTTTACTGTCTTCTCATCGCCTCCTAACATCTCCACCACCATCATTTCCTCACAGCTGGCTTTCTCTCTAAGAGCTTTAATGACCCCCGGTTGTCTTTAACATATCAGAAAAAGCAAGATTGTGTTTTTAGAGCATAAAATGAATCAGAAATCACACCAGAAAAAAATAAATTTGAACTTCAACTGCTGTATCAGCTGTTTCCCTCCCCTTTTAAATGGATAACAGGTGTAGAACCAGTTCTGTTTTCCACAGAGAGAACAAACTCAGAGTCACTGTATCGCAGCTCTTCCACTAAATCTATGCTGCTTCTTCTCTTCTATTCTGTGTTTCTATAGAGGATCGAAGTGCAGAGAAACAATTTCTCTGCTCAGATTACTTAATTTGTGCTGATATTGCTGCAAAAAGAGCAAATTTTCACTGTCTAAATTTCTTTAAATTAGGACTCCCACCAGCTAGTGAGACAAAAAAATAATCTACTTTGTGTGTGTGTTAGGGATGCACGATATTGGGATTTTGGCCTATATCCGATATGCCGATATTTTAAAACTCATGTAGCCGATAACCGATATCTATACCGTATGTTAAAGCTGGACAAAAATAAGTAGTCATTGAAAATAGCAGTTTTGTTATCCATTTCTGACACTTTGAAAAATAATATACTCAAATATATTTCTTTTCATATGCTGATATCAAACTGATTTTTAAAAACGCTGCATCATCTATTTTACTTCAAAAATCTGGTGAAATTTCATCGTTCTGTTACAAACTCTCGTGATATTTTGCAAATTCTTTTGTGAGATTTTGTTAGTAAAATAGATCGATACTCGCAAGGCCAATATATCAACGTATAAAAATATGGCAAAATTTCGTGAATTTTCGGGGATTTCGTAGTAGCATAACGATGACATATAGCAATATTTCATTAGTAAAAGAGATTGATATGGTGTTTTAAATGGCAATATATCAGCATATGAAGATATTGGGATATTTTAATGGATCAATATTTTTTCCCTCGTCTTTAGAAGTTTTTAAGTCTGTAAAAAGAAGTTTTTGAGGAAGAAGAAGTAGTATTTTTTATTTTTTAGACTTTAGAAACTCAGAAGCTGATCAAATATCGGGTTAAATATCGGTGGGGTGGCCGATGTCCGATATTCAGTTTTAAGGCCGATACCGATAGGGGGCGATTATATCGTGCATCCCTAGTATGTGTGTTAGGGTTGTCACGATACTAAACTTTTCAACTCGATACCGATAATAAGGAAAATATTCGATACTCGATACCATTTTCGATACCACAAGGATAAAAACAAAATTCTACAGAAATATTTTCATTAATAAATAAAATACAATAAATAAATACAATTAAAGGTTGTATGCTGTGCACAATATTAAGCAAGCTTGATAAAAAACTTCTACAATTAAAATTAAGTGTTTCTTCCTAGGCTATGCTTTGCACACATAACAATGACACTAGCCAAACCGTTAAGAAACAAAAATAATTCTCAGCAGCAGCACCTGTTACAAAAACCCTTAAAATAAGAAAACACTATTGCATTGTCTTATTTCAAGTGCATTTTATCTAATTATCTTATTTCAAGAGTAAAAATACTCATTCCATTGGCAAATTATCTTATTTACCTACTCAAATTAAGAGTAAATACACTTAATTTAAGAACTTTTTTTACTTATTTCTAGGTTGTTTTTCCAGTGTGCAGCAACCTCTGCAGAGATTAGGGATGCTGATGCACTTTTGAGCAATAAGAAAAACTGAGCTTAAATATGAATATCTCTGTTACTGCTCCATTAACCTTCGACCAGTAACTTCTGGAGGTTATTTAGACCAAAGACTGAAATCCTGGACTGAAGGTGGCCTGATCTTACAGCTAAATTACCAAGATGGAGGAACAGGATGGACGATGTCCTACGAATTTTTCATCATGGAGCTAAAAACATTTTTATTCCCTTGCTGGAATTATTCCTCTGACTAAAAAAGCACTGATAGAAAACAGGTAGGATGAAATAAAAATAAAAAAAGGAATTAAAATGTCCATTAAACGAGTTTAGCCTTAAAGTTGACAAAAGTCAGATAAAAGTAAGAAAACTTTTTAGATAAGGATGTAAACATGTTGGAATACCATCCTAAAACATTTCAACCTGTGATCCAAAGAATAATAATTTAACAACATCTAATTAATTTATAATTTTTTTGGCAGGTTCTTGATTTTCTAAGTTTTTACAGATTTATGCACAAATTTAGACTTTCTAGATTTCATAAAGTAGTCATAATTAGGTCCTATTAGAAAAGCATTGATAATAACTTTTCTGATGTTTAAATTAGTCTGAAAATAGATTAAAAAACTAAAAATGTTTTATTTATTTTAAGTGAATTTAGACTTTAACTCAGTAATAAAGGAGTAATAGGAGTTTAGGTTTTGAGGAAAATGTATTTTCTTCTTAAGAAAACACTAAAAACTGGTTTAGGCGCTTCTATGCTGTTAATAAAAACAATAAACAGAAAGTTCTTCTTTTTTCAAATAGTAAACCAAACAAAGAAAGTTCAAACACATCAAATTTAATTTCCCCAAAGTCAATCATCTTTTGCAAAATCACAATAGTTTCAGCACCTCAACAAACACGCCTCAGAGCAGCTTGCAGACACCAGCGGTGCCTTGCTTTCAGGCACAATGTCAGAGCTTTGATTTCCTTACCTGCAACACGCACCACCGCCCTCTCTGCCGGGTCCAGCACAGAGTCCTGGCTCTTCCTTTTCCTCCTCTCATGCTTGGACAGATTCCACGGTAAAGTGTCCCCTGGTGGCCCCACGAGTCCCGAAGTGCAGGGAGACAACGACCCGCCGGAGCGCTCGGTCCGGAAGGACGGCTCGCTGACGCAGGAGCGTTCGCTAAGGGTGTCATCATCTGACGACTCCATCTCGCTTTGAGGCTGCTGGGAGCAGAAAGATGGAGATGCATGAGGAAAAAGGAGGTCAGATGATTCAGGAATACTGGAGACACTCTATAATTCATTACTGGGTTACAGTTGGATAAAGTCATTATGAAAGATTCAACATTTTTACTTTACATTAGATATATGAAGCTGCTTAGTGGTGCTGTGGGTAGCACTGCTTGCTTGCAGCAAGAGGGTTTCCTTTCTGCATGGAGTTTGCATGTGTGGGTTCTCTCTGGGTACTCCGGCTTCCTCCCACAGTCCAAAAACATGACTTTTAGGTTAATTTGCTTCTCTAAATTCTCCTTAGCTGTGAGTGTGTGTGCAGGGTTGTTTGTCTCTGTGATGGACTGGCGACCTGTTCAGGGTTGACCACACCTCTCGCCCTTAAACAGCTGGACATAGGCACCAGCACCCCTTGTGACCTCACTTGGGATAAGTGTGACGGAAAATGGATGGATGGATTAGATATATGGTCAGGATTTAACCAATTACCATATAATATAAAAGTTGGAGAGTTGTAGCAGTTTGCTATTCAGGGGCATAAAGGGAATACAAGGATGGAAAGACATCCCCGTTGACCTTCAGAGATGGCAAAAGTACTCACTTTCCGTACTTGAGTAAAAGTACAGATACTCTGGTAAAAGTGGAAGTACTAGATTAAACTTCTTTACTCAAGTAAAAAGTAACAAAAGTACAGTAGCTTGTAAATTTACTTAAAAGTATAAAAGTAAAGTAGAAACCACTTTTTTCATGCCGTTGCCTACATTTTAAAATGGATGTCTGCCAATAGGACTAGATCTTCGTCATAGTTCATTTTCAATCATCTCATCAGTCCATGCTACTATGCTAACGCATTCACCGCCACCAAGCTGCAATGATTTGTCGCCAATGAATACCGCCCGAATCTGTCGATTCATCTTGTAGTGGTCGTCAAATGCAACGTAGATTCCCATCCAATTAGATTGAATTTGGTATTGATGACGTGAAAAATAATAACGTAACTCCATTGAAATGATTCAAAACTAAAGTAACGAGCCAAATTTTTAAATGTAAGGAGTAGAAAGTACAGATATTTGTGTAAAATGTAAGGAGTAGAAGTAAAAAGTCGCCATAAAAAAATAAGTAGTAAAGAAAGTAGAAATATCTACTTGAAAAATCTACTTGAGTACAGTAACGAAGTATTTGTACTTCGTTACTTCCCATCTCTGTTTACCTTAAATGATCGACTGCTTGATCTGGGCAGAGTTAACAGTCTATTTAAACCATTAAACGTTAATGATTCTGCAAAGAGGAGCTCATTCAAAAGTGAGAAACGACTGAGACGTTACGGCCAACCTTCCATGAAGTGGACAGAGTGAGAGATGGTCAGAGAATTGACAAACAGTCCAAGAGCTTCTTTCAGACTCTAGGTTAAAGTTCATGACAGCACAACAAGGAAAACACTGAAGCAGTACGACTGTTTGGAGGAGTTGCTGCTGAAAGCCTCTATTCTCCAGAAACAACAGGGCAGCTTAAGGCTGAAAGGCTGAATGAAGGAAAACACGTTCTAGAATAACGTCCTTTTGACAGAGGAGACAAAAATAGGCATGTTTGGCCGGACTGCAAAACTCAATGTTGATCAAATACAAACAATGAATAGAAGAACAAACACCTTTTACCAACTAAAGTAGTGGAGTAGGTATGGTAGGGGCTAGTTTTGCAGTCAAAGACGTTGAGACCCTCTGTTTCTGTATCAAAGTCAAATGTGAGTCCAACTGTCCAGAGCCTAAAGCGCAAACCAAACTGGGTCTTTATCAGAAGTTCATGAACTTAATGAACTAAAGGAATGTTGAGAAGAAGAATGGACCAAATGTCTAAGTCAAGAAAATTATAAATTCAACACGAAACGTATTGTTGGTTTGCAAACTACTGGATACTTGACAAAGAATCCACCAAGAATCTTCACTTCATTATCAACCAGACTTGAAACAAAGGAATAAATGAATATCGATCAAAGGAAAGTTGAAGATTTCAAAGTTTTTATATCTTGTTCTGAAAACATTAAACTTACTTCTCTAAAATGAGCTGTAAGCATTAAACGGACGGAAAAGGAAAACGCTGGAAAGACATAAAGAATCGAATGTGTTTGCATCTAAATCTAGTCTCTGGAGACCCGACGGTCCAATCTGTCCATCAAAGGATCAATAACTCCGAGCTCTAAGCTTCCTGAGATTGCTAAATATTTTAAAGACTTGCAGCTCCTGGAGTAGAACTGCATTTTCCTGAAATCCCTGCAGACTTATCTACTTATCTAAGATCTACAATAAACAGAGAAACAGGAGCTCAGCGTTGTTCTTTTAATTATTAGATTTGCTTTGGACCACTGAAAATTGTTACTAAACAATGTCTTCTATTATTTATGGTGGAGAATAAATAACAGTTTCCTCTGAATATCTAATTACTAACTTTTTTGTTTCTAACAGAGCAAAGCTTTGTATGTTAGAACCATAACATAGAACATTAATAAACATTTTACCTACACATTAACATGTTCTCCTTTGCTTTTCTGTGTACGGTGTCCCACAGGGCACTGATCTGGCCCCCCTAATTTTTTCCTTACATTTGCTCCCACTTAGTGTTATACTCAGAAAACATGGCTTTGTGTTTTACTTTGGAGCAGAAGATAATCAGATCTACATTATATTCCTCTAAAGAAAACAGGGCAACCCCTCTTTGTAGCAAGTACTTCCATTTCTTAGCCTCTTACACCCTCAGGGGGTATAAATTAATTTCTGCCTGACAAAAACACACAAAAGTAAATAACTTATAACCTCAAAGCTATTAGATTTAAGAAGAAACTTTTTTGAGAATACGTCTGTAAAGGTAATATTATGTCATAGAATGGTTTTCTGGTGTCAGGCACCATTGTAGCTTTGACCCTGCTCTGATAATATTAAAAATAAAAATACAAAATATTTTGCATTTTTGTAACTAAGCCAAAATTTTCTTTGAAATAAACATTGCAAAAACACTACCAAAATATTATTTATAGCACAAAGAAGTAGTACAGACTTTCAAATCTAAATGTTGTGTAAAATATACCAAATTTGGACTCAATCAGGTGAATCATATTTATTTTTAGGGTAATATTATTGGCAGAAATTTCTTAGGCGGAGGAGGCCATTTTAGCACATTTATCCATAAATGTCACCAATTGCTGTGCCAGTGACGACGCTTACATCAATACTGGGGATTTGCTAAAATTACGAGGTCACTAAAACAGCTACGGACTCACCGGTGGGTCCAGAGGGTTGATCTGGTTAATAGCATTAAAGCTTATATGGCCAATCTTTTTTATATTCCATGAGAACATTTGCGTCTAAGGCCCCCACTGTCAGGTTGTGTGGAAAAAATTAGAGGACCCAAATGCAGAGGCAGAAGCTGAGGCGGTTTCTTGCAGATTTAATGAAAACACATAAAAATACAAAGTCAAGAACTGTTTAACGAGGAAAACTCAAGAAGCAAAAAAGCTAGGAGACACGGTGGAGAAATAAACCAAAAGAATGACGAGGATCTAGAGGAGTAAGTGAAGAGAAGGTGTATATATGGGAGACAGAAACAATGGGAGGACTAATTAGCACATAGGGAGCAGGTGCAGACAGAGTAACTAGAAGGAGCTACGGGAAAGGAGAGTAGATTTTTTAAACCTTTTTATCTCTTTCACTTTATTTTATGATTTGCTTTTATTCTCTTTAATTATTTCTGATAACTCATGCTAATATAATGTCATTTTCTTTTTTATTTTCACTTACAACTGTCTTGTGTTTTATGTTTTAATGTGTTTTATTGATAAACTTGCCTTTAGTGTAATATTCACTGCAAGAAAAATAAAAAAACCTACATATTTAATTAAATATGTGTAATATGGAGCAACAAGGGATCAAAATGCAGCATTCAGGATAGAAACCAAGCCTCTAAATCATTGGCTTAATAGTTCATAGCTAATAAGAGCTCTAAGGCAGAGGCTTGGACCAAAACAGGAGATTAACGTCTCTCACGGCTTTAAACCTTCCAGTGATTTTAGTGAACAATGTGCATAAATCCCATCAGAGAAAATATTTTAAGATTTATTAACCTGCAGGATCAGGAGCTTAATCCTAGCATTCTGTCAAATATAAAGCTCTAGAGGAGCTGAATGATTTGTTACAATGAGGGAAATATTTATCTATCATAAATCTAACAAGGATTGGGGCATTAAATGTGAATTTGATTCATTAACGATGATCAGTTTCATGCTGTCCAACAATTATGACCTAAACACCAGGGTGAAAAAACTCACAGCAGCACATCTGGATTACGGTATAATAAAAGGTTATCAGTGGAACAGAAAAGGTCATGTGAACATGCGGGAAAAAAAGTTTATGGGGAACAAAGTTGGGATCAGTTTTACGTTCTTTAAAGTAGCTGAAAGTATCTGGGATCTGGAAAATGAAAGACAAGAAAATAAGATTATGTTTCGGATTAACTGCGAACCAAAAAGAAAGAGAGCGGATAAACAAAACGAGGCAGAATATAGATCTTTAAAAACCGGTAATATGGAGTCAGAAAATAGCAGAAAAGGCAAAAAAAAAAAAAAGACATTATAACTAATATGTTCCATTATAATCCTATTTTATGTTCAATAGTTTCTGTTTCTACTGATTCTGGTAGAGACACTGGTTTACTTCACACCAGCTGGACCAACCGATCAGAACATCCAGTGGCCTGTTTGACCTCCAAAACAAAACGCAAACATCTTAGCTCAAAAATGAATAAAATAAAGAATCAGACTGACAGAGGCTCAGCAGCTTCCATTAGTCTTCTTCTACAGAAAAAAAACCCCAGCTGATTTTACAGCATCTATAAACACCATCAGGACTTTCATCCAGCAGCTGAAGTTTCTCAATCCTACTGAAACATGCCTGAAATTCCAGTATGCAGCACTGTTTCTAAAATCGTATAAATTATAGAAAATGTTGTGCAGTATTAAGATACTGATACTCAGAAGTAGATCTAATCTAATAGCTACTGCGTTTGACTCTTTCCCTTTCTTTAACATGAAAAGTTCTTCTGTGCTTCTGTTTGGAGTAAAGTATCCTTGGAGTATAACAAACTGTTCTATAGTGAAATAAACGTGTTTCTTATCATTTACTCCACTACTCTTCACTTCTCTAAAAAAACAGACTTAATGTCATCTGAAAAACGTAGCCAAAATATAAATAACTGTTGTATTTGACAAGCCAGAATGTGAACGATGCTGTGAGCCATGATCCTATTGGGAAAATGTCTTAACGAGATCTATCATTTCAGAAAATCTAAAATCTAGGGTGAATATATCCTTAAAAAATGTGTGTGTATATATATATATATATATATATATATATATATATATATATATATATATATATATATAGTTATATATAGATATAGATATTGTATTAGATTAATTACCAACATTTTTAGGTTTAACCTGCATCCATTCAGTGGTGACATCATTGCATGGTTGCTGAGGATCCCAGTCTTTCCAATAGTGATCAGAGGGTCAGAGTTTTTATGTCTGACAATTCAATAAAGTCTAAACAAGTGTAGAGCTGATTGACAGAAAAAATATATATTCAGAAATAATAAGCAAATTAAGAAAAAGAAGAGGCTGTGTTTTCTAAAAATGGTCCCTGATGGAAACGATCAGGAAAAGGATTGGAACGAAGAATCAGCCTCGATGCACCCACTATCAAGGATGAAACAGAACATGAACTTTAGTGGGATGTTTACGACTAAAATTATCAAGAATCAGAAGCTTTGTTTCTTCAATTTTGGGGTAAAATTTTAGAGTTTTGCTTTTGATATCACAAACTTTATTGTCATTACAAACAAAACGAAATTTCGATATAGTACATAAATCATCTTATTTGAGTATTTTGAGTATTTGAGAATATTCATAAACACAAACCTTTCAGAATAAAAGCCTCTCTCCCATCTGAACTATAGCCTGGCCTTTGTGGGGATAGTTGGTGTTTATGTATTAACTGTATGTTAACGTCCCTGTTTACCATCTACTCTACAGCTGCCAAAAGCCCTCCTGCTTCTGGCTTCTGGACAAACCGCCATCAGAAAACCCACTTCCTGGTCTCCCCGGCAACACTGCTAGGAAAAGGGCTGAAGCCCTCTCAGAGTTCCCTGTGGTTCGTGGCGTACGGCCGCCTCCCTGCTGCCAGTGACTCAGTGGCACTGAAACGAGCGGTTATATAAATAGAGCCAGAATGGAGGCTTCAAAGCTGCACCGTGTCATTACAGCAACATGAGGGGAAAATGAGACCTTAAGAGAAGAAGAAGAAGGAACTACCAGCAGATGAGCAACAATGAGATCACTTCCTGCCTGAAGACACCCTCCAGTTCTTCATGAGTCCAAACAAAAATGGAAAGAAGCGTTCAGCAGATATTGGTGGTAATAATGGGATCAGATGAACGCCTGGAGATCTGTGAAGATACAATCTTCTTCAAAGCTGTTTTCCAAATGTTTTATTTTCACTTCTCTGTAACTAAATCAATAAATATACATAAAATAATAACATAAACATAACAAATAGATTTTTGGCTGTTTGTGCAAAAAAATGTTGATAAGTATAAAATTTATGCTAATATTTGTTGAAAACAAATTCTGATTTTGACTCCTTGTAATAACTGGAGATGTTCTGTAGTTTTCTTTGATTTAATTTCAAATCAATTTATATAAACTTTAATATGATTTCAATATGACCCAGCCAGCTCAGTAAATATTAAATAACAAGAAAAGAATGTAAAACACATTTGTTAGAAAGTTTAAATGTTTGCTGTATTTAACAAATTAAAGAAAAACTAGCATGAATTAGGATTTTCCTTCGCAGTTTTATGTTTAGTCACTGAATCTGTTTCATTATGAGATTCATTTGTGCCAAAAAGCTGAATTTCCAACATTTTGAGTAAAAAACAAAACAAAACAAATGATTTTTGGTGAGGATCCAACTGGCAAACTCAGAGATTCTCAAAACATGACATAGTGAAACTTTCCTTTAAACAGCTCAAGCTTCAGTTCAGTTTCCTTCACCACTGCTCTGATAATCCCATATTAAAATGAGAGATTATATAAATCATTTGATCAGAAATCACCCAGCAACAGTTTGTTTGCTTTAAACACACAAACTAAATGTTTCCAAACAAAATGTCTTCCGAACAGCTGAAAAACGAGACAACAACCATCAGCGGGACTCGGACGAATAGAAAGAGAGAAATAGATGCTGCATTGGCTTCATTTCAACGGTTCTTCTGGGCGTCTAAGCATTATGTAAATAGCAAGTTTGGCTTAAAAAGCAACACAAGCAGGAAAATTCACGTTTATGGGAAATTTAGGCTGATTTACGACAATGTTAACTTTAGTATTGGTAAAAGGGATCAATGAGGCAATAATGAGTAACAATGGGCTCATTTTCTCATGCCATATTATAAAAAAGTGTGATATATATATATATATATATATATATATATATATATATATATATATATATATAAATATTAGATGCACAAATATAATCGGCCCCTATCGGTATCGGCCTTAAAACTGAATATCGGACATCGGCCACCGCAACCCATATTTAACCCGATATTTGATCAGCTTTCTGAGTTTCTAAAGTCTTAAAAAATAATAAATACTACTTTCTTCTTCTTCCTCAGAAACTTTTTTTTTTACAGACTTAAAAAACTTCAAAAGCCGAGGAAAAAATATTGATACATTAAAATATCCCAATATCTTCATATGCTGATATATTGCCATTTAAAAACACCATATCAATCTCTTTTACTAATGAAATATTGCTATATGTCATCGTTATGCTACGCAAATCCCCCTAAAATTCCGCGAAATGTTGCCATGCATTTTTATATGTTGATATTATATTGACGCTGTATCAATCTATTTTACTAACAAAATCCCACAAGAATTTGCAAAATATCACGAGAGTTTGTAACAGAACGTATGAAATTTCGTTCTGAGATTTTGAAAGTAAAATAGATCGATACCGCTGTTTTTAAAAATCAATTTGATATCAGCATATGAAAATATATTTGAGTATATTATTTTTCAAAGTGTCAGAAATGGATAACAAAACTGCTATTTTCAATGACTACTTATTTTTTGTCCAGCTTTAACATCGGTATCGATATCGGTTACATGAGTTTTAAAATATCGGCATATCAGATATCGCCCAAATCCCAATATTGTGCATCCCTAATTATATATATATATATATATATATATATATATATATATATATATATATATATATATATATATATATACGCACTGCATGCACTGTATATGCTGTATTTAAACCATGCACCTTTTCCTCCTTTTGGCACCTTCTTTCTGACTATTGAGCTGATGTAACGACTGGATTTCTCCACTGTGAGATAAATAAAGTCTATCCATCAATTGATGCAGTAATTCATGTGAAAAAAGCCCAGAGCAGGGAAAGAGTGCTAAGAAAAAAAAACTTTTTGAAAGCCTGATTTTTCTGTATAAAATATCTTGTTTTATCGTCTTGATTTTCCTTTTCTATAATCATCAAAATTACAATAAATAAAAGCTTGAATCAATTCACTCTATGAGTAATAAAGCTATACTGTCTGATATATGAGTGGCACTCTTTTGGAATAAAGGGTATAAGTTACTCAACTATCAAAAATGCATATTATATTTGAGTAATATTTTAATATTACACTTTAATATAACAAGACGAGAAATACTGGTGTAAGATCCAGATGTTTATGGAATCTATACTCTAGTACATCTATGTCTATGTTCGTAGTTTTATCAGGCTTGATTTAATCATTTCCTCGACTGTCGATCTAACAGAAGGTGGATCTTAAAGTTATTTATTCTCTTAGTTTGGCCAAAAAAAAACAACAAAAAACATAAAATATTATATATTCCTGCTGATTCATGATTTAATTCACTCATTCAACAAACCCAAAGCTGACCTTTATAGGAGATCCACTCATGCAGGGCCCCCCGTGACAAAGAGCAGCAGCTCCGTCTGTGATGCTCTCCTGATTTATATTTCACAGCCAGCATTAACATGGCTGGGATGGGTTCCCACAGCTCCGGCTGAATGTTGTGTTTGTCGAATGTGTGCGTCTGCCTGCAGCAGGGGACCAATGTAAACAGAGGGACCCTGTGACCGAGCCCAAGCAGGGTGAGAAAAAAGACAGGAAGGACGGAGTGATATGAGGAGACAAACGCTCCAGAGCTGTCCCAACCGCCATAACGGCCTCTCGTCATTCCAGAGCTGCATTCCTGCTCCGGATCAACCGACAAGATCCTCAGTGACGGCCCGGCCTACCAGACAAACACGACACTCAGATCTGCTGAGCAGCACAGCACCAAACCTCCTGGGTAGAAAATAACATCTGAGGAGCAGATGTGGTTTCTAATAAAACTCTGACCCAATAATCTCCACTCTGTTGAAACAACGGCCAATTTAGCTTCTCACGTGTTTCTGTCAAACATGCACAATCAGACCTGGTAACCTTTAACATTACCTCATTTGAACCCACTTCTATATGCTGGAAAATACAAATTAAATATCTTGTATTTGAGCATGTAAGCTCATGCGATATGAAGTAGTTTAATGTTTCTTTTATGTTTCAGATGTGCCAGGAGGTGGAAAACCACACTGAAGGTCTGAGATCTATTTTAAGGCAAACAGATGTTTTTCTAACCCTTGTCAAGATGTTTATAAATGCTGACCCAGTTTTCTTTTCTGTATATCCCATAAAACCGAAACTTGTATTCATTTAACAGTAATAAAATAAAGAAAGAAAACTGAAATTAAATAGCCAAATTTAACTGAAGCCAACTATGATAGTGAAATAGTGCAGAAAAGTTAAAATACAGGAAAGGAGCTACAAAAACATTACAGCGGCTGTGAGGCGAATAGAGACGAGGATCTGATGAAAGACAAGTGAGAAATTTAAAGACAAGCAATAAAAGGCAGGTGTGGAGATTAGCTACATCCGTCCAAAACCCCTAGATCCCTCAATCACTATTTAGAGCCGGGACTATTTAGTAGATGTTATAGTGAACTTGGTTAACTGACCGTTTTGACAGATGATCACTACTTTTCGTTGAACATTGGTCACGTAACTCCGCCTCCACCGCGTGTTGCCTGCACCATCTTTGTTACTAGTCGCAGCTGTCGGGTAGCGACAGCCTATGGCGACCGCGTGCCACTGTGACAGCAATTCCCATAATGCTTTGTGAGGACAGCTGTCTGCGCAAAGCATTCCGGGATATATCTGCATGGATGACCATGGATCACTAGGTTTCAAGATGTGGGAAATTTCGAGTCCACTACTTTTTCATCGACTAGACATTCGCACACTCATTTGAAACGGTGTAACCACTATATAGTGCTCTATATACGGACACAGCCCATGTGTGAATGGAGAGGAACCAGAACTAAGTGTGGAT
This sequence comes from Cyprinodon brontotheroides, assembly GCA_018398635.1. Taxonomy (NCBI): domain Eukaryota; kingdom Metazoa; phylum Chordata; class Actinopteri; order Cyprinodontiformes; family Cyprinodontidae; genus Cyprinodon; species Cyprinodon brontotheroides. The sequence goes on from JAGKQL010000026.1 coordinate 2,819,075, forward strand.
GATTGAGATAAACCAGGTCCAGGTGTGGGTGGAGAGAAACTAGGACCAGGTGGAATGATTGACGGAAGTCCAGGTGTGGAAGAAATAAATCTAGAAGGACTGCAGCAAAAATAGCCTCAATACCGGTCTTTCTTTAACAGATGTGCCCAAAACGTTGATGATATTCTGCCAATCGCTAAACTTCATTAGCAAATTCTGTCTTATCTATCATGTCTGTCTTTTGGATGAATGTTTTAAGCAGAGCAGTGGTGGTGAACTAAAGCTGGACCAGTCAGCAGTCATTTAAATCAATCAGAGTACACCAATTTTATTATCTCACAGTTTTTCTTTTTAATTTTCATTCCTGCTGTACAGCTTATTCTAATAATATATTCTATTTTTAATGTATGATTTTTCAATTTTTATTTTTGTATTTGAAACTTTATTTAACAGCTCTTTAGTGACGTACAAACTCGTATGGTTCTGTTTACCTGTGTAATTTACCAGTAAAAGCTGGTCCAAGGCTAACTGAGATAATAGAGAGGCTGCTGAAAAACTGACTGTCCTGATAGGTGTCAGAAAATACAGCGGCTCACATAGATACGTTCATAGCTGCATGGTGCCCATTAGACCACAGCCTGCTGGAGATTAGACAGACATAACCCTCAGTAAAAATACTGGGTTTCACCGTATGAACATAAACATTTATTATAAAAATGTTCTCATTTATGGTAAAAGAAAAAAATTACAATATTGATTGTTAAGGGTATGGCATAAATATGAGAAGTTGCTGGAAATTAAATCCAGAGGAAGATTAAAAATTGCAAAAAAAACAGCTGACTGAGCAGAAATATTTGAATAAAGACATTTATTGAGCAGAAGGTTCTTACTTCTCCGCTTCTCATAGAATAACATAGAAAACGGATATCATTGGGCTAATTAGCTGGGCTCAGTTAGCTAGGCTCCCTCGCATCAACAGTAACCCGGCTTTACTCTTATCACTGTAGTTTTACTTTCAAAAGCATTGCATTTACTGTAAAGAGTAATAGTTTCTGATTCATAGCTTTCCATCAACAAGAGCTATGATCAACAGGTGGGGAGGGGGCGACTGGGCACTAGATAGTAGTCCCATCCGACCCACGTGACGGATCGGACGCCGATATTGGCAAAAATGCAGACGCAGCTATTTTGCCGGATCCAGTTTTTTAAAAAACCGTCCGTATTTTCTCCAGTTTCACCGATTGAAACGATCCATTCCACTATTTTGCGCCAGTGTTTCCCTGTTTTGCATTTTTATTAAAACTTACAGTAATACTTGCACCTTTAACTGTTTACGGTTTTACTGCTCACTGTGCAATTTCAGATTGCTATTCATAATTTTTGTCCAGTTTGTGTTTATCTCTTACTGCAAACAGGTAAGTTTGTTGTTGCACAAGCATTGTGTTTATTCAATCTCACCTAATTTAGCTGGCTACGTTATCAAGAGTACTAAAACCCTTTTCAACATGAGTCTACAACTAAGGCTAAATACTTTAACTTAAATTTAAATATGCTCGGATAGGCTGGTATCGCCCAGTATCGGTATCGGATCGGAAGTCCAAAAACAATATCGGTATCGGATCGCAAGTGCAAAAACCTGGATCGGGACATCTCTACTAGATAGGCTACAAAATTACAGGATTTTATTACAGGAAGACATTTTTTAAAAAACATATGTTTTTAAATCCATGAAACACCCACCTGGTTGTCACCTCTATCCACATCTAAAGTAGCCTCGTGAGACCATCCTGATCTCGCAAGCTTTCAAGGTTTCACTCGCTAATCAGTCTAGAGACTCTCCGTTAAAGAAAATTTGAGCCGCTTCACCTCAAACTAACGCCCAATCAGCGCTTGGCTTTTGAGGCTGGGTTGAGGTGTGACGCTAACGCTAGCACCTTACAGTTCGCAGCAAAGAAATTCATGGCGAAATTTCAGCCGATGAAACTAGCGCATGCGGGCTATCAAGCAAGTTTTATCGGAATACAGAGTATTTTTTCACTGAAAGAAGAGCAAAACACTGCTCTGGAGGCTTTTCTCAGAGGAAAAGATGTTTTTGCTCTTCTCCCGACTGGTTTCGGCAAGAGTTTGATCTATCAATTGGCTCCTCTTCGTCGTCGCTCTGTTAGTACGTCATATGCTTCGTTGATCTGATTGGTTTATTTGGCCCGTCTATCACCAACATAGGCCAATCAGCTAACCAGTATTTTCGCCCCTTCCCAAAATTACTTCAACGGAA